>CM070028.1:7538638-7761138 GCA_036247105.1 Cirrhinus mrigala
TCGCGTTTCCGTGTCTGCTCGTCTCAACCGGAGGTTTTTCGCGGTCCAGCACTCAGACAAAGCCAGAGAATCAAACACCCCCTCAGAGACGCGCTTCATGGTTCGCTCTGGCTGAAAAGCAATGAAAAATACCTTCAAGGACAGCCTAGAGGAAGGGAAGACGACTCGGAGGGGAAGGATTTATCATCAAACATGTTTCCAAACGAGCCGCTGTGAGCCAGGCAACTCAAACAGCGCGTCAGACTAGGCCAGGCGTTGACATGATCGGGGGGAGCTGTGTTTTGTTTGTTTAGTAGGATTTCAAACTGACACGGCTCTTTACACACTGTAAAACTGTATCTTAAAGCGTTCCTTTCCGTCAAAAACACTTTGCCTAGCCTGTAAGCAGCCTCAAGGCTTGTTCACACCAAGACGAATGCTTGGTGCGTCAAACATTTTAATTTGAATGAACGCTGAATATTAAAGGGATAGTTCACTCATAAATTAAAATTCTGTCATTAATTACTCACCCTCATGTCGCTCGAAACCCATAAGACCTTCATTCATCTTCGAAACACAAATAAAGATATATTTGGTGAAATCTGAGAGCTTTCTGACCCAGACACCAATGCAAAGGCAGTAAGGACATCGCCCATGTGACATCAATGGTTCAACCGCAATTTTATGAAGCTACAAGAATATTTTTTTTGTGCACAAAAATAACAACTTTATTCAACAAATTTCTTCTCTTCCGTTTTCGACGTGAGAGTACCATGATGCATGGTAGCTGCGTTGCTGTCTAAGCAGGGTTAGGAATCTTTCGGATGTCATCAAAAATATCTTAATTTATGTTCTTAAGATGAACGAAGGTCTTACGGGTTTGGAACCACATGATGGGTGAGTAATAATGACAGAATTTAAAGGAGAAGTCCACTTCCAAAACTAAGATTCACAAATAATGTACTCGCCCTCTTGTCATCCAAGATGTTCATGTCTTTCTTTCTTCAGTTGTAAAGAAATTGTGTTTTTTGAGGAAAACATTTTGGGATTTTTCTCCATATAATGGACTGCTATGGTTCCCCGAGTTTGAACTTCCAAAATGCAGTTTAAATGCATCTTCAAACGATCCCAAATACGGTTGTAAACGATCCCAGCCTTATCTAGCAAAACAATCTGTTATTTTCATTAAAAAAAATACTATCTATATACATTTTAATCTCAAACGTTCGTCTTGTCTTGCTCTCCCTGAACTCTGTGTATTCTGACTCAAGACAGTTAGGGTATGTCGAAAAACTCCAATCGTATTTTCTCCGTCAACTTCAAAAATCATTTCAAAATCACCGACCCAGTCTATGCAAAGTGAACATGCAAAGAAGATCAAACACCCTCAACAAAAAAAAGGTAAAACAGTGATATAGGGCGATTTTGAAGTTGAGGGAGAACATGAGATGGGAGTTTTTCGACATATCCTCACTGTCATGAACCGGAAAAAAAAACAGAGGTCGGGAAGAGCAAGACAACACAAGCGTTTGACATTTATAAGTATATAATTTGTATTATTTTAATGAAAATAACCAATTGTTTCACTAGATAAGACCCTTCCTCGGCTGTGATCATTTAAAACCGCATTTGGGATCGTATTAAGCTGCATTTAAACTGCATTTTGGAAGTTCAAACTTGGGGCACCATAGCAGTTCATTATATGAATAAAAATCCAGATTTTTTTTTTTCCCTCTCAAAAAACATAATTTATTCACATTTATAAGCAACTCGGAAGATAAAATGCTGATACGATGCCAAATTGTGTGGCTTTTGGTTGTAATTTTCAGTCGAAGAGCAACAAGAGAAGTGATGTAAGTCTTCACTGTTTTCCTAGTGATAAGAAGAGCAGAAAAGAATGGGAAGATGCCTGTGGACAAATTAAGCTTCCTAAAGACCTACGCCTTTGTTCTCTTCACTTTAGTCCTGATGCCTTTAAGGCTTTTAGTCGACCACAGCTACTGAAGAGCTTACGAACGGCAGAGACAAGAAACCCAGATGCCATCTTGGCAGGATGTAAACATGCCGACGCTTCTCATGACGCCGAAGCCGCTGAAGGAGTTTCTAAGCGTGGACTTCACTTGATATCCGGGGGCAATTAGACTCTTTGTGGGGAAAAATCGATGGTACGGCATTTGGTTTAAGCATACGCTTATATCTATTGCCACCTGTATTCACGATGTGGATTTTTTAAATAAGGTGAATCTGTCATGTGTTTTCTACTACATATTTCAATAAGACACATCATTTACGTTATATTAAGCCATACATGTCATAATAGCTGGGATTCCCTTTAAGGGAATGTTCAATTATATAATTTTGCAAACAGGGAACGTTACTTTTAAATGTTCTCTGAAACAAATAAAATATCATTTAAAAACGTTTGGGTGACCAACATTGCTCAAATGTCTAGGCTTTGTCTTCCAATTGACACGCTCTCTAGTCCTCATTATATGTAAGTGTATTTAGATTGCTTTGACCATTCTGTGTAGATCCCACATAGGGTGACCACCTGGCAATAGGGCTGTTGCGGGACATAGATGTGATTTTGCGGGACAATGCGGGACACGTGTGAGACTGATACATTTTCTACTGTTATGCTGTGTAAATGCTGATTACATCCGTTGTCATGTGCGCTGATCTGTGTTTCTGAGCGCGCACATGCAAGCGAGAGAAGGCGCGTCTTTTTTTGAGAGAGAATCCACCTGCGAGAGAAGAGATTTGTGCTCGCTCGTTTTGATGCGCCCCGCATTACAATAATGTGCTCTAGACATTTGTAACTAAAATAACGCCGTAGAAACCGCCTCAAACAAACTTTTTTTTTTTTTTTTTTTTTTTGTTAAAATGAATGGAGAATATCGTGTTTTTCCGTTTGCGCTCGACCATTTCCGTCGGTGGTTCTAGATCACATGATGAGGTCCGCAAATCCTTTTCGCAGAAACTATGCCGCAAAAAGAATAAATAAAAAGCTTTCTTAAAAAAGCAAAATAACACATCGGTTGCTTTCTTAATATGATCGTTAAAAACCAACAGACTGATGAAAATGCGGGACATTTTCTCAATATGCGACGTGCGGGACAAGGGGTGAAAATGCTGTGCGGTACAACGCAAAGCGGGACAGTGCAACACGATTGATTGATTTTGTACAATGCATGCACGCTATTGGTCAAACTACTTTTCAGTCATTACCTTCAGCAACAATATAGCCAAAACCCGGACATTATAGGGATTTTAGAAACGCAGGTAAGGACATGTCCAGGAAAATAGGACGGATGTTAGTTAGGGTGACCATATGACTAAAATGTTTCTGAAAAAAAAAAAAAAAAAAACTTTCCATGAATGATGTATAATTGACGTCTTGCTAATTTTCTAATAATGCTATTAAAGACCAGATAACTTTGAACAACCTGTTTATTCACATTCCTGGCAGAATGTTACTATCTATAACTTTCTCCAGTGAAAGTGGAAAGCATCTTGTCTGAATCAGGAGAGAAATATGCACAGATCAAGCACCTACAAGCCAAAACAGTACAGTTTAAAGTTTTAACGAGTTTAAAGTTTTGTTAAAATTCCTTGATTATTTTTTTTTTTTCACAGCTTTTTGCTTCACAAGACGTTAATTGATGGACTGGAGTGGTGTGGATTACTTGTGGATCATTGTGATTGGACTTTCATTCTGACGGCACCCATTCACTGCAGAGGATCCATTGCTGAGTATGCGATGACATGTCCTGCTAGCGTTCTGGTAACGATATTGAAGATCATTCACGTTCCTGGAAGAACATTAGTCTATAATAGTGCTTTATTCAGTGAAAAAGTCATTGTATCTGAATCAGGAGCGAAATATGCACGGATCAAACAGTACAATAAAGTTTAAAGTTTTAATGAGTTTAAAGTTTTGTCCAAATTACTTAATGATAAAATTGTTTTTTTTGTTTGTTTTTTTCTCTTACAAACAAGCAGCTTTTCACTTCACAAGATGTTAATTGGTGACTGAAGTGGTGTGGATTACTTGTGGATCATTGTGTTTGGACTTCCATTCTGACGGCACCCATTCACTGCAGAGGATCCATTGCTGAGCATGCAATGACGTACTACTACTGTTCTGATAACATTATTAAAGACATATAACTTTGAACTGCCTGTTTATTCACATCCTTGGAAGAACGTTAGTCTATAATATTACTTTCTCCAGTGATAAAGTTGTGTCTGAAACAGGAGAGAAATATGCACAGATCAAACACTGTTTACAAGCAAAAACAGTGCAAAAAAGTTTAACATTTTAACATTAAAATGCCTTAATGATGATTTTTGTTCTTACAAACACACAGCTTTTGCGTTCACAAGACATTGATTGTTGGACTGGAGTGGTGTGGATTACTTGTGGATTATTGTGATTGGACTTTCATTCTGACGGACCCAGACGGTGAGCAAGTGTTTTCTTACAAACATGAAGTTTTTTACTTCACAAGATGTTAACTGATGGACAGAAGTGGTGTGGATTACTTGTGATGTTTTTATCAGCTGTTTGGACTCTCATTCTGATGGCACAATGGGTTCCATTGGTGGGCAAGTGATGCAATGCTCCAAATCTGTTCTGATGAAGAAACAAACCTATCCACATCTTGGATGGCCTGAGCGTGAGTACATCATCTACACAGACAAAAAGGATACGAGAGCTAGATTTTTCAGTCAGAAGTGCCACAAACGAACCTGAAATGACAAAATATTGACTACATTTATAACACAATTCCGCTAAAAAAACCCCCAAAGCACTGAATTTTACCTCTGCGGATCCATTCTTATCACACCTTTAGCATGTGCTTTTGATTCTTAACCAAACACAGAGCAATTTTCGAGAGAAACCATTCACAAATCCATCAAACTAGATACAAAAATAATGAAAGAAGGAAATGTGTTTGGACTCTCATTCTGACGGCACCCATTCACTGCAGAGGATCCATTGGTAAGCAAGTGATGACATGTCCTGCTAGGATTCTGATAACAATATTAAAGATCATTCATGTTCCTGGAAGAACATTAATCTATAATAGTGCTTTATCCAGTGAAAAAGTCATTGTATCTGAATCAGGAGACAAATATGCACAGATCAATCACTGTTTACAAGCCAAAACAGTACAATAAAGTTTAAAGTTTTAACGAGTTTAAGGTTTTGTTAAAGTGACTTGATGATTTTTATTTATTTTTTTTCTTACAAACACGCAGCTTTTCACTTCACAAGACATTAAATGATGGACTGGAGTGGTGTGGATTATTGTGATTGGACTTTCATTCTGACAGCACCCATTCACTGCAGAGGATCCATTGGTGGGCAAGTGATGACATGTCCTGCTATCATTCTACAATATTAAAGACCATATATCTTTGAACTACCTTTTTATTCACGTTCCTGGAAGAACATTAGTCTATAATATTGCTTTCCCCAGGAAAAAGTCATTGTATCTGAATTAGGAGAGAAATATGCACAGATCAAACACTGTTTACAAGCCAAAAAGTTTAAAGTTTTAACATTAAAATGCCTTAATAATAACTTTTTTTTTTTTTTTTTTTTTTTTACAAACATGAAGTTTTTTACTTCACAAGATGTTAACTGATGGACTGTGGATTACTTGTGATGTTTTTATCCGCTGTTTGGACTCTCATTCTGACGGCACCCATTCACTTCCATTGGTGGGCAAGTGATGCAATGCTCCAAATCTGTTCTGATGAAGAAACAAACCTATCCACATCTTGGATGGCCTGAGGGTCATTATCTACACAGACACAAAGTATATGAAAGCTAGATTTTTTTAGTCAGAAGTGCCACAAACGAACCTGAAATGACAATATATTGACTACATTTAAAACACATTTCTGCTAAAAGACCTTAACACTGAATTTTACCTCTGCGGATCCGTTCTTATCACGCCTTTATTGTATCCTTTTGATTCTTAACCAAACACCAAGCAATTTTCGAGAGAAAACCGTTCACAAAACCATCAAACTAGACACAAAAATAATGAAAGAAGGAAATGTGTTTGGACTCTCATTCTGATGGCACCCATTCACTTTCATTGGTGAGCAGGTGATGCAATGCTACATTTCTCCAAATCTGTTTTAATGAAGAAACAAACCCACCCACATCTTGGATATCCTGAGGGTGAGTACATCATCTACACAGATAAAAAGGATATGAGAGCTACATATTTCAGTTAGATGTGCCACAAACGAACCTGAAATGACAATATATTGACTACATTTAAAACACATTTCCGCTAAAAGACCGAAACACTGCATTTTACCTCTGCGGATCCGTCCTTAGCATGCCTTTAGCATGTGCTTTTAATTCAATCCAAGTGTTTGGACTCTCATTCTGACGGCACCCATTCACGTCCATTGGTGGGCAAGTGATGCAATGCTACATTTCTTCAAATATGATAAAGAAACAAACTCATCTACATTTTGGATGAAATTTAAAACACATTTCTGCTAAAAGACCCAAACACTGAATTTTACCTCTGCGGATCTGTGCTTAGCATGCTTTTAGCTTGTGCTTTTGATTCATAACTAAACATGAGCAATTTTTGAGAGAAAAACATTCACAAAACCATCAAACTAGACACAAAAATAATCAAAGAAGGAAATATGTTTGGACTCTCATTCTGACGGCACCCATTCACATCTATTGGTGGGCAAGTGATGCGATGCTACATTTCTCCAAATATGATAAAGAAACAAACTCATCTACATCTTGGATGAAATTTAAAACACATTTCTGCTAAAAGACACAAACACTGAATTTTACCTCTGCGCAGGTGCTTTTGATTCTTAACTAAACACAGAGCAATTTTTGAGAGAAAAACATTCACAAAACCATCAAACTAGACACAAAAATAATGAAAGAAGAAAATATGTTTGGACGCTCATTCTGATGGTACCCATTCACATCTACTGGTGGGCAAGTGATGCAATGCTACATTTCTCCAAATATGATAAAGAAACAAACTCATCTACATCTTGGATGACCTGAGAGTGAGTCAATTTTTTTTAGCAAATGTTCATTTTTGGATAAACCATTAATGTCCTTACTATAACTTTTAGTTTAAGGAGAGACCCAATTTCAAGAAACTGGTGTAAAGGGGAAATTTCTGTGCAACTAACATGAAAGGAACTGTAAAATGATAACGATTGGCTGTCAAAAAACACTCACCTAATTGGTTGAGTCAGTGCTGCTGTTGTCAGGCAGGTTGGGACTCTCACACAAACAATAACGTTTTGATAATGGCCCAGTGTTTACACTTCTAATAGTTTTTTTTAACATTTGAAAAAAACGTTAAATGTTTAGCATCTGTACAAATATGCTATCTCTCGTTTGAATCTGTGCAAATGTTTCCATTAGGAATATATAAACAAAAGCAAAACATGAGAAAGAGTTTTGCATATGGCTGGTTTTTGCTTGTGCTGCACTCCGTTTATACCCCAATTCCCATTTTAAGGGAGCCTCTGCTTTATGAATAATAGATGCTTTTTGTGTAGCATACTTCCAGTATGTAGGTCATTTAGGACTTTGTATCCGAAAGTGCCGCTGCTAAAACGTTACAGGCCCATCGCCTTGAGCTCAAATGCCACTTCCGTCTCAGCGTCTGTGTAGCTGTTTCGGAAAAATCCGATCTGCTTTATCGAGGAATGAACCATTTTTATCAGGGAGATATTGAAAAAGGAGACAGCTAATGCTTGCTCCAGATGCTATTATCAAGAGATCCATTAACTGTATCGCTGTGTGAAGAATGGCTACAAATTGTGCATGTGTTCATTGTGCATGCATTGTGAATCAGGGTCTGCATCGGGGGAAAAAACGCCGCTAAGTGCTTTCAGCCAACGCTTGTGCGAAGCTGATTGAAGTATTGTGGAACATTTTGAAAGAAGAGAAACACACATTTCCTTTTTTCATTATTTTTGTATCTAGTTTGATGGTTTTCTGAACGTTTTCTCTGGAAAATTGCTCTGTGTTTGGTTAAGACTCAAAAGCACACGCTAAAGGCATGCTAAGAACAGATCCGCAGAGGTCAAATTCAGTGTTTCTGTCTATTAGCGGAAATGTGTTTTAAATTTAGTCAATATTTTGTCGTTTCAGCTTCATTTGTGGTACTTCTGACTGAAATATGTAGCTCTCATATCCTTTTTATCTGTGTAGATAATGTACTCACCCTCAGGCCATCCGAGATGCAGATGAGTTTGTTTCTTCATCAGAACAGATTTGGAGAAATGTAGCATTACATCACTTGCTTGCCAATGGAAGTGAATGGGTGCCGCCAGAATCCTAACATCTGATAAAAACATCACAATAATCCACAAGCAATCCACACACCACTCCAGTCCATCAGTTGACATCTTGTAAAGCCAAAAGCTGTGTGTTTGTAAAAAATAAATCCATCATCAATAGGTTTTAACTTGAAACTGCCGCTTCTGGCAAAAATAGCGCATCCTCCAGTAAAAAAAAAAAAAAAGAGTCCATCCTCTGATGTCCTTTCACATCAAAATCCACCAGCATATTTGTTTAGCGCTGTTTTGGCTTGTAAACGCTGCATATTTTTCTCCTGATTCAGATGAAACTACTTTTACATGTTTTGGATAGAGGACTTGTATTTTGGCCAGAAGTGAAGATTTAAAGTTAAAAATGTTTTAATGATGGATTTGTTTCTTACAGATATGCAGTTTGTGGGTTTACAATATGTTAATTTATGGACTGGAGGGATTTGGGTTACTTGTGAATTATGTAGGGCCATATGAAATCAGTTTTATTTTTTCCAAAATTCCATTGTAATTTTTCTGGATTGTGTTTTGTGTTTTGTTTCCCCAAATTCCTTTTATTTACTTTTATTTATTTATTTTTTTTTTTGGATTCAGTTTTTTCAGTTTTTCTGAATTCTGTTTTTTGTTGTTGTTGTTGTTTTGTTTGTTTGTTTTGCTTGTTTCTCCCTGCTTTAATATTTTTGGATTCCGTTTTTTCCCATTTTAATTTTTCTGGATTCCATTTTGTGTGTGTGTGTGTGTTTTCCTGGATTCCATTTTTTTCCTGTTTAAATTTTTTCTGGATTTCGTTTTTTTTTTTTTTTTTTTTTTTTCTGTTTAAATTTTTCTGGATTCTGTTTTTTCTTTTCCTGTTGTAATTTTTCTGGAATCCTTTTTTTCCCCTGTATTGTTTTATGTTGTTTTATTTTATTTTATTATTATTATTATTATTATTATTTTTTTTTTTGTTTGTTTGTTTTTTTCTTTTTTTCTTTTTCTGGATTCCATGTGTTCCCTGTTTTAATTTTATTTTTTTTTTATTTATTTATTTATCTTTTTATTTTATTTTATTTTATTTTAATTATTTATTTATTTATGTATTTATTTATTGGATTCTGTTTTATTTTTTCCAAAATCCATTTATTTAATTTACATTTTTTTGGATTCAGTTTTTCCATTTTTCTGCATTACCTTTTCTGGATTACCATTTGTTTTTTTTCCCCTGTTTTAATTTTTCTGGGTTCCGTTTTACATTTTTCTGGATTCCATTTTGTGTGTGTGTGTGTGTTTTCCTGGATTACATTTCTTCCCCTGTTTTAATTTTTCTGGATTCCGTTTTTTTTTTTTTTTTTAATGTATTTTTTCTGGATTCCGTTTTTCCCTGTTTTAATTTTTGTGAATTATTCTCTTTTTTTTTTTTTTTTTTTTTTTTTTTTTTGGAAATCATAAAACTTTTTTATTAAAGGAATTTATTAAAGGTTTAACATAAATTACATTTTTATGGCCCTTTTTTTCCTTCAAATTCAGTTTTATTTCTACCAAATTCTGTTTTCTATTTATTTTTTAAATTCCATTCTAATGGTTTCATTACATTTTAATAATCAGAAGCATGTCTGTAATGAAATGATTTTATTACTGTTTTTATTATTATTATTATTATTATTTATTTATTTATTTTCAGAAATACTGTTGTGTATTTACATTTTTCTGGTAAATAAATTCTGGTAAATAATTTTTCTGGTAAACATTCATTAAAAAATAATGTTTTAATACTAATTTTATTTGTAGTAGTACTATAATTTACATTAAGTCACATATGTCTGTGACAGTTTCTTCAAGTTAAACCAAACTTTTATTTTGACGGGTTGCTGTGAAGTCCTTTAAGTTTCTATTTGTCTGTTATGACAATAGTTTTTCTCAAAAGAAACCGTAAAATGCTCATGAAGTGACTCTCCGAGCAGTTCTAGAGATTATATTTATGTGTTCATGTGCTCATATATTGAGATGGAGATGAGTATCACACGCTTCAGTATATGTGTGTAGTAAACGAAACCACACGTCTGCACCATTCATTCACACAAAAACACAGAACATGTAGGATTCATATTTAAATAGTATTTTTGCAGCTTAATATTCACAGACACTAGTCCATATCGTGTTTTGATATAAGTGTACAGTCCTACTTTTGATTTATTTATCCAAAAATTGGGAAATTCTGTGACATTACGTGTTATACAGTAAATTCCTTTTTTATCCACAATTCTGTCCACATTATCCGCATTGCGTAAATCATAGGGCCCTAATAATTGTTATGTTTTTATCAGCTGTTTGGTCTCTCATTCTGATGGCACCCATTCACTGCAGAGGATCCATTTGTGAGCAAGGGATGTAATGCTGCATTTCTCCAAATCTGATGAAGAAACAAAATACATCTTGGATGGCCTGAGAGTTAGTACATTTTCAGCAAACTTTAATTTTTGTGTGAACAATTTCTTTAAATATAATGCATTTGAACGTTAATTAACCAACTAGCAAAGCGGCTCAGTTCAAAACACTTTTAACTCAAGCACATCAATCCCCAACATACTGTGGTTTAATCATGGAGTTCTTTGATTTTTCTTCTGAAAAACAAGTGCTTTTTTCCAAAAAAAAAAAAAAGATTTAATTATCACTATGATAATTTTTTTTTTTTTTTGCCTCTTCTTCATTACCTTCAGCAAACTAGATTTGCACTGTTGGTGAACTGGCTGGTACAAAAATACGAATCAAACGCCTCTCGCTGCCACTCACGCATCTTGTTTTGAGTAGTCTGGCAAAGGTGATGTTTTTTCCTGAGAAACGGTGAGAAACCCAGCAGCCACCTGTGGTTAACCTTCATCTGCGCTGAAATTAACCTTCTGTCAGACCACTGACGTTACGATCTCCTCTGCTGTGACTTCAGTGCTATTAAAATACACGTATACATATACTTCACCCTTTTATTTTGTGTTCTAACCATTTGTGGATATGTTTACGTTTATGTTATATCTATCCATATATCTATCTATCCATCCATCCGTCTATCCGTCTATCCGTCCATCCATCCATCATCCATCATCCATCCATCCATCTATCCGTCCGTCCGTCCGTCCATCCGTCTGTCCATGCGTCCATCCGTCCATCCATCCATCATCCATCAGTCCATCCATCCATCCATATCATCCAACTTATAAAGACAGGTGATAAAGATGAACTAAATTAAGACACAGGTGAACTAAGTTAACTAATGATGACTAAACGAGGACAGGAAACAGGAACGACCAAATATGGGCACAAGAAGGAGAAACCAACATAAACAGTCCACAGGGGTGTGACAGGGGGTGATACTGTTCTGCAGTTTTATAGTACTATTTATATGCTATTATATTATTTATTTATATGTTGAATTCTCTTCTATTTTTATATTTTCAGTTTGATTTTTTATTTTATATTTTCACTTTTTTCATTTTCATTGCTTTTGGCATTTTATTTTATTTTTTTATATGTATATAAATACTTTCATTTTTGTATTTAGATTTAGATTTTGTTTTACTATATATATATATATATATATATATATATATATATATATATTTCAGTTTTCATTCTAATTTTAGGTAAAGTTTTAGTATCCTTTTTTTGTGTAATTTCATTTTCAGTTTTAGTTATTTTAGTTAATCACATTAAATTCAGTTAAATGGTTCTTTGGCAACAAGCTGAAATATTGAAGTTATTCAATTTATTTATTTACTTATTTATTTATTTTTGAGTATATTTCAGTTATTTTTATTCATGTAACACAAATGTCTATTTATTTATTTATTTATTCATTTGGGTTATTCATTCATAACCCTAATATATATATATATATATAATTATAGAAAAAATGATACATTATTTTTAAGTGTATAATGTAAAAAACAATAAACAAATAAGTAAATAAATATTATTTATATGCTATCATAGTATTCTTTTTATATTATGAATTAGCTTCTATTTTTATAATTTCAGTTTCATTTTAATTTTAGTTTGTGTTATATGGTATTGATATTTTTATTTACACTTACATATTTATTTATTTATTTATTGGTTTGTTTGTGTGTTTAGTCTTCCATACATCCTGCATATGATTTGCTTTGACAGTGTTCCTGTGAGGTTGTCATGGTGACGGAAGGTTCTGGTGTGTTTTGCTCTCCATCATCTACCCGAGGGAAGAGACCTCAGTGTTTTGGAGGGAAGGTCAATGGTGTGGTGCCGGGTCAAGGGATGGACACGAAAGGGTCGTTGGTTTTCAAAGCGGAGGTAAAACTGGTTTGGCTGGTTTCTAGGTCGAGAGAAGGGGCGACTTCGTGGCTCCTGAGCTTGTCGTTGGTGACCCAAAGTGGCCTTGCGTTATTGATGTAAAAAGTCCCGCAGCAGCTGCCCCATGTAATCCCTCCTGGCAGACATTCTGGCCTGGTTTAGCTTGGCCTTGACCACTTGAATCGCTCCTTGTTTCTCTGCAGCTCCCTCGAGTCTCTGGAGAACCTGATCGTTTTCGAATGCGATGGCTGCTTGCTTTAGGAGAGTGAAATATAGGAGTTGACAGTATCGGTAAATCAATCGCGTATCTCTAGAGACGTCCGAGTCAGTAATGTGAAAACGCTGCTGCGCTGCACCTGTTGCTGTCTGTCGCTGGAAAGCCTGGCCTGGATCAGCCTCTTCCTGTGGGACGGGATCAGTTTGATTATTATAGCTTGAGGCGCTAGCAGGCCTTAGAAACAAACACAATGCAGATTTCCCTCTCTCCATTAAAGATGTAGTATGTGGATCAGCGATCTATCGATCTATCTATCTATCTATCTATCTATCTATCTATTGCTTGGTTTATTCACAAATAATGCAGTTCATAAACACAAATGACTTGAATACATTTTGATTCATTCCCCCAGTTCAGTTTCCATTTTAATTTTAGTTTAAGTAATTTTCTGATTTAGTAATTATTTAATATTATTTTAATACAATTATTATTATTATTATTATTATTATTATTATTATTATTTATTTTATTATAAATACTTAAATTAAGTTTGGAATGTTTGTAGTTTTTTATTATTAGTAGTAGTATAAATACTTATTTTGGAAGTTTTGGATATTGTGTTTTAATGTATTATTATTATTATTATTATTATTATTATTATTAATGATATTATTATTACTATTATTATTATTATTATTATTATTATTATTATTATTAATGATAATAATAATAATATTATTATTATTATTATTATTATTATTATTATTATTAATGATAATATTATTACTATTATTATTATTATTATTATTATTATTATTATTATTATTATAAATACTTATGTTAAGTTTTGTATATTTGTATTTTGTTTTCTTTACAATTATTATTATTATTATTATTATTATTATTATTATTAATATATGAAGTTTTAAATATTTGTTTTATTATTATTATTATTATTATTATTATTATTATTATATACTTTAAATATTTGTATTTTAACATTGTTTTTGTTATTATTATTGTTTTTGTTATTATTATTGTTGTTGTTATTATTATTATTATTATTATTATTATTATTATTATTATTATTATTATTTTAAACATTAACAAAGGTTTAAACATTTGTACTTTTCTTTAAAAGCATTATTATTATTATTATTATTATTATTATTATTATTATTAATATTATTAATATTATTATTATTATTATTATTATAGCAATTTTAGTAGTTCAACTTAAATAAAAAATCATAAAAATAAGAAATGTTGCCTTGGCAGCTAACTAAAATTAGTAGTAGTAGTAGTAGTAGTATTATGTGTTTCAATTTTCAAAAAAAAAAAAAAAAAAAGAATATATATATATATACACACATACTGAAAACACATTCACACACAGTGAATGACTTGAATACACTGTAGTGTATTTATTAATATTTTAAATGAACTTTTAGCCTTTATTTTTATTTATTTATTTATTTATTTATTTTTTAGTATTTTTGTTTAGCTTATAATAAATAGTTTAAAAAAATGCAATTCATACAAACGTAAATCAAGGTCAATAAGTGTGCAACTCCCCAGAAACTTTAACATTTATGGGGGCACCATTTTAAAATGACGATTAAGTACGCTGACAGTTTGATTTCATTTTAACTGAGTCTGATGAGGTTACTGATGTTTATGAGGACTTGAGGCTGGTTTTTGTGATTCAGGGGAGCTCCTCCATCTGACGAGCCTCATGGGAGCGGTGACGGAAAAGGACAGCTTTGATGCTGTCAGTCACCGCCAAAAACATCTCCCGCGGGACAAGTTGTATGGAATTACAACAACTCACAGCTCCATCGCCGCTAATTCCTGGGGTGTTAAACATCACTTTCATGGCCTTCGCTGTGGCACTACGCTGAGACAATGACAATGAAATTATTGGACATATCTTAACCACTGCTGGATGAACTACACACATCAAGTTCTTGAGGAAAAGTACAGATACCCTAATGAAATTTTACAAGTGTAAGGACTCATTTTCGGTTTAATGCAAGTAAAAGTACTTGATTTTTATTGCACGTCAAGAGCTTTTCACTTCACAGGTCATTAATTGATGGACTGTGTGGATAACTTGTATTATTGTGATGTTTTTATCAGGTGTTTGGACTCTCATTCTGACGGCACCCATTCACTTTCATTGATGAGCAAGTGATGTAATGCTACATTTCTCCAAATCTGATGAAGAAATAAACTCATCTATATTTTGGATGGCCTGAGGGTGAGTACATTTTCATTTTTGAGTGAACTATTCCTTTAATGTCCTTGGTATAATTATTAGTAGATGGAGAGATCAAGTTTATAAGGAGAATCAGATTTCTCACATGACATTTTACTCTTGGGTGAGTACATTTTTAGAAATTTTTCATTTTTTTGGGTGAGCTATTCCTTTAAGTATTAATTATACATTATCAACAAGACATTAAGCTTTAATATACCAAATACCCATTTGAGTTAGTAATCATAAGTGAAATAATATACCATTATTTTATTTAAAAATGATGAACAGCAAAATGTGTATAAATATGTGGTGGAAAAAAAAAAAACAACAACTCTGAAATAATGAGGAACAAAATGCAGTGTTATTTTATAATAATTGAGATACTATTATATTTTAATTAATATTTTGAATCAGTTTTTAAATTTATGTTGTGTTTTAATTTTAATTTGAATATTTTAGTTATTTTTTAGTAATCGTGTGTGTTTCATTTATTCATTTTTTCAGTTAATCCTTATTATTATTATTATTATTATTATTATTATTATTATTATTATTATTAATTAATTAATTAATTAATTAATTAATTAATTTTTGCATAGTATATGAGTCTGGGGGTGTGATTATTTTATTTTATTTTATTTTATTTTATTTTATTTTAATTAATTGTAATAAAATCAATAGTCCTGATTTATATAATAAGTAATAAATAAATAAAAAATAATAAAAAAATAATAGTAATTAAAAATACTTTTTTATTTATTTATTTATTTTTTTTTTTACATACTATGAGTCCAGGGGTGTGATTATTTTATTTTATTTTATTTTATTTTACTAAAATTAACAGTCCTATTATTTTTTATATATAATAAGTAATAAAAGTAGTTTTTTCTTCTTCTTCTTTTTTCTTTTTCTTTATATACTATATGTGTTTTATTATTATTATTATTATTATTATTATTATTATTATTACTATTACTAATATTACTATTATTTTTATTATTGTTGTACAGTTATTTATTATATTATTAGTTGTATAAAAACAACAATCCTAATTTATATAATAAGTAATAAAAATAGTGATTAAAAATGAGGAAAAAGACACTGTAAAATAAAATGCTACCAAAATAATTTCAGCTTGTCCTTTTATTTATTTATTTATTTATTTATTTAAGGCTTTAAAAGCATAAATGTGCAACTTATAATTTCATAAAAGCAACTACATAATAAAAAAAAAAAATAGTTAAAACTTGTGTATTGTCTGAACTATAAGTTATGCACACTGTCTCTTGTTTGGTGATTTTTAGGATTTATAATGTATGTTTTAGTGCCAATGAAGGTAGGCTACTCAATAGTTTCAGTTTTTAGTTACCCTGATAATATATTTCATGATACGTTCTTATGATATGAGTAACAAGTATTGGGTTGTGCTTCAGAATGTAATGGAATGTAATCCCAAAATTAAAATAAATATGTACTCCGATACATAACAAAAATGTTCTTAAGTACACTAACAAAGTTGAGATACCACATTTGAAAGATATTTTCAGGCTTAAATGATATCCATATCATAATTATCAGTAACAGTGAACAACAGTAGTTACTTGAATCATTGTACACATGCTTGCACTTCTTACAGTATGAGTAATTTCATGCTCCTTTAACGTCATTGTTTTGACTTATTTGGTGTAGATTCTGCTCTATATTTTTCACATAACAGTTTCTTCATAACTTTCTTGTGTAACAAATATTTAGTACTGATAGCAGTGCAGTATACAGTCACATAGCGCTCAGCCCTGTGAATATGAATACATACTCAGTGCTGATGAATTTGAGCAGGAGGCCAAATATTAATCAAGTCTAACCAGGTGTAAAATTTACTGTTCATATGTCCACTCATGCGCACGCTCTAACTCATGACATATGACACTTGATAGTCAAATTTTATCAAGCGTAAATTTTGGCCTTGAGGGCCCCTGATTTTTCTTCCTCGGAGCGCGCTGAAGGTTTATGGCCGAGCCGAGCGCCCCGGTGGCGAACTGCATCGATCTCCCTAATTATGACCATTATGAGACTGTTATTTCCTCTGTCCTAAGCAGAGGAAGAGAGGGACAGATTAGCGAGCCTGGCCGCAGAGATAATGCAGCGCGCCATCGCCTGGGCGTCTCTTTCTGGCCGTCCCGTGCTGAGAAACAGGCCGTGCCGAATGCCGGTTTGATGACTGTCACCTGCCCACACCAGCACAATAAATCTCAATAAAAAATATATCAAGTCTCCAGAAATTGCAGTGCAGTGCACTATCATGATTGATATTTGGTCCTGGATGTTTTCAGCCAGATCTCGGCGGGTGGGGGATTCGGATCGGAGGGTTTTCGCACACAAACCTGCAGGGCTCATTCGATTGTGCTGTTTTTTAAATTTTAGGGTTGTCAGTCGATATAAATGTAAATGAAATTAATTACATGTGTCGTTACATGGTAATACATCATTAATTACATGGCAATGAATCACATACTGCTGTGAAAATGGAGATAATTTAGAGATATTGTGTTAGAATGACAGCTGGAATCGTTGAATATGTCTGAATGTGTTATTTGTTTTACTTCTATGTCACAACATTTCATTTAAAGGAGAAGTTCACTTACAGAACAAAAATTTATGGAGAATTTACTCACCCCTTTGTCATCCAAGATGTCTTTCTATCTTCAGTCGTAAAGAAATTATGTTTCTTGAGGAAGACATTTCAGAATTTCTCTCTATATAGTGAACTTCAATGGTGCCTCCAAGTTTGAACTTCCAAAATGCAGTTTAAATGTGGCTACAAATGGCTCTAAACGATCCTAGCCAAAGAATAAGGGTCTAATCTAGTGAAACGATCAGCCATTTTCGAAAACAAATTGACAATATATACTTTTTAACCTTTAATGCTCGTCTTGTCTCATCTCTGCTATGCTGATGCGTAGTCTGTGTAATCCGGGTCAATACAGTTAGGGTATGTCGAAAAACTCCCATCTAGTTTTCTTCTTCAACGTCAAAATTGTCCTGCATTGCTGTTTTCCTTTTTTTTTTTGTAAAAGGCGTTTGATCTTCTTTGAGTGTTCACTTTGTAAACACTGGGTCAGTACTTCTGCTGCGATGTAGGATGATTTTGAAGCTGGGGAAAAAAACGAGCACTGAAAGTACGTAGGCACCTTTTGCTTTCGTTAGATTTCTCATTCTTCTTCTTCCTTCTTGTTCTCCCTCTTCCGTTTCTTCCGCTCGAGTCTATGGCAGCCCATAGAACCACTTGCAGGAAAGTTGTGAAATGTGGCACACTGATAGAGGACAGTCTCAACATTAACCATGGCAAGTTTGGAGTCTCTAACTCAAGCTCTCTAGCGCCACCACTTGTCCAAATTTTATCTCATGTTTATACTAATAACTGTTAAATCATAAAGTCTAGAAGGAATTTTTTTTCCGTCTGAATCCTTGACTCATACAGAGTCGAATGAACTCCAAAATTTTAAATCGTAAGGTTTTCACTATTTTTAATAGTTCGAAAGACCTACTTTTTCAAACTCGTCCAAGACGGTTTGTCTGATTTTTTTACCAAATTTGTCTCAGATCATCTTCAGATCACGCTGGCAAAAAGTTATGGAATTCAAGTTGATTATTCAAACCGTTTTCAAAGAACGCTTGAACAAATTTGACAAAGAGCACGCAAAAATGGATGTGAGGCTACATCTCCGCAAAACATTCCAGAATTTCTCTCCATATAGTGGACTTCTATGGCGCCGCTTCAAAGTGCAGCTTCAAATGGCTCTATATGATCCCAGCCGAGTAATAAGGGTCTTATGTAGCAAAACGATTGGTCATTTTCAAAACAAATTGACAATTTATATATTTTTTAACCTTAAATGCTCGTGTTGTCTTGTCTCTACATGCATAGTCTGTGTAATCTGGGTCATTACAGTTAGGGTATGTTGAAAAACTCCTGTCTCGTTTTCTTCTTCAACGTCAAAATTGTCCTACATCGCTGTTTTAGCTTTTTTTTGTGAAGGGTGTTTGATCTTCTTTGCGTGTTCACTTTCTAAAAACTGGGTCGGTACTTCTGCAGCGATGTAGGATGATTTTGAAGTTGAAAACAAGCACTGAAAGTACGTAGACACCTCTTGTATTTGTTAGACTTCTTCTTATTATTATTATTATTTTTCCTTCTTCTTCTTATTCTTTCTCCTCCATATCTTCTGCACGAGTCTATGGCACCCCACAGAACCGCTTGCGCGAAAGTTATGAAATGTGGCACACTGATAGAGGACAGTCTCAACATTAACTGTAGCAAGTTTGGAGTCTCTAACTCAAACTCTCTAGCACCGCCACTTGTCCAAAGTTTCTCTCTTGTTAATACTAATAACTTTTAAACCGTAAGGTCTAGAAGGAATTTTTTTTTCTACCTAAATTCTTGGCTCATGGCGAGTCTAATGAAGTCCGAACTTCGTAAGGTTTTTGCTATTTTTAATAGTTCGAAAAACCTACTTTTTCAAACTCGTCCAAGACGGTTTGTCTAATTTTCACCAAATTTGCCTCAGATCATCTTCAGATCACGCTGGCAAAAAGTTATGGAATTCAAGTTGATTATTCAAACCGTTTTCAAAGAACGCTTGAACAAATTTGACAAAGAGCACGCAAAAATGGATGTGAGGCTACATCTCCGCAAAACATTCCAGAATTTCTCTCCATATAGTGGACTTCTATGGCGCCGCTTCAAAGTGCAGCTTCAAATGGCTCCAGTCGAGGAATAAGGGTCTTATCTAGCGAAACGATTGGTCATTTTCTAAACAAATTGACAATTTATATACTTTTTAACCTTAAATGCTCGTCTTGTCTCTTCTCTGTGATGCACATGCGTAGTCTGTGTAATCCAGGTCAATATACGTAGGGTAGGTCGAAAAACTCCAGTCTCGTTTTCTTCTTCAATGTCAAAGTCGTCCTACATTGCTGTTTTAGCTTTTTTTGTAAACATTGTTTTGTATACACTGGGCCAGTACTTCTGCAGCGAGATGGAAGTTTTTCGACATACCCTAACTGTATTGACCGTATTGAACTGGAAAAAAACAGTTCACGCACATCTAGACAAGATGAGCGTTTGAGGTTAAAACGTATATAAATTGTCAATTTGTTTCAAATATGGCTGATCGTTTTGCTAGATAAAACCTTTCTTTTTTAGAGCCATTTGAAGCTGCATTTAAACTGCATTTTGGAAGTTCAAACTGGGGGCACCATTGAAGTCCACTATATGGAGATAATTTCTGAAGAAAGAAAGACACAAACATCTTGAATGACAAGGGGGTGAGTAAATTGTCTGTTAATGTTTGTTCTGAAAGGGAACTTACAGTTTCCTGCTTCCGCCAAAATGGATAATTGATTTTGATGACATCACCCTGCACTTCAGCTTCTCATCAAACTTACTGTCCAATCGAATGCTCTCTAGAATCCAAAGCGTCCCGCCCCCTACACTGTAAATACATGCTGGCCTTGGCTAAAGATTTTTCTGGGGTTCGTTTCCCATACAACGACGTAGCTCGCTGATTAACCACCATAGTACGACGCATTGTCGTGGAAACGAACTAGCTAGTCACGACTGTTTCCCAAACACGGTCACAGCTCTGTCGTTTGAACCACATTAGTTCAACAATATAGGGCCATTGTTGATGACATCACACGCATGTGATGGAGTAATAACTTGTGCTATTTAGCTGATTAGAGATCTCTAAGATGCTGCTGTATTAAACATGGTACCTGATGACTAATTTACTTGTTTTGTTCCCTGTCACTTTGCTTTGTTTGATGTTTGTTTCCTCACGAATTCCCTCTTACAGTACGTCATACTCCGGGGTTCCCTTAGGCATTTATGCGCATGCGCACTCTTCAAAAACAGCGCTTGCAGAGGACGTGCAAAAATACATATTAAAATGCATTTATATTTAGATAGAATGGAAGATATAGATTGTATTGCATGTTAACTCGCCTATTGTGCCCAAGAACATAATTTATTGAGCCCATATGTCTTACTAACAACAAACTATGCTTCCAACCACAGGTCGAGAGCTGTAGTTTCAACCATGTAAGTTTGCAATGCTGTTTGCGAAAGTTTGTTTGAACTATGTTTTCGTTGAACTATGTTGGTAATGACGGAACTTGCAAACATAGTTGGCTAACGATGCTTTTGGGAAATTGTTCATTTTAAGCATTAGTCCACTAATCAAAATAATCAACTTGTTTTTTTTTTTTGGGGGTTTAAAACAAACCCAATTTGGGTTATTTTGGCAACCCAGCAATTGGGTTGAAAAAATAACCCAATGTTTGTTAGAGTGTATACTTTTGACAAAATAGCCACATTCACTTCCATGGCAAGTGCAAATAATACATTTTTGTGATAATCATTATGCCTCAAATGATGCTGACTGAGCAAAACTTTTTTTTTTTTTTTTATATATGTTATTTAGTTTATAATTAATTGTATTAAATAAAATTGACAATCTTAATTGATATAATAAGCAATAAAACAGTATTTCAAATCAGCAGTTGCTCAAAATGAAATAAATATATTATCTTTTGCAGGAAAAAATGGTCAAATTAGAGCTGCTTTGATGACAGGGCCACCTTAGTGAAGTGTCACTCAAGTCAATTTCATCCAATTATTCTCTGATTAAGTCATAATGAACATTTGTAATACCATCTCCAGATTCAATTGCTACTTATCACCTGAGTGCTTGTCAACCCTGGGAGTCTGTGAAAACACATGTACGCTAATGTTTCCTTCTAATCATCCGTAATATATTTGTGAAATTGCGCTGAATAACGATGAGTAGGCAAAGCCGTCCTGCAGTCAGGAGCGGTAGCTCGGGGTGTCATCGTCTACTTTGGACTGGGACGTTGGAAAAGTGATCAGCCGAAGAGTCTTATTTGAATGCGTGGGGCAAGCGAGACCCGTATCAGAGAGGAAATTTGCTTAAATTTCCCTTCTAGGCCCAAATCTTTCAATCAATCGGCGACTCACTTTACCAACTTCAGAGCGTTCCAGCACAAAGTAACTAATCTCCTTGTAGGCTCTCTTGGCCCCCCAAACTTCAATGGGATCGTGCTGATGGTGGCTAATTTAATCTATGGGAAGCGGAAATTGCTGTCTGTCTCTGCCTCCTGTCAGCGAAAACGGAATTTAATCAGTACTTAATTGTTTCCCAGCCCTTGTTGTAATTCAATAACACGACCTACTCTTCAGATGTTATTTAAGACTGCTTTTCCCCGCTTTTGCATGGCGTAATGTTTCAGCTGCTGTCAAGCATTCTGACGCTGGCAATCCGGGCCTGTTTTGATGCAACGAGTGGCAGATAACCACTTGACTGATGGTGTTCGCTGATTGCCTGGAAATGTATAATGTTGAACGGTTGTAATCACACAAAATGATGACTTTTGTGGTCAGTTGGTGTTCAAACACAACACTTGATTTGATGTATTTGGGCGTTTATTTGGTTGAAGTTGCATTAAGCAAGCTCCTACAGCTCAGGAAATGCCTCAAGATATGTTTTTTTTCCCCTTGAATATAAAAATAATCTGTCGCAATTTATCCTCAACTTCAGTTTTAAGTCACTTTTGTGTGCAAATGACTTGCATTTTTTCCATTGAACAAAACGTTCTATTCAATTCCAAAATAAAGAACAATCATTTGTGCCAACAGTGTGGAATGAATTTAATTAAATTTGTATGAATTGGTGCAATGTGAGTCATACAAAAATTAATGATCTTTAGGAAAATGTAAGCATGCAAGGTAAGTGTTTTTGGCTTGCTTTGATTTTAAAATCTTAAATGTTTTTTTTTTTTTTTTTTTTTGGTTGGTTGGTTGGTTTTGTTTTGTTTTTGTTTCTGGTTGTTTTGTTCTTTTGCTCATTTGTTTGGTTTTGTTTTGTGCTTTTGGCTCACTTTGAGTCTTAAAATCTTAGATGTTTTGGCTTTTATTTTTGATTTGTTTGGTTTTTGTTTTGTGTTTTTGGCTGTTTTGTTCTTTTGTTTGCTTTTGTTCATTTGTTTGGTTTTGTGTTTTCGCCTTACTTTGAGCCTTAAAATCGTAAATGTTTTGGCTTTTGTTGTTTATTTATTTTATTTGTTAGGTTTTTGATTTGTGTTTTTGTCTGTTTTGTTCTTTTGTTAGTTAGTTTGGTTTTGTTTTGTGTTTTTGCCTCACTTTGAGCCTTAAAATCGTAAATGTTTTGGCTTTTGTTATTTCTCTTATTTGTTTGGTTTTTGTTTTGTATTTTTGGCTGTTTCGTTCTTTTGTTCATTTTAGTTTTTTATTCATTTGTTTGGTTTTGTTTTGTGTTTTTGCCTCACTTTGAGACTTGAAATCTTGTGTGTGTCTGTGTGTGTGTGTGTGTGTGTTTGTCTGTTTTGTTCTTTTGTTCATTTGTTTGGTTTTGTGTTTTTGGCTCACTTTGAGACTTGAAATCTTAGATGTTTTGGCTTTTGTTATTTCTTTTATTGGTTTGTTTTTGACTTGTTTTGAACGAGGCTTAAAATCTTTTGTTTGTTTGTTTTTCTTTAATTATTTGGGGTGTCAATAGGGTTGTCAATATTTGCTGTGAAAAGCCTCCAAATTAAAATGTTTATTAATAAATCAGTTATTAATATATTAATGCAACTTGTTTTATGATATATTAATATAAAGCGAGTAATAAACTAGTGTGTATTGGCAGCCTGGCATACTGAAACAGCAACAGACAATCTAATAAAAATACAATCTAATAAAAGTGGTGCAGTTTAATGTATTCCTTTAGAAAATCCCTGAATTTGTCTGATTTCAAACCAGTCCTTACACTAAGTGTGGGACCGTCTCATTATAAACCCTGTTAAAACACACAGCATTCCACTCGCGATGCCTGTTTGTGGATTTTTTTTTTCTTCTTTTGGTGCAGCTAAAATGAAAAGCAGAGTGAATCCATTGTTTGAACTCCAGCAAAACACAAAGTTCAATTAAGTGGTGAGTTGTTCATTTTGAACCTCATTAACGGAGGGGAAAAACTGCTGAGGCGCCTCGGGCAGCTCATGCGAGCATTTTACACTGTACCTGGCACTTCAGCGATAACTTACTGGCGTCATTAAATAGCCGCTATTAAAGCACTTTCAGATCCAAGGAAAATTCATCATGACATTTATTCCCTTTGAAATAATCCATTGACAAAATATGACATGAATTTCTTCATGCGTCACAGGAAAGCGGTGCAGTGAAATTCACAGCCTGTGCATGTCGAATGTTGACTTGAAATGTGTACTCTTTTGTTTTGTTGTTTTTTGTTGGTCTGTTTGTTTGTTTTTGTTTCATTATTTTTGGTTAGTTTAGTTTTTGCTTTGTTCTTTTTGTTTTAGTTTTGTTCTTTTTTTATTTTTTGCCTTTTGTTTTGTGATCTATGCTTGCTTTGAAAGAGCCTGTTTAGTTTTTTTTTGTTAGTATTTATTTATTTAGTTAGTTAGTTAGTATTTTATTTAGTTTTGTGTAGTTCACTTTGAAAGAGCCTTAAAATTTTAAATGTTTTGTTGATCGTTTTGTGATGTATGCTTGCTCTGAAAGAGCCTTAACATCTTAAATGTTTTTGTTCTTTTTGTTTGTTTAGTATTTGTTTTGTTTGTTTGTTTGTTTGTTCTTGTTTTGTTCTTTTTTGTGTTATTGGTGTTTTTGTTTTTGCTTATATTTGTTTGTTTGTTTCGTTGGTTTTTGTTTTGTGATGTATGCTTTGAAAGCGCCTTAACATCTTAAATGTTTTGTTTTGTATTTTGTTTTAATTTGTGTTCTTTTGTTTGTTTGATTCTTGTTTTGTTCTTTTTTGTTAGTTAAGTTTTTGCTTTGTTCTTTTTGTTTTAGTTTTGTTCTTTTTTGATTTTTTGCCTTTTTATTTTGTGATCTATGCTTGCTTTGTGTAACGATCCCGACCTCTGTGGTTCCCCCCGATCGCCACCAGAGGTCATCATCGCCTGAGTACTAGTTCTCATCCCTCACTACATCTCCCATAAGCCCCGTACCTGGTTCTGACCCCATGGACTATCACTTCCTGTCCTTCCCCTATAAATACTTCCGGGTTTCGCTTCTCCAGCGCGAAGTCTTGTTTTGCCCCGGCTGACATTTCTGAGCGTTTATTTCTGTGTTGTATTATTGTGGACTATTTCTGGACTGTCTCCCCGTTGACTGAACCCTGCTGCCTGCCTCTGGAACCCTCTGCTTTGTTACACGGATTATTGTTTACTCTGTCTGCTGCCTGCCCCGACCTCCTGCCTGCTTTTCGACTCTGAGTATTGTCTTACCTATGTTATCCCTGTTTACTGTGTACTGACCTTGCCTGTCTACGCTGATTGTCAATAAACGCTGCAAATGGATCTCAACCCTGTTGACCCGTCGTTACAGAAGACTTCGCCACCAATCGATCCAGCAGCGGTGTACAGACTGACTACGGAGGTCTCAGCTCAAGCTAACGTCCTAGCGTCTCACCAACAGCAGCTCGCTCACCTAACTGCTCTCACGGAAGAGATGGTAAAGACGCTGCGTTCGCTGCAACTGCCCTCAGCTGAAACAGTCCCGTTACCAGTCACGACACCGACTCAGCCCGCCTCTCCTGCCACGCCTGTAGCCAGCCCCCGACTGGCATACCCGGACAAATTCGACGGCTCGCCAGCCAAATGTAAGGGTTTTTTACTTCAGTGTTCGTTGTTTGTTACTCAGCAACCTGCTTTGTATCCCACAGAAGATAGCCGCATCGCTTTTGTTTGCTCATTGCTCACTGGCAAGGCATTGGATTGGGCTACAGCAGTGTGGGATTTGAATCGCCCTTCTTTCCCCTCCTTCAAAGAATTCCTTCGACGCTTCAAGGAGGTTTTCGACTACCCGGAAGGAGGAGAGGGCGCAGGTGAACAAATTCTGACGCTGCGCCAGGGGAGGAACACGGCAGCCGAGTTTGCCCTCACTTTTCGCACGCTTGCGGCACAAACGGGATGGCCCGATGAACCGCTAAAACTACATTTCCGCAAAGGGCTGAGTCACGAACTACAGGCTGAGCTGGCTTGCCGGGATGAGGGGAGATCCCTGGACGAACTGATTAACCTGGCCATTCGCATCGATAATCTTGTTCGCTCTAGAAGAACCGGCAAAAACTTACCACCTTCAGTCCCTCCAGCGTCCGCCACTCCCGAACCCGAAGCTATGCAAATAGCCCACACTCGCCTCACCACTGAGGAAAGAGAACGGCGTCATCTGCTCAACCTGTGTCTCTACTGCGGCAAACCAGGTCATGTGAAGGCATCCTGCCCGTCCAGACCCTCACAACGCACGTCTACTGCGGCGAGTCATTACTCTGCCTCTTCTCAGACTGTAAAAACTCCCGTAACTATTACTCTGGCTGATAAACAGATTAGTACGATCGCTCTCATTGACTCTGGCGCAGCTGGGAACTTTATGGATTTAGATTTTGCCAAAGCTCATGATCTCACACTAAAACCTTGCTCATCTCTGTTGTCAGTGGCAGCACTAGATGGAAGACCGCTGGGTGCTGGTCGGGTTCAGTACACCACCAGCGATCTTCAACTCACCACCGGCTTTCTTCATACTGAGACTATCAACTTCTACCTCATTCAAGCTCCTTGCCACCCAGTTATCTTAGGACTCCCCTGGCTTAAACTACATGAACCACAGATCTCATGGTCGGAGGGAGAGATCACACAATGGTCAGACGGATGTTTCCCACAGTGTTTTCCCACTCTCAATCTCAAAACGTTCAACGGGGCCTCAGTCTCAGTAGACTCTCCCATCGCCGACAACATACCCTCAGTTTATCATGATCTGGCGGAGGCCTTCAGCAAGACCCAAGCCACTCAGTTACCTCCTCATCGGACTTCTGACTGCGCTATTGAACTGATTCCTGGTACTACCCCACCAAAGGGCAGGATCTTCCCCCTCTCTCAGCCAGAAACAGAGGCCATGAAAACCTACATTGAAGAGGAACTTGCCAAGGGATTCATCGTGCCCTCAACCTCTCCAGCTTCAGCAGGGTTCTTCTTTGTAAAGAAAAAGGATGGCAGCTTGCGCCCTTGCATTGATTTCAGAGGCCTTAACGATATCACCGTGAAGTACAGATACCCACTCCCTCTGGTTCCATCAGCTCTCGAACAACTTCGCTCTGCCAGATACTTCACCAAACTTGACCTCCGCAATGCCTACAACTTAATCCGCATCAGGAAGGGGGACGAGTGGAAGACGGCTTTCTCTACTACAACTGGCCACTATGAATACCGGGTTATGCCCTTCGGCCTGGTCAATAGTCCTTCCATATTTCAATCCTTCATAAATGATGTATTCCGAGACATGCTGGGCAGATGGGTCATCATTTACATGGACGATATCCTGGTGTACTCAGACTCTCTCAAGTCACACGTCTCACACGTCAGGAAAGTTCTTCAGCGCCTAATCTCTCATCATCTGTTCGCCAAGGCCGAGAAGTGTGAGTTCCATCAGACCGCAACCACGTTCCTGGGTTACGTGGTGAGCTCAGAGGGGGTAGCGATGGATGACAGCAAGGTGCAGGCAGTGCTGCGATGGCCCCAACCATCCACTCTTAAGGAATTACAGAGGTTCCTAGGGTTCTCCAACTTTTACAGGCGCTTCATTAGGAACTTCAGCACTGTGGCGGCTCCTCTGACGTCTATGGTGAAGAAGGGAGTAAAACGGCTGTCTTGGACACCAGCTGCCGTTCAGGCCTTCAAACTGCTCAAGGAGCGTTTCACAACTGCCCCCATACTCCACCATCCGGATCCTGAGCGTCAGTTCATCGTGGAGATCGACGCCTCCAGCACAGGGATCGGGGCTGTGCTGTCCCAGCGTCATGGAGATCCTCCCAAGCTCTTCCCATGCGCCTTTTACTCACGCAAGTTATCTCAGGCTGAACAGAACTATGATGTGGGGAATCGTGAGTTGCTGGCCATGAAGGCGGCCTTGGAAGAGTGGCGCCACTGGCTCGAGGGAGCCAAATTTCCGTTCACCATCCTCACAGACCATCGCAACCTAGAATATCTCCGTTCCGCCAAAAGACTCAACCACAGGCAAGCCAGGTGGGCGCTCTTCTTCACTCGCTTTGACTTCTCGGTTACCTACCGGCCGGGTTCCAAAAATACCAAGGCAGATGCCCTGTCCCGTCTGTTTGAGTCCGAGTACCAACCACTCAGTCCGGACCCCATCTTACCAAACACCCTCATCGTCGCTCCTGTACAATGGGACATCGTAACAGAGTTAACGGAATTGCAAGCCACCAGTCCACCTCCAGCAGAATGTCCACCAGATAAGCTCTACGTACCTCAAGCCCTCAGAGAGCGTGTTCTGCAGCTCGTCCACAACAGTCCCAGTTCTGGCCACCCGGGTATCACCGCAACGCTACAACTTCTGTCCAACAAGTTCTGGTGGCCAACACTCCGTACTGACACAGTCAACTATGTAAGAGATTGTGAGACATGCTGCATCACCAAACCCTCCAAACAGCTCCCAGCAGGCCTGCTACAACCGTTACCCATACCGCAAAGACCGTGGTCTCACATTGCCATAGACTTTGTCACGGACCTACCCTCGTCAGCAGGACACACTACCATCCTCACTGTAATAGACCGTTTCTCCAAGTCATGCCGGCTCATACCTCTTCCCAAGTTGCCCACTGCCCTTGAGACCGCTGAGACCTTGTGTAACTATGTCTTCAGGTTCTACGGACTGCCAGAGGACATCGTCTCTGACAGGGGTCCCCAGTTCACCTCCCGTCTATGGTCAGCCTTCTTCAAGAGTCTCAATGTCAACATAAGTCTCACTTCTGGATACCACCCGGAATCCAACGGCCAGTCAGAACGCCTCAACCAGGAGATCATCCGCTTCCTGAGGACTTACTGCCACCGCAATCAGGCCGACTGGAGCAAGTTTCTCTTCTGGGCCGAGTATGCCCAGAATTCTATCCGCAAACCCGCCACTGGACTCACACCCTTCCAATGTGTGTTGGGCTTTCAGCCGCCTCTCTTCCCTTGGTCTGGAGACCCCTCAGATTTGCCCACTGTCAACACTTGGATGCAGAGGAGCGAGGCCACTTGGAATGCGGCCCACACACACCTACAACTTGCTATATGGAGACAAAAAAGGTTTGCGGATCTCCGCCGTCGTCCTGGCCCTGAGTTCGCCCCTGGCTCGTGGGTCTGGCTCTCCACAAGGGATCTCCGTCTCAGGCTTCCATGTCGCAAGCTCAGTCCCAGGTACGTGGGTCCATTTAAGATTATAAGACAAGTCACACCAGTTTCTTACCGTTTAGCCTTACCATCTGAATACCGTATCTCACCCACCTTTCATGTGTCTCTGCTCAAGGCCGCTGGTGCTCCGAGAGGGGTGGACGACCTAGACAAGGACCGGGAACAGGGACCCCCTCCTTTGATCATCGACGATGAGGAGGCGTACCGGGTCAACGAGATCCTCAACTCACGACGCCGGGGTGGAGTACTACAGTACCTTGTGGACTGGGAGGGGTACGGTCCCGAGGAGAGATCTTGGGTCAATGCCAAGGACATCTTAGACCCCTCTTTGACCGCAGAATTTCATCAAAATCACCCGGGTAAGCCGGCCCCTCGTCCTCGTGGAAGACCCCGGCGTCAACAGCCTCCTCACGTCAGGAGCCGTTCGCAGGGAGGGGGCTCTGTAACGATCCCGACCTCTGTGGTTCCCCCCGATCGCCACCAGAGGTCATCATCGCCTGAGTACTAGTTCTCATCCCTCACTACATCTCCCATAAGCCCCGTACCTGGTTCTGACCCCATGGACTATCACTTCCTGTCCTTCCCCTATAAATACTTCCGGGTTTCGCTTCTCCAGCGCGAAGTCTTGTTTTGCCCCGGCTGACATTTCTGAGCGTTTATTTCTGTGTTGTATTATTGTGGACTATTTCTGGACTGTCTCCCCGTTGACTGAACCCTGCTGCCTGCCTCTGGAACCCTCTGCTTTGTTACACGGATTATTGTTTACTCTGTCTGCTGCCTGCCCCGACCTCCTGCCTGCTTTTCGACTCTGAGTATTGTCTTACCTACGTTATCCCTGTTTACTGTGTACTGACCTTGCCTGTCTACGCTGATTGTCAATAAACGCTGCAAATGGATCTCAACCCTGTTGACCCGTCGTTACACTTTGAAAGAGCCTGTTTTTTGTTATTATTTATTTATTTAGTTAGTTAGTTTTTGTGTAGTTCACTTTGAAAGAGCCTTAAAATCTGAAATGTTTTGTTGTTTGCTTGTTTTGTTTTGTGATGTATGCTTGCTTTGAAAGAGCCTTAACATCTTAAATGTTTTTGTTCTTTTTGTTTTAGTTTTGTTTGTTTGTTTTTCATTTGTTTGTTCTTGTTTTTGTGTGTGTGTGTGTGTGTTATTCATGGTTTTGTTTTTGTTCTTTTTTTGGTTGTTTGGTTTTTGTTTTGTGATGTATGCTTGCTTTGAAAGCGCCTTAACATCTTAAATGTTTTTGTTCTTTTTGTTTGTTTAGTTTTTGCTTTGTTTATTTGTTTTGTTCTTTTTTGTGTTATTGGTGTTTTTGTTTTTGCTTATATTTGTTTCTTTGTTTGGTTGTTTTTTGTTTTGTGATGTATGCTTTGAAAGCGCCTTAACATCTTAAATGTTTTATTTTGTGTTTTGTTTTAATTTGTTTTGTTTGTTTGATCCTTGTGTTCTTTTTTTGTTAGTTTAGTTTTTGCTTTGTTCTTTTTGTTTTAGGTTTTTTTTTTTTTTTTTGCCTTGTATTTTGTGATCTATGCTTGCTTTAAAAGAGCCTGTTTAGTTTTTATTATTATTATTATTTTTTTTTTTTATTATTATTATTATTTTATTTAATTGGTGTTTTGTTTTTTGGCTTGCTTTGAAAAGAATTCTGAGGCAAAGGTCTGTGCTGCATGGCGTCAGTTTACTCAACCATTTCCACACCAAAAAAAAAAAAAAACGTTTCTCTTTATGGAGAATAAGAACAAAAGTAACCCATGTTTGCATTTTGTCAGCAAGAGGTTCACAAATATTGTTTCAGATGCACAATTTTACACTGTGCGATTTCAGCAAATACTCAAGTACACTAGATGAAAAGCCCCGGAGTATTTGTGAAACAGTCAGACAGTCTTGTTTTCAAACGTACCATCAAAGACAGAAATGTGGGAAGCCGGTGAATGATTACTATTGCAAGAACAAAGCCAAGAGCTCTAATCAAAAGCTCCATGATAATTTGCGCTTCACAGTATGACATACTTTTCCAAAGAGGGAACCGCTGTTGTTTTTCACTGGAAATTAAGAGATATTGTTTTCACTGCAGTAGTGCTGCATTAAAATGGCTAAATGGAATTTCAGATCAATGAAGTGGAGCCTGTAACATTTACATAAAATCTGTCTGGTATGATCCTGCTCAGATGGAGCTAGATTATACATAAATAGTTACATTTGATTAAAAATAAATAAATAAATAATTGTTAGCGCGGTAAACAGTTGCTAGGTGGTTGCTATATTATTGCTAGAGTGTTGCTAGAGCAATGCTAAATGTCAGACACTTTCTGAGGTTGATTTGAAAGAAAAATGACCTAATAATAATAATAATAAGAAGAATAAACAGATTTTAGTTTTAGCTTCATATATGTGTCTAGTTTGTAAATGATTAATTTTCTGTGCTAAAAATATGGTAAATTCTGTAGAATAGTATTTTAATGCAGTAAGTATGTTAAATGTTGAGAGCACTTGCACTGGTTGATGAAAGGATAGCAGAAAATAAGAAACAATTTAACAAAATTGTTAAACAGACAAGGAGATTGTATATATTGTACACCTCCTAATTCTGTGTGTGCACATTTTGCCTTGAAGGTTTTTTTTTTTTTTTTTTGGGTTCCTTTGGATGAGCCAATTTTGTTTTTTTTACTACTTTTTTTTGTTGTTGTTTGCTTGTGTTTTTGGCTTGCTTTGAAAGAGTCGTAAAATAATGTATTTATTTATTGTTTGTTTGCCTATTTGTTTGGTCGGTCTTATTTTTTTTGTGTTTGGCTTGCTTTGAATGAGCCTTAAAAAAAAAAAAAAAAAAAAAAAAAATATATATATATATATATAGTTTATTTACTTAATTGAATGAGCTGTAAAATCATTTATTTATTTGTTTGTTTGTTTGTTTGTTTGCTTGCTTGTTTGTTTATTTGTTTGTTTGGTCTTAGTTTTGTGTTTTTGTCTTGTTTTTAATGAGCCGTAAAATCATTTATTTATTTAGTTATTTATTTATAGTTTGTTTGTTTCGTCTTTTGTTTTGTGTTTTTGGCTTGCTTTGAATAAGCTGTAAAATCATTTATTTGTTTGTTTGTTTGTTTCATCTTTTGTTTTGTGTTTTTGGCTTGCTTTGAATGAGCTGTAAAATCATTTATTTATTTATTTAGCTATTTATTTATTGTTTGTTTATTTGTTTTGTCTTTTGTTTTGTGTTTTTGGCTTGCTTTGAATGACCTGTAAAACCATTTATTTGTTTGTTTGTTTGTTTGTTTGGTCTTTTGTTTTGTGTTTTTGGCTTGCTTTGAATGAGCTGTAAAATCATTTATTTGCTTGTTTGTTTGTTTGTTTGGTCTTAGTTTTGTGTTTGGCTTGCTTCGAATGAGCTGTAAAATCGTTTGTTTGTTTGTTTGTTTGTTTGGTCTTAGTTTTGTGTTTGGCTTGCTTTGAATGAGCTGTAAAATCATTTATTTATTTATTTATTTATTTATTGTTTGTTTGTTTGGTCTTAGTTTTGTGTTTTTCACTTTGAATGAAATGTGAATTACTTGTTTGGTCTTTTGTTTTGTGTTTTTGGCTAGCTTTGAATGAGCCGTAAAAGCATTTATTTATTTTTATTTATTTTTATTTATTTATTTATTTATTTATTTATTTATTTATTTATTTATTCATTGTTTGTTTGTTTGTTTCGTCTTTTATTTTGTGTTTTTGACTTCCTTTGAATGAGCCGTAAAATCATTTATTTATTTATTGTTTGTTTGTTTGTTTCATCTTTTGTTTTGTGTTGTTGGCTTGCATTGAATGAGCCATAACATTTATTTATTTATGTATGTATGTATGTATGTATGTATGTATTGATTGATTGATTGATTGATTGATTTATTGATTTATTGATTTATTTATTTATTTATTTATTTATTTATTTATTTATTTGATCGATCTTAGTTTTGTGTTTGCCTTGCTTTGAATGAGCCGTAAAATCATTTATTTATTTATTGTTTATTTGTTTGTTTTGTCTTTTGTTTTGTGTTTTTGGCTTCCTTTGAATGAGCCGTAAAATCATTTATTTATTGTTTGTTTGTTTGTTTCGTCTTTTGTTTTGTGTTTTTGGCTTCCTTTTTATTTATTGTTTTTTTGTTTGTTTCGTATTTTGTGTTTTTGGCTTGCTTTGAATGAGTCATAAGATGTATTTATTTATTTGCCCCTGTTTTTTTTGTTTTTTTTTAGGTTCCTTTGAATGAGTCTCAAATGAATGAATGAATGAATGGATTGGTCTTTTTCGTGTGTGTTTAAATGAGCCTTAAAATATTATTTTTTTGGTTTTGTTCTGTTTTGTTTTTTTGTTTGTTTAGTCTTTTTGTATTTTGAGTTTTTTGCTTTGAATGAGCTTTAAAATATTAAATGTTTTTGTTTGTTTAGAATTTTTTATTTATTTATTTTTTAATCTTGGCTTGCTTAGAATGGGCCTTAGAATATAAAATATGTTTGTTTATTTATTTTGGTTTAGTTCTGTTCTTTTCTGTTTGTTATTTGCTTGCTTTGAATGAGTCTCTAAAGTCTTAAATGTTGTTTGTAGAGATTTTTAATACTTAAATCAGTAAAGTTGTTTGTTTTTATTATGTGTTTAGTTTTGTTTTGGCTTGCTTTGAAGGAGCCTCTGAGGTAAAGATCTGCGCCGCATACATGTAAACCAAATGGTATCAAAACCTGCATAAACATAGCCATTGTAAATCACAGAATCTACCGCTCATTTTGTTCGTTTTTCAGCTCTGCCAGAGAATCAATAATCAACGTTCAAGCATGCGGCACACTGTGCTGCATTAAAAAAATGTCAGTGCATTTCATAATATATATGGGGATACAGATTCTGTACTGCCTACACTAGCAGATCTTCAGTATGTTGAACAGAGAGGGTCTTCCAAAAACCTAATTTATTGTATTTTTTAGTCCGTAACAGTTGGAAAGTTTAATTTATTTCTGTAAATCTGTTGTTTTATGGTCCATTTCAGTTAACTATTTGATGGCAGTTTGTTTTTCTCAACATTTAGATGTGCTCACTTAAGTCTCCACATTTATATGTGTGTATGTGTATATATATATATATATATATATGTATGCGTGTGTGTGTGTAATATATTCTGCATCTGTGGTTGACGATCAAAATATCCCTCATGATAGCTGTCAGAGTTGAAGAGCTTCTCTGTATCTAATGCCGTGTTTTAAATGCACCACCACATGTTATTTCACACTTTATTTTAGAGCTCTTCCATATTATGAGCTATTCCGTAGGGTCGGACGTCTCTGCAGAGGAAAACACAAAGGAATGAAGTGCATTTTAAAAGATGACATTGAAGAGTAGGCATAAGTTCTGCTTAAGCTGAAGCAAGCACTTCAGAACAGGCCCTCATGGAGCGGCGCCTGCGTTCTAGTGCCGTCTTACGATTCATTCACTGCACACCAACAAAAATAGATTTCAATTACATAAAACCGCAGCTGAACTCGTTTTATATCAGAATGGATTCAACAAACCGGGAAGTCATATTCCTGACTGAATCCCCCAGCCCTTGTTTTATTTTATTTTATTTAATTCAACATGAGCCCTGCAGTAAAACATACTTCATTAAAGCCAGTATAGAATCTCTATCTATCTATTTATCTATCTATCTATCTATAAGCTACCAGCCAAAATATTCTTGCACCACCCTAGTAACTATTTAGAACACCATAGCAATGCTTCAAAAAGAATGTCAAAACACGTTAGCAACCACCTAGCAAAGCCATAGTAACCATCCAGAAAACCTTAGCAATGAACTGTATCAACTCTTATCAATCTTGCAACATTCTAGTAACCATTGTGTTAAAACAATTACAACACCTTAGCAACCACCTAAAAACACCATTGTAACTGCTCAAAACACCTTAACTTCCACCTAGCAACATCCTAGTAACCACTCGGAAAAACACTGCAATGTGCTGAAATACTCAGAACACCTTAACAAAATATGTAACTTACTTAGTAACAAACATCAAAAACATTCAGAACACATTTGTATCCACCTAGCAACTAATGCAGTGAAACACTCAGAACACAATAGCAACGGACTGCAAAAAACACCCTAGCAACCACTGCGCCGAAAGACATTTTAAAACACCTTAGCAACCACTTAGCAACGACCTAATAACCACTCAGAACACTTTTTCATCAAATGCCAAAAACGTTCAGAACACAACCACCGAGCAACACACTAGCAACTAATGCACTCAATCAAAACACCTTAAAAACCGCCCTAGTAACCACTCTAAAGTCCTTAGCAACCACCTAGCAACATCCTAGTAACCATTGAGAACATCATACCAATGACTGCAACACTAAGAACACCTTAGCTAGCATCTAGCAACGCCCTAGTATCTACTCAAAATGTCTTGGCAACCACCTAGCAACATCCTAGTAACCATTTAGAACACCTTATCAACAAAGGCCAGAAATGTTCAGAACACCTTAACTAGCACCTAGCAACTAATTTGCAGAAACACTCAGAAGACTGTTGCAACCACCTAACAATACCCTAACACCACTAAGAACACAAGAACATGTGCTGAAACAATCAGAATACCTTAGCAACCACTTGGAATCGGCCTACGTGAGAAATGCCCTAGTAACTACGTTCACTCAAAACGTGAAACCAATGCGCTAAACGATTTAGAATGGCTTAAAAACAACATGCAAAACTAAAAAAACATTTAGAACACCTTAATGTCCACCTAGCAACACCCTAACGAACAACGCTTTGAAACACTCAGAACACCTTTACAACCACTTAGCAACGCTGTAGTAAACACCACAACAACATGCTGCAAAAACATTTAGAACACCTTAGCAACATCCTAGCAACCAATGTGCTGAAAAACTCAAACACTAACAATCTCCTACTAGTAGCCTAGTAACCATTCAGATAACCATAGCAACAAACTGCAAAAATATTCAGAAAATGTTAACATCCACTAAGCAACACCCTAGCAACCAATGTGCCAAAACACTTAGAATACCTTAGCAGCCACCTAGCAACATCCTGGTAACCACTCAGAACATCACAGCAATGACTTCAACACTAAGGCTGCGTGTTCGCCAAAGTATTTTTCCACACGGTTAGCATGCTGAGTGCTGAGCATCCTTTTCATGCTGAACGCTTGGGCATTTTATTTTGAGTTGAAGAATGTTCAACTTTGAGTAAAACGCCGCGCTCATCAGTGTCACTTTCTAGTCAGCTAACAAATCATAGTGGAGGAGGGGTGGGACTAATACTGACCACCCTGCTTGTACTACTGAACAACATTGGAGAAGTTATATTGCTTGTCTCTAAGTATTTATGTCTTTACCAGATGGAAATGCCAGACTACCATATTATTATGAAAAATAATGCTTGGAGAAACACTTTATTCACGGCGCGTCTGCCATATTACTAAAGTGTATATCATATCATAGCAACCAGAGTGTCTTGACGAAAAAAACACCATAGCAATGAACTGCAAAAACATTCAGAACACTAGCATTCACATAGCAACACCCTATTAACCAATTTGCCGAAACACTTAGAATACCTTAGCAGCCACCTAGCAACACCCTAGTAACCACTTAAAGCACCATAGTAACCACTCAGAACACCATAGCAATGAACTGCAAAAACATTCAGAACACTTTAACATTCACCTAGAAACACCCTAGCAACCAAAGTGCTGAAACACTTAGAATACCTTAGCAGCCACATAGCAACACCCTAGTAACCTCTCAAAGCACCATAGTAACCACTCAGAACACCGTAGCAATGAACTGCATAAACATTCAGACTACTTTAGCATTTACCTAGCAACACCCTAGCAACCAATGTCCCAAAACACTTACAATACCTTAGCAGCCACCTGGCAACACCCTAGTAACCCCTCAAAGCACCATAGTAACCACTCAGAACACCATAGCAACAAACTGCAAAAACATTTAGAACACCTTAAGATCCACTTAGTAACACCCTAGCAACCAATGTCCCGAAACACTTAGAATACCTTAGCAGCCACCTAGCAACACCCTAGTAACCTCTCAAAGCACCATAGTAACCACTCAGAACACCGTAGTAATGAACTGCATAAACATTCAGACTACTTTAGCATTTACCTAGAAACACCCTAGCAACCAATGTCCCGAAACACTTAGAATACCTTAGCAACCACCTAGCAACACCCTAGTAACCACTCAGAACACCATAGCAACAAACTGCAGAAGCATTTAGAACACCTTAAGATCCACTTATTAACACTCTAGCAACCAATTTGCCGAAACACTTAGAATACCTTAGCAGCCACCTAGCAACACCCTAGTAACCACTCAGAGCACCACAGTAACCACTCAGAACACCATAGCAACAAACTGCAGAAACATTTAGAACACCTTAAGATCCACTTAGTAACACCCTAGCAACCAATGTCCCGAAACACTTAGAATACCTTAGCAGCCACCTAGCAACACCCTAGTAACCACTCAGAGCACCACGGTAACCACTCAGAACACCATAGCAACAAACTGCAGAAACATTTAGAATACCTTAGCAACCACCTAGCAACACCCTAGTAACCACTCAAAGCACCACAGTAACCACTCAGAACACTGTAGCTATGAACTGCAAAAACATTCAGAATACCTTAGCATTCACTTAGCAACACCCTGGCAAAAACATTCTAAACACCTTGAAACACCACCACCTAAGAACCACTCACAACACCTTGGTATTTGCATAGCAACACCCTAGCAACCACCTAGAAATGCAATTTAAAGTGTAAATTAAAAATGAACCACATTTCGAATCTGAATAAAAACGTAAACTTTAAAAAGGTTTAATCTCATAGCAAAAGCAGGACTGTCGTTATGGGTAAGTTAACTTTTTGGCCTTTTTCATTAGACAATGTTGTCTTTCCTAACCTCCCTCCATTCTGTCTCTCTCTCTTTCACTTCCCCCACGTCTGGGACTCCCCGGCTAAATTAAGGAAGCAAATTGTCCATTACGAAAAGTCATTAGACACAGAGAATACATTAGGACATTGTTATGGTTGAGAATATTGTTTTCTGTTTTAATCAAACCATTAACACGTTAGCGCAAATCAAGGACGGTGCTATCATCATCCATTGGACCCTTGAGGAACGGCTTTTAACTCTCTTGCAGTGAGTTTCATTGATTGAAGTGAGTCACGGGGGCAAGAACTCTCACTCGACTTACCCCAATAAAATCCCAGCTGGATCCAGACCTTCAATAGCGTCTGCAGAAAGCCGTAACACCTGTGCAGCTAATCAACGATGAATCAATGGAGCAGCTGACATTTCAGGTAAATCAGAACTGTGAAATGAAAAACACACGTGGAGGAACTAAATGACATATTTTCTATTGTGCGCACAAAATCAATATTCAGCAAGTGCTGTTTACTGAAGAAACAGTTCAGTAACCTGGGTGACATACCACAGATTCTTTTCTACACTACAGTTTGCTAGAAGACGCACATTGTGGAATATGATGTGGTCAGTGGTGTACAAAATGAGTCATCGATAAAAACGGAGCCTTACGAACCTTGCAAGGTCACAAGTGGCGTCAATAGATGTCGAGACGTCAATAGATCTTCTAAAACCTCCCAATGATCTTTACTGAGATCGGTTTTATTTGTAGGGTGTTTAAGCAACTGTAGTTCTGTAGAATTCAATAGAAGGTATTTTAAAGAAAGTCAAGTTGCTGTTTTCCATACAAGAAAACTGTCGTATGGCTTATAAATGGACTAATTTTATGGTGTTTTTTTTTAGTTACTGGATACTAAACACTTGACAGAATTGACAGAATTTTCAGTCATCTATGAGACAGCACTTTCCTGCCATTGATGGAATTTTACTGTTGTTTTTAAATCAGCGCTTTTCTGCCATTGACAGAATTTTACTTTCATTTATAAGACAACACTTTCCCGCCATTGAGAGAATTTTCTGTAATTTATGAGACAACGCTTTCCTGCCTTTGACAGAATTTTCCTGTCATTTATGAGACAATGCTTTCCTACCTTTGACAGAATGTTTCTATCATCTATGAGACAGCACTTTCCCGCCATTTACGGAAATTTCTGTCATTTATTAGACGGTGCTTTGCGCCGTTGACAAAATTTTCCATCATCTATAAGACAACTTTCTTGCCATTGATAGAATTTTCCATCATTTATTAGACAACGCCTTCCTGCCATTAAAGGAATTTTCCGTCATTTATAAGACAATGCTTTCCAAACATTGACACATTTTCCATCATTTATGAGACAACGCTTTTCCACCATTGATGGAATTTTCCATCATCCATGAGACAACAATTTCCCGCTATTGACGGAATTTTCCATCATTTACAAGACAACGCTTTCCCGCCATTGACAGAATTTTCCGTCATCTATGAGACAACACTTTACCGCCATTGATTAAATTTTCTGTAATTTACGAGACAGTGCTTTCCCGCCATTGACAGAATTTTTTTTAGTTGTCTCAGACAATGCTTTCCCACTATTCACAGAATTTTCCGTCATTTGAGACAACACTTTCCCACCATTGACAGAATTTTCAGTTTTTTGAGACCACGCTTTCCCGCCATTGATGGAATTTTCTGTATTTTACAAGACAGCACTTTCCCACCATTGACAGAATTTTACTGTCATTTATAAGACAACACTTTCCCTCTATTGACAGAATTTACTGTTATTTGAGACCAAGCTTTCCCGCCATTGACGGAATTTTACTGTCATTTATGAGAAAACGTTTTCCAGCCACTGAGAAAATTTTCTGTCATTTATGAGACATTGTTTTACCGCAATTGACATAAATTCTCTATCATTTATTAGACAGCGCTTTGTGCCATTGACTGAATTTTCCATCATCTATGAGACAAAACTTTATCGCCATTGATGGAATTTTTCATCATTTATTAGACAATGCCTTCCTGTCCAAATTTTCTGTTATTTATGAGACAGTGCTTTCCCGCCATTGACAGAATTTTTATGGTAATTATGAGACAGCACTTTCCGCCATTGACAGAATTTTACATCATCTATGAGACAGCGCTTTCCTGCCATTGACAGAATTTTTATGGTATTTATGAGACAGCACTTTCCGCCATTGACAGAATTTTACATCATCTATGAGACAGCGCTTTCCCGCCATTGACAGAATTTTTATGGTATTTATGAGACAGCACTTTCCGCCATTGACAGAATTTTACATCATCTATGAGACAGCGCTTTCCCGCCATTGACAGAATTTTCTGTTAGTTATGAGACACCACTTTCCTGCCATTGAAGGAACTTTCCGTCATTTATGAGACGATGCTTTCTTGCCATTGACAGAATTTTCCATAATTTATAAGACAGCGCTTTCCCGCCATTGACAAAATTTTCCAGCATCTATGAAACAGTGGTTTCCCGCCATTTACAGAATTTTCTGTCATTTATGAGACAAAGCTGACACAATAAATGTCGATACAGGAAGTGGTTTAGGACTGTGAAGCTTTTAATGTGTTGATGGACGTGATCTATTTCATCTATGTTTTAATCATTCTGAATCTGATCCAGACATGGTCTTTTACAAACAAAAAAAATAAATAAAAATTTGTTTGATGTTTATTTTTTTCTTGAAACTTACGGACATTCAAGTGTTGATTTAAAAAAAAAAAAAAGAACAGAATAAAATACTGATAATAACTAATGATATAATAATTAAATAAAAGTTTTTTCAAACCTGTATGAGTTTCTTCTGTTGAACACACACACACACAAAAAAAAAAGTGTCTATTTACACTAAGTGCAAATAACCTAGGTTTTTGGCAGAGGCTATTTACATTAACTCTGCCCACCAACATGTGGTAGGATTAGACAACACTTCAAAATACACACATTAAACAACAGCTCCAGTGGTGAGATGGTAAAGCTCGTAACACTTATTTTTTGACGCGATAGACTCGAGTTCAAATCCACCTTTTCCACGCTCTTCTCCAGGAAATAATCAATAAGTGGAAAATAATGTGCCACTAAAATACTGCTATTTTCACTTAGTGTAAATAGCATATATCGCTATTTGAACTTTAAGTAGACAATTTCCATGCAAACTGGTGAAGTGTTTTTTTTTTGTTTTTTTTTATCAGTTCATGACTGAAGATTACTGCCTGAGTGTGTTTCCAAGATCGCCGTCAAGTGAACTAACTTGCTATTGTACTATTAAAAATGTATCAATTTAGCAGTGTCGCTACTTTTAATCAGTTATTCCCTGATACTGGCAAACATACAGATAGTCTTTAAATACATAAAATGATTCTTTGTGGAGGTTAACCTTGAATTCTTCTTGAATTTTACACAGAAATACGCTGACACGCGCCCTCCCACAGACGCACACTTCTTTACTACTCGCCCTTGGCGTTTCTTGTTGTAATTAACCAGTATCAAGCAGCGTGTCCAAAAACTACTTAGCATGAATCTTTTATGGTATCCAGTCCCCTTGCCTGTAATGTAAGTCATGTATGTTTCTAAAGAGCTGTACACCCTACCATTTGCACGTAAAATCCATTTGACATTGCCCCTCATTAGCTGTGGATTATTGCATCATAATTGGTCATTAGCATATTTACCGTGTAGAAAAGATGGCAGACAATGATGACATAAAAGCTGTTTGGTCACCAAACAGCTAGGGGAATTGTGCAGAATCTTCTGATCAGTTTAGCCAGCCCTCACTATTAAAAACAAACGCATAAAAAATACATAACCGAAGATTACAACAGTTTCATGCTACTGTCACGCTGCGTAACATAATCTGGGATTAGAGGGAAGATAGTGTGAACTAATTGGATCCAAATATACCATGATATCCCTGTGAGAACATGACCAAATAAACATTTGTGCATTGGAAATGAGAAGAGCTCAACTGCTTGTGAGAATGTACCCAAGGGCGAAAAGAGATTTTTATATATATTGAGTATATTTGGTATGTTTACAGCAGCTGTATTACTGATTTTGTTTTGAATATGCATATCCCAAAATTTCCCACCCTGTAGCCTCAAATAAAGGGACAGTTCACCCAAAAATGAAAATTCTGTCATTAATTACTCATTCTATGCTGTTCCAAACCCGTAAGACCTTTGTTAATCTTCGGAACACAAATTGACTGATGTCACGTGGACTATTTTAACGATTTTAATGAAACTGGTGATTGGTGAAATTGGTGCTTTGAAACAACATGTGGGTGTTGTTACCAACATGCTAATCATGTCAGAGACATGCTAGCAACATGCTAGCAATGTGCTAAATCATGCGCGCAACATGTAAAATTGTGTTAGCAATGTGCTAACCCTTATGAAAATTAGCCATGGTTTTAGTATAGTACAAGTGTAGTAACCATGTTTTTTTGAGGTATTGATTATCATTTGTATAACCACAGATTTACTACAAATACCATGGTTAACCTATGGTTAGTGTAGCAAAGCCATTGTTAATTTGTGGTTACCATGGTATAACTAATAGTAACCATGTTTTTTTTTTTGGTTTTATTTGTAGTAAAACCATGGTTAATTTTCATAAGGGAAATCATGTTAGAAATGTGGTAGTCATGCTAGCAACATGCTAACACCATGCTAAATCATGCTGACAGCATGTTAACAATGTTTTAAATCACACTAACAACATACTAATCTTGTTAGCAAAGTGCTAGCAATGTGCTAAATCAAGCTTACATCATGTTAGCAAAATCCAAAAATACCTTCATTTGTGTTCCGCAGATAAATGAAGGTTTTACGGGTTTGCAATGACATGAGGGAATTAGCAATGTTGCCAACATGCAAATCTTTTTAGAAACATGCTAGCAACTAATAGTAACCATGTTTTTTTGGTTTTATTTGTAGTAAAACCATGGTTAATGTTCATAAGAAAAATCATGTTAGAAATGTGGTAATCATGCTAGCAACATGCTAACACCATGCTATATCATCCTCACAGCATGTTAACAACGTTTTAAATCACAACATACTACAACATACACAACAACATACTAATCTTGTTAGAAACATGCTAGCAACATGTGCTAAATCATGCTTGCAACAGGTTAACACTGTTTTATGTTTATCATGTTTTATTCAAAACTGTTTTATTCAAATCATGTTAGAAATGTGGTAATCATGCTAGCTATATGCTAAATCATGTTAATTAGATTCAAAATCATGCTAACAGCATGTTAGCAAAATCCATAAATATCTTAATTTGTGTTCTGAAGATAAACAAAGGTCTTAAGGGTTTGAAATGACATGAGGATGTAACCAATGTTACGAACATGTTAATCATATTAGAAACATGCTCGTGACATGCTAACACTATGCTAAATCATGCTAACAGCATGTTAACAATATTTTAAATCATACTAGCAACATGTGAATCATATTTGTAACATGCTAACAGTGTGCTAAATCATGCTAATGTCATCTTAGCAAAGTAAAAAAAATATCTTGGAATGACATGACGGTGAGTAATTAATGAGAGAATTTTCATTTTTAGGTGAACTATCCCTTTAATCAGTTTTGCCCCCCAATGATAATAATAATAATAAGAAGAAGAATAATATCCAACTGTAGTGTACTTCAATATTAAAAGCATATTTTAAAAATGTATTTGCAGATAATATATCAATGAAATAAAAGACCACTTAAAATGATAAGCTGAATATAAGTAGTTAACACAAAAGACAATATTTTGAAGGTATTTTGACAGTAGACATTGACTTCCATAGTATTTTTTTTATTTTTATTTTTTATTTTTTTCCATACTATGGAAGTCAGTGGCTGCTGTCAACTGTAGCATTCTTCAAAATATCTTCTTTTGTGTTCAACAGAAGAAAGAAACTCATACAGATTTGAAACAACTTGAGAGTGAGTAAATGATGACTGAATTTTCTTTTCTTTTTTCCCATTTTTTTAAACTATCCCTTTAAGTCTGTTTTGTTCAAACTTAGTCAAGTACGCATTTTTTAAAGTATGATAAAGTGTACTTCATTCTTTTGCCAGGAAAATGATGGGAAACAACTGTTTTCTTCACCAAATCCTCCTGAGAGTTTTATTTTTGATTAAACAATCCAGAAAGGACAAAGTCACGTCCAGTACCCTGAGCATAGCACAGAAAAGAGCAACATGCATCTTGAACCCACTGTGAGGTCAGTTCTGTAACATTTGGAAATGCACGCAGGTCGCCGTGGCTTTCTATCGTCAATTCGGAGAGTCAAAGGTGCAGGCAAAACATTTAGTCTGCAGGGACTCATGGAAAGGGGGCCAATGGACAGATGTCTCAATAAATGAAGCCGGAGAATGCAGCCGGACACAATTCCCTACATGTTGTCCCTGCGAGACAGGTGTTGCTAGGTAACAGGGGCCTTGTTTTGTAAGCATGACAATAACAGTAGTTGATTTGGGATAAATAAATTGGATGGGAGGGTGGCGTATTCAGGGCGCACGTGTGTCCAAATAGAATGGAAGGGTAATTTGAGGCATTAGGTGAGCAGCACATCGTGATTTTGTGCTTGTAGGAAATGAGAGAGTTGTGGTGTGGCGTCAAAGAGATTCACTGAGGTCTGCTCTGATTCTAATCACAATTAAGGAATTTAAATAGATATTCTGATAAACAGATCGTCATATTTCACCAAAAACAACCAAACAAACAAACAAACAAACAAAAAAACATAAAATTGATCATTGCTTGAAATAAATGTTTACTGAAATAAAATAAAATACTAAAAGAAAAAAAAAAAACTTTTATATAATGAGACTGTGTATTTAGTTTGTCTTATCCTGCAGCAAAGCTTAACAACTCCATAATGAAAAAGCAGATAAAACTGGTCTCCCAGGCTGGTTTGAAAGTAGTTTTGCCCACTTTTTGGCTGGTCTTAGCTGGTCAGCCTTTTTTTTTTTTTTTTTTTTTTTACTGAATCAGTTGGTTCTATCTGTATTATTCTTATTTTTTGTTGTTGTTAAATCAGCTTATTATTCTTCTAATCATGCTAAAACATGTTAGCAACATGTTAACATGGTAATCATATTATAGTACATGCTAACGACATGCTAAATCATGCTAGCAGTTGGTTAACAACATGCTAATCATGTTAGCAACATGCTAATAATGCTAGAAACATGTTAGCTACATGCTAATGATGTTGGAAACTTGTCAACATGCTAATCTTGTTAGAAACATGCTAACTACATGCTAAACATGTTAAAAACTTGCTAGCAATGTGTTCAATCATGTTACAAACATGTTAGCAATGTCCTCAATTATGCTTGCAACATGTTATATCATGTCAGCAACATTCTAAATCATGCCAGCAGCATGCTAACATGCTAACAACATGCTAATAATCCTATAAACATACTAGCAACATGCTAATCATGTTATAACCATGTTAACATCATGCTAATCTTGTTGGAAACTTGCTAACATGTTAATCTCGTTAAACATATGCTAACTACATGCTAATCATGTTAGAAACATGCAACAGGTTAATCATGTCAGAAACATGTTAACTACATGCTAAAAACATGCTAGCAATGTGCTCAATCATGATAAAAACATGTTAGCAATTATGCTTGCAACATGTTATATCATGTTAGCAACATGCTGATTCATGCAAAAAGCATGCTAACATGCTAACAACATGCTAATAATCTTAATTAACATGCTAGCAACAAACCGTAATTATGTTATAACCATGTTAACAACACATTAAACATGTTGGAAACTTGCTAACATGCTAATCTCATCAGAAATATGCTGACTACATGCTAATAATGCTAGAAACACATTAACTACCTGATAATCATGCTAAAAACATGCTAGCAATGTGCTCAATTATGCTTGCAACATGTTATATCATGTTAGCAACATGCTAAATCATGCAAAAACCATGCTAACATGCTAACAACATGCTAATAATCAAACATGCTAGAAACAAATGCTAATTACGTTATAACCATGTTATAACACACAAAACATGTTGGAAACTTGCTAACATGCTAATCTCGTTAGAAATGCAAAAGAATGCAACATGCAAGAAGTTAATCATGCTAGAAACATGTTAACTACATGCTAATCATGTTAGAAACATGTTAACTACATGCTAATCATGCTAGAAGCATGCTAGCAATGTTCACATCGTGTTAGCAACGTGAAATCATGCTAACAACATGGTAACAACATGCACATTTTGCTAACAACACAATTATCATGTTAGAAACATGTTAGCAACATTCTAATTATGCTAGAAACATGATATCAATGTGCTCAATCATGCTTGCAACAAGTTAAATCATGTTAGTCATGCTCAGTCATGGTAGCATCATGTTAGAAACATGCTAACTATATGCTAATCATGTTAAAAATGTTAGCAATGTGCTCAATCATGCTGGAAACATGTTAAAACGTTAGTCATGCTCAGTCATGGTAGCATCATGCTAGAAACATGTTAGCAGCATGCTAATCATACTAGAAACATGCTAACAATGTGCTCAGTCATGTTTGCAACATGTTAAATCATGTTAGTCATGCTCAGTCATGCCAATCATGCTAGAAACATGCTAATTATGTTAAAAATGCTAACAATGTGCTCAGGCATGCTTGCAACATGTTAAATCATGCTAGCAACTTTACAACTTTTTGTACAACATGTTAACAACATGTTAGTCATGCTCAGTCATGGTAGCATCATATTAGAAACATGTTAACAACATGCTAATCATGCTAATGACATGCTAGCAATGCGCTCAATCATGCTTGCAACATGTTAAATCATGTTAGTCATGCTCAGTCATGGTAGCATCATGTTAGAAACATGTTAACAACATGCTAATCGTGCTAGAAACATTCTAACTATATGCTAATCATGTTAGAAACATGCTATTAAAATGCTAGCAATGTGCTCAGTCATGCTTGCAACATGCTAAATCATGCTAGCAACATGTTAACATCATAACAACCTGTTAATCATGCTAGAAACATGGAAGCGACAAGCTAATCATGCTAGTAACATACTAGCAATGTGTTCATGGTCACGTTAAATCATGTTAGCAATGTACTGAACCATGGTAGCAACATGTTAAATAATGCTAACAACATGCAGCTCTTGCTAAAACATGTTGACAATGTGGTAATCACACTAGGAACATGTTATCAACATGCTAATCATGTTAAAAATGCTAGCAACATGCTAATCATGCTAGAAACATTCTAGCAATGTGCTCAATCATGCTTGCAACGTGTTAAACCATGCTAGCACCATGCTAAAAACATATTAAATATTAAACATATTAAACAATGTTTTAAATCATGCTAGCAACATGCTAGCAATGTGCTAAATAATACTAACAACATGCTAGCAATGTGTTAATCTATCTATCTATCTATCTGTCTAGCTAGCTAGCTAGCTAGTTAGCTATTATCTGTTTGTTTTTCTGATAGACTATTGTCTTCAAAACATTCAAACTTTAAAACTAGTTCAAGCTTTCACACATAAACTTTTTCAAACTTATTGACCTGGCTTTTTCAAGCCAAATTTAAAGTTTGTCATCAAAGTTTACTCATTTAGTCTAACTTGTAGTGCTAAAGTATTAAAAACTCGAACAAATTATTCAACGAAAACTATTTTGAAATCGGATGTTGCGTTACCACAGAATTGGTACTTCAAATCTGTTTAGTAGGCTCCTCCCCCTAGTGGGAGGTGCCAAGTATGATATTACAAGACTTACTACAGTGTTTTATAATTAAAACTTCTGATCCTGACGGAAAGGTCTGAATCTAAATGTTCCATATTTGGTGAATAGAAATAATATTGTGACAGAAATGTGTAAATTTGTGACATGAAGTGAGTTGAGCCAAAAATAGCCACTTGCTGACTATTTTTGGTATAATGCTTAAACAAAATCTAAACAAAATCTCACAGCCTCAATCAGAATCTTAATTTTTGTGATATCAACTTCAAATTCGGAATATAACCTAGTTAGACATATACTGTAGCTTTGATTTGATAGCAATTTTAGATATCAGAATGTTTTTTGAATGTTTATTTTACAATAGGACATTTAGGACATTTTTTTTTTTTTTACAGTAAAATTGTACTTTTTTACACTTTCAGTTTTTGAAATGCTTTCAGCAAATGAATGAATGAATGAATGAATGAATAAATTAATTAATTAATCAAAAATAAATAAATCGGCTAACCGTATTTTTTAAACATGAGACCAAGTCTCTTTATTCCAAAATGGTGAAAGTTAAGAGGTTAATAAAAACTATACAGACATTATAATAGCTTTGGATGGGACAGTATTTATGCATGTGTTTAATTTATACTGATTTTATTTATTTTTATTATTATTATACTGATCAGATGGAAAAAAAAAAAAAAAGAAAAAAAAGATGACCTGGTTTTTCCATTAAAGATGTCCAGAGATGTTTGGAAGCACCACAAGCTAATCCACTGGGACGGTGTTGCTAAAGTTAGCTTCAAGCGAAACTTGCCCTCTTAAGCTAGGCTAAGTCCAGCGGTCCCAAATCAAACTGCTACCCAGATTTGTTAGGAGTAGCACTTGTGTAGACTTTGATCAGTGCTTAATAGTAACTTCCTTCACAAATGACAGCCAGCTGAGGCGAAGGGCCGACACTCCTGCCAATTGCTATAACAACACAAGCTGCTTTTAATTAGCCGCTAACCGCCGCTCTAAGAGCTCGGGCCTAGGCTTTTAAGGTCACTGATATTTTTAGCTTCATACTGACATTTGGCTTTCATGACACTGAACAACAACTTAATTAAGTCGAAATAATCAGCTACAAATACAGGTTGATTTAATTGCACAGACTGAGAAAAAATGATTGTTTTCCCCCTGTGCAAATAACTATTATTGTCAGAGTAGGTGAGAAGATTTTTGATGTTTTAAAGAATGAATTGAACTGCAAATGAAATGTCACTGTGTGCTTGTTCTGAGGATAATGTAGACGTTCGATGCAAAGAAAACATTTGTGTTTATCTGAGACGGGAGATGATTTAACTATGTGGATGTGTTGCATATTGTGCACTAGAAGGTAAACACTGTATTACCTTCAACGGAAATTTCAGAGTAAATAAATGAAAAAAACAAAAAACAAAACAAAACTGAGGTCTACAAAGAAGAAGAAAACAGCTTCAGCATGATAAAAAGTAACTGTAGTAGTAGAACCTGAAAATTCAATAAACAAATAAATATTAAATAAAAGCATGAGTTTCAGGCTTAGAGAAGTGAAACAAAAAAGATATAAGATATAACTACATTTATAAATTCTCTCTTATAATTTGATACTATTTCTTCATGTTTTATGTATTTATTTATTTATTTGTAACTTTTGTATCATTTTTTAAAGAAAAACTTTCATTTAAAAGACTACATATTGTAATCAAATAAAAAGTAATGTATAACATTTTCATTTTTACCTTGAATAAATTTATTTATTCATTCATTCATTCATTCATTTATACACATATTATTATGCGATGAAAGGGTGGATATAAATAATAGTGTTGTTTTGGTATCATTTATTAATATTTAAGTTTAATTTTCATTTATATATTTTCAATTATTATTATTATTATTATTATTATTATTGAATTAGTTGAATTTAACTGAACATGTCATTGAATTAGTTTTAATTTTAATTGTAGTTTAATATAATTTCATGCTATTTGCTCTTTTTTAAAAGTTAAGAAAAGATGAAATAATTTTGAAAACATCATAATTAAGTTAAAAGTAAATTAAAACATTTTCCTTTTACCATAAATTAATTAAAATAAAACCATTTAATATATATTGTAAGGTATTTATTTATTTATTTTGTTATTTATTTTAAATATCCATATAGTTTAGTGATTTTTTTTATTTCAGTTTTATTTTGTTATATCAAGTTATGATAACTGAAAATGAGAAATGTTGCTGTAGCAAACTTACCTTTATTTATTTATTTATTTGTTTATGTTAATAAGTGGTGAAGCTGTGGATATAAATAAATCTATTATAGTTTTTAGCATATGTTATATATTATTTTGAATTAGTTTTTTATTTTATACTTTTCAGTTTTTTTTTTCTTTTTTGTTTTGTTTGTTTATTTGTTTGTTTTTTATTTTAGTTTAATATAATTTTATGTTTGCTCATATGGTTTAAAAAAATAAATTTTTAAGAAAAGTTTAAATGACCTTAAAAACATCATATAGTGTAATCAAGTAAAAGTAATTTAAAACATTTTCCTTTTACCTTGAATTAATTAAAAGAAAACTATTTATTTATTTATTTGAAAGGGTTGATATAAATAATAGTGTTGTTTTGGTATCAGTTATTAATTTTTTAATTTAAAATTTATTTGATCTATTTTATTTGATCTATTTTATTATTATTATTATTATTATTATTATTATTATTATTATTATTATTATTATTATTATTATTATAGTTTAATCATTTTTATTTCCGGTTTTATTTATTTATTTATTTATTTTATTTTTTATTTTTTTTACATTTTCTTTCATTTGAGTTCATGATTATTTCATTTTGAAGTAATAAAAAATTGTTTTATTTAACTATAATAACCCTGAGCAGCAGAAAACATGCTAAATTACCCAATTCTTTCAAGAACTGTATCCTTTTAATGAGGCTTTTTCTTCTTCTTCTTCTTCTTCTTCTTCTTCTTCTTCTTCTTCTTCTTCTTCTTCTTCAGTATGGTAAATCTTCTATATTTGTCGTTTAGTTCATGCACCCCAAAAACGGACAAAATGAATTTAAATTCAGAATCATCCTGGAAGATGTGTGTCCAAGTCAATGTATATAGGAAGTAGACTATGAACTTTAGGAAGAAAAGACAGAATAAGAAAGTGGAGCAGGCCAACCAAAGCTTGAACGAACTCAACAAATAACCATCCGCACCTGGACGACACAAAGCTGCTAACTTTAGCTCGCGTCTTTTATCATGCATACTCATATTCAGGTTTAACAAATTCGCTAGTCTACAGATTCCCAGCTTTCAGTCTTCACATTAACATGACACAATAGCAAACAGCACACTGAACCGGCAAGAGCGAAGCTCATTTTGGAGGAAAGGAGATACGATAGATGAAAATACAGGGATGAGTGAAAACAGTCAGTGGTAGAGTAATAGGGTACCGGCGGAGTAATTAAGGTCCACCTAATCAGCTTCTGTTGCTTCGCTCTTAATAGACCCAGTGATCCACAAGGAGAACAAAACCGCTGACCCTGAAAAGCCACAGGAAATGAAGTCGGACTCTTGAAAGAAAGGAGTTTGTGCTGGGACACAAAGGAATGATAGTTCACGACCCCTAAAAAGCGGACGAACCGCGAAGAAATATCAGCCGCTCACCAAATAGCCACAATAGACCAGTGACTTTCACTGAAAACCTCCCTAATCCGCTTGTGCTGTTCATTTAGTTTGCCTTGTATGGAGATTTGTGCTGTTTGTTGGGGGTTTTAGGCTGGAAAATAGCATGTGGGTGTTCCCGCGGCCCAATCGCAACACATGTAGATGCACATTTATATCTTGAATTGATTCATCTTTACTGGATCATTCCAGTTTTACAAAGGAGTATTAATAGCCACTTTAGGGGAAAATGCCTAACTGAGATTGATGGGTTTCTATAGGGTGAATTGAGGGATTGTGATTGTGATTTGGTCTTTCTCATTGTCTAGCTGCGCACTGGATATTGGATGAATGAAGTTTGATTGCAGCATTTGTAAGTCGGCAGTCATTTATTTGACACTTATACATTCAGAGCGACTTTCATTTCTCTTACCAATCTGATATAATGGGATAAATGTGACTCCGTTTATATTTCCGAAGCATTTGAAATGCATTCTCACAGAAAATCACTGCAGTCTCCAGGTAAAATGTCAACTAGCTGCATTAACCCTTAAAAGCATGACTGTTTCGCCAATCATTATTAAATATTCGGGTCTTTAGCGATATATCCAGCACGGATGGATCTCTAACTCCTGCAATAGCAAAAAAAAAAAAATCTCTCTTGATATTTTAATAACAATTACAGAAGAATAAAATAAAGCATATTTTGTTACCTTTTGAAACTTAAAAGGGTTCAATTTGAGCAGATGATTTTACCATCGCCGTCATCGCGATCTCAAACATATTCTTAAAACTATCCTTTTCAAAAGCAGTATTTTGATCACTGGCAGCTTATTCATCACATCCACCATCAAATAACAGTGACATATTTTATTGCGTACAGTAATTGCTCTGCAGTAAAGCCATTCATACCAATTCGGTTTTTGCTGATGATATTCTTTTGTTTTATGTCTGCGATAATTACGAGTGAAACATCACGTCATTATTGTCTGTCAAACAGTGCCATCTTGAGGAATAAAGGTGAATTGCATGTATTTAGTCATCAGATATTTACATAATTTTGCGCACAAAAAGTATGCTTACACTATTACACACCTCGGGTCTCTAGCGACCCTATACACTTTTTACAAAAAAAAAAAATAAATAAAATTCATCAGAAAACAGATATTCTTTTTCTTTTATTTTTATTTTTTCTTGTTTTATTGTTTATAATGAATCGATTGAGGAATACTAAAAAAGCAGATGTCAAACTTGGGAGAGGGTAGTAAATGACGTCCCAGGTCGCTAAGAAGGTATGCATTTAAGGGTTAAAAGTGGTAAATGTAGCTCCGCCCCTTTTCATCGACAGCCAATCAGAATCACCCCAACTCAAGCATTTAAAATGGCAGACTATATGTGCTTATAATGAGCAGAATACCATTGTCCATCGGTGTGAGGGCTAACATAGTTCTCATTGTAGTTATCGTTTTTTTTTTTGTGCGAACAGAGCTTTAAAGAAACAGACAAAGCTACAGTGCACTCTTATAATAAACAGAAAGCTATCATTCGTTGAAGTGTACATTAATATAGTCATCATAGTTAAAGTGATCTTATTATGCTTTTTCACTTTTAGAATTATAGTCGGTGTGTGGTGTGTATGTTTGGGCATAAAAAAAAAAAGATCTACAAAGTTACAAATCTCAAAGCCCACTCCAAAGGGAGATATTTCAAGAACTACAACGAACAGTTCCTTTGGACTATAGTGTTTGTTTTCTGGGTGTTATGATGTTACAACGCGGCCTATTAGAATATCATTAAAATAAATCCCACCTACGGAAATTCAAATGGTTGGGGGGTGGGTAGGGGCGAGGTGGGGATTAGCTTAACTTTAGCGATGCAGCACGGAGAGACGCTTTAACAAGCCACAGTGCGGCTGGTATAATTACACACAAGCATTGACTAGAGTGGCCACGATCAGCTCCGGTGGCCATGTCGGAGCCGTAACGTGCTGCAGACGTGTGCAGTATAGGGGGTCAAAACACATGCCGAGGCATGGCTGGTATAAAAACAAGCACTGAATAAAGGAGCGATCAGCTCCATTAGCCGCGTCGGAGCCGTAACGTGCCGCAGACATGTGGTAAGAGATTTATTCATCATACAGTGTAGATAGCTTCACTTATAACGTAAGTGTTTTTTAAAATGCATAAACTTGCTCTAGACTAGGCTAGGCTAATCAGTGATGATATTCTTTGATAATGTTAATGTTCTTTGCTCGTTTTCTGTAGCTGCTTTTTGAATAACTAAGGAAATATAAGCATTATAATTCGTAACTTACAATGTTTTTATTCAATTTTTGTCATGTTAAACACAAATTAAGTCATATTAAAACATTATGCTGCTTTTAGCCTTATGCTGGAGCTGGCTTTGGGTAATGAAACTAAGTATGTAAATAATTTAATAAATTAGCACGATAATATCATGTATCGGCAATCTCGCGGGCTGACTATAGGACCCAACACTACTGTAGTGTCAACTATATACTGTAAAAAATTACCGTGAATTTAATGGTAAAATACTGTAAAAATGCTACAGTAAAAACCTGTTAAATGGTTAACGGTAAAAGGCTGTACAATTTACAGTGAACAGTGAAATTTACCGTAAACTGACATTCCCAGAATTCCCTGTGTTCCATTTTTTTTTTTAAATTTGATGTTTTTTTGTTGAAATAACCCTTTCTTCTTAGTATTTTCTTATCAGTTTTGTACATTAGGGTTCTATGTTGCATCTAATGTTGTTAAATTAATGTTTATGCATTATTTCAGTTTCATGTGTGTTACCATGATGGTGTTTAGTGTTTGTGTGAATGACACTGTGCACCTTCTATATGTTAATATATAAAAGCTGTTTGTGATGAGCTTTGGTTCATCATGGGATTTGTCTCATCACCACCTGCTTTTGGTGGTTATCAGTATATTACAAAGGTACAAAGCAGATTTCAGTACAGTACAGTTCCACAGCTGCCAGTTTTTTACCGTAAATTTTACGGAATATTTTTTACAGTGTACTTTCATATATCCTTAATTATAACGGAGCATACAGAACTTGCTGCTTTGGGAAGGGGTGTTGCAGTACTGAAACACTGTCTAAGCTGTTCGCCAATCACAACGTAGTGGGACAACTAACCAATCACAACACATTTTGTTTTTCAGAAGGTGGGTCTTCATCAAACCCGGAACCCGGAACTATGTTCTAGTACACCCCCAAAACAAAATCAAGACTTAAAAGAGCATATTAGGACCCCTTTAATTATTGCAGGTTTACGTCTGCACTTACTCCTGATTCCCCTCAACACTGGGACAGGAGAGATCAGTCAATGGTAAAACAAAGTAACTGGCATTACTAAATGAATAAATAAATAAATAAATAAATAACTCTGATATTTTCTTGTATATTAAAAAGTAATGAGTTACTTTACTAGTTACTTGTAAAGTAATCTGTAAATTAAATATAAAATAATCTGATTACATAACTCGTTTTACTTGTAATGCGTTACCCCCAACACTGAGTATTTCTCTCAAGGGACAGGAGAGATGTCAGTGAATAAATGGGAAAACAAAGTAACTTGCATTACTTATTTGAAAAAAAAAAAAGTAAGATATTTCATTGTAAATTTCAAAGTAATGGATTACTTTACTAGTTACTTGAAAAAAGTAATCTGATTACGCAACTTGCGTTACTTGTAACATGTTATGCCAAATACTGACCATTATAGTTAATTTCATAGTAGTGGTGTCAAAATTAGCGCGTTAACGCAGGCGATTATTTTTTTCATTTTAACGTGTTAAAAATGTTTAACGCAATTAACGCAGGGGCGGGGCTAGGTTTGGCCAGCCCACCCACAACTGCTAAAGAACTGTTTATTTAGTTGCGGAATGTCTTTATGAGCACATCAAATGGGAGACTTTTTAGAAGCGCTCTTCAACTTCACTTCAGAGCCAGGCGCTAGTCAAACGAGCGCAGAAATGGTACCGTGACAATTGGAGTTTCAGTAGAACATCAGTGAACTGCGGTCAGATGAGATGTTGTCTGGCCATATGTTGGTAAAAATGAATTTTCCTGTCCTGTCAGCCGTTATACTGTAGAGCACGCACAAATATGCAGGCGCACACTGTATTACGCTATATTAAAGTGCTGTATCATTTTCAAACCCAAATGAAACTATAAGTATGCAATGTCGTAGTTAGGTGGACAGTTAAGACAAGTTACAAGTTACAAAAAAAGGCAATTAACACTGCCTTAAAACTGTGCATGTAAGTATTTATTATTTATAAGTCACATTTAAAACAGTGTCAGATCCACCTCAAGTTCATCAGCGGCAGATTTTAAAGTAACAGCAGCCAAAATATCCTAATAACTGCAGTGAACGTCCAACTGAGGCGATGAGCTGAGATGAACCCAAGTGCAGTTTATTGAAGAAAACGTGAATCCAAACAAACAATAATCCAAAAACGACTTGACTCGACTTGACTTGAACAGACTTGACATGGAAACAGGCATAAACAAGAACAGAACTCACCAACAGCAGGATTACACTTCAAAATAAAAGACATGAACCCCACATTAACCAACTGCTGTGATGTCTGTTAATCAAAGAACAAAATTAAAAAGAGGAAATCAATACCTTTCCTTAGTTTTAAGCTTTATCTTTCTTTTTATTTAGAATTTTGTGTTTGATAATTTTATTAAATTAGGCTATATTTTACTGGTGAAGAGCACAGGTTTATGTGATGATTGAAGTTCACTTAAAATAGTTTTTTTTTTTTAGTTTTTTTTTCTAATAAATGTTAAATTGATAGCTCTCAATTATACTGTAATGTTGAATGGCTATAGTCAATGGTTAAATATCAGGGGAAAAAAATCATAGAGACATCAGTTGGAATCAGTAATAGTTGCCTTCAGCCATAAAAAAAACAAACAAACAAAAAAGATGACATTAAACAAATATTAAAAATATACTTTGTTGTTTCTACATTAATTTGAAAATTGAATGTGAAATTATTGCAATATAAAAGCATAATTAAAACTTTAATGTCAAGTGGAAAAAATGTGCGATAATTATTATTATTTTTTTTTTAATCGATTGACACCACTATTTTATAGTTATTTTTTCTTATTGTAAACATACTTGAAAGTGGCTAATGACACAGCTGGATTGCATACATATAATAAACATAACGTTATGGTCTTTTAGGACAAAATTTTTGTTTCAGTAGCAGGCGAAAGAACTACAGCACATGTATTAAAGTGGCAGACGACGTAATTACAGTGCATGCTTATAATAAACAGAACATTTTAATCATTATTATTGTTATCTTTGTGTATGTGTTTGAACGGTCCTCAACTTAAGCTCTCAATCTCCAAAAGTGAGCAAAAGGCACAATGAAAGTATGATAAATTATATATTTCATGTCTTATGAAGTCATACAATACTCTTCAAGTGAAGAATAGACAGAATTTTGTATTTTTTTTTCTAAAAATGTAGTCCTATTGGTTCTTATGGGTCTCACCGAATGCAAAAGCTGGCATAAAATGCTAGCAACTTGAGAATAGCAACAGTAGCTATTACTAACAATGCATCTTCACGCTTCAGATTTGAAAGCTCTTATTGTTTCAAAGACTTAAAATATAGCATTGAAACAGCTCCAGTGAATTGAATACGCAGTAACATACTTCATGTTTTGCATAAATGTAATCTATATAAGTCCTGTTTTCCTCATGAAACCAAATTGTGTGTTACAGGAACACCGTGTTGGGTCATATCTCATGTCTCAAACGAGCAACCTTCCAGTTACCCGCCTCAAGCTATTAAAAGCCTTACTATCTAAATACATTCAACCATGTCATCATAACTCTCACCCTCATTACACATACATATAGTTTTATCCATAATTTATATGTTTGCGCATCTCTTTCCACGTTTCTTTGTCCCTTTAGCCTCCCACCCGCTGCGTTTGCTTCACTATTTGCAGATGTTCATCCTTGCGGATCTTAGACCTCTCTTCAGTTATCCAGCCTGAATCACACGCTCAACGTGGAGAAAAGGCCATCTGTCTGTAGTCATTAACTATTAATACACTTTCAGATCAATAATCCACGAGTGCAGTGTCAAATCAGGAGCTAGCAAAAGAGGATGTAAACGCTAACAGCTAATGCACTAACCCTCTCAGGGAAATCTTAGAAACCACTCACAACGCTTTTGAATTTTAGAAGGGCAAACCCTTTATTTAGTCAGAAAACGAACTTTGTTGTTGTGTTTCGCAGTTCAGCGGCTTCTGGCAAGTGTGAAATATTTACATGCAAATGCATTAATTGACAGGAGTGATTGTTTTATTATGCAGAGCCTAATTAAACATTTATTACGGAGCAATTTCATTTATTGGAGGAATTTTACGAGACTCAGTCAGTCATAATATTGAAGATCATTAGGAGGAATTTTTAGAATCTGCTATGTTAATATCAAAGATTTCCCAGTTTCATGTTCGTTCTGTGTTCCTTAATTTTTATGAAGCTCATTTAAGGTTTTGACAGATGGATCAGAATTACTATAATGTACAAGAAGCGTATTAAATAATTTGATGTGATTATGTGAATTATTCATTAGTGAACGCTCAGATGGTAGTCTATGGGTCAACAACCTTTATTAGGCCAAGAAACCCTTGGTGGATAAAAATGATTCTATATTACATGAAAGAGTTTCATTTTACGTTAAATCTTTAATAACAGGAGTACATGGATATATTATGAATGAATGTGATAGAGAAAAAGAGAACAAATATATTGTGCAATTAGTGGTTTCTGACATTGAAGAGCTCAAAGGAGCAAGATGACGCAAACTGATTTATTTTGTCAAAGTGAATATCATGAAATCTAGACATGACATGATGTAATAGGATTCAAAGAGTACAGTTTCGCTTCTCTTTAGTCTCTTTAATAGAATTCTCACTCTCAAAGAGCTGCGGCATTGCCTTTAAAATAATGTGATCTCTCGAGCTCTGTGATCTTTTAATTTTTGCTTTACAAAGTGATGCACAGTTTGATTAAAGGTGAAGTGTGTCGTTTTTTTTTTTTTAATGTTAAAATACTCCTCTTCCACTTTAATGTGCTGAGACAACTATAAATAAGCCATTCATAGTCTGACTTCCCTAAAAAGATTATTTTAGTACATAAAACTAAATGAAAATGTATTTATTTATTTAGATCAGTTTTAGTTAACTATAATAACCCTTCTATGAAACCACATGTAACCATGTTACTTGCCATTCTCTGTAATTGTTTGTTAAATTTACTAACAAGTTCTGAGAGAAAATTGTTTTCAAGTAAATCATTACATGTTTGAGGACTGAGAAAAGAAGTAGGTTTGGAGGACAGATAGAGTTGTCATTGTCATAACAATGAAACAGAAAATTAGCAAATTTCCTAAAAAATACTACCAAAGGCTAGAAGATAGATAGATAGATAGATAGATAGATAGATAGATAGATAGATAGATAGATAGATAGATAGATAGATGGATAAGGGGCCAAGACAGAGCCCTGTGGAACACCAGTAGTAACATAAGAAGGTTTTGATCTAAATAGTTTAAGATGTACAAGTTAAGTATTTTAAAGAGTAAATCTCAGGTAAGCAATCAGAGAGAGAGAACTGAGGAAAGATAGAAGTCGGTTTGGATGATGGATAGAGTTGGGTGCCATTGCCATAATGAAACTGAAACTGAAACTCAAGTTTCCTAAAAATGCTACCAAAGGCTAGAAGATAAAAAAGAGGGCCCAGGACAGAGTCCTGTGAAACACCAGTAGTAATATAAGAATATTTTGATCAAAATGGCTTGAGCTGTACAAACTGAGTATGACCCGACAAAAAATATACGATTTCCAGGTAAGTGGACCAACAGTGCATCCTAAGTTGTGTGTGTGTGTTTTTTTTTGTTTTTTTAATTAATTAGTTAATTTAGATTATTTTAGTTTCAGTTATGTAACCATATGTAACCATCTTATTTACTTTTATTTTTCAAGGTTTAATCTCAGGTAAGCAATCAGAAAAGAAGGACTGAGGAAAGATAGAAGTAGGTTTGGAGGATGCATAGAGTGAAACTGAATGAAACTGAAACACAAATTTCCTAAGAATACTACCAAAGAGTAGAAGATAAATAAAATAAATAAAAGGGGGCCCAGGATAGAGCCCTGTGGAACACCAGTAGTAACATAAGAATGTTTTGATTGAAATGGCTTAAGCTTTACAAATTGAGTATGACCCGACAAGAGAAATGATTTCCAGGTCAACAGACAAAAAAAGTTTGTTTGTTTTTATTTGCCCTTAAATGCATACCTCTGGTCTTTAGTGACCCGGGACATCATTCACTACCCTCTCCCTCCTTCGTTTTTTTAGAGTTTGACATCAACTTTCTTAGTATTCCTCAATCTATTCATTATAAACAATATAACAAGAAAAAAATATATATAAAAGAATATCTGTTTTCTGATTAATTTTTTTTTGTAAAAAGTGTATAGGGTCGCTAGAGATCCAAGGTGTGTAATAGTGTAAGCATATTTTTCATGCGCAAAAATATGCAAATATCTGATGAGTCAATTTGTGCAATTCACCTTTATTCCTCCAGGTGGCACTGTTTAATAGACAATAATGATGTGATGTTTCACTCGTAATTATCGCAGGCATAAAACAAAAGAATATCATCAGCAAAAATTTAATTTGTTTGAATGGCTTTACTGCAAAGCAATTACTGTACACAATAAAATATAAATGTCAATGTTATTTGATGGTGGATGTGGTGAACAAGCTGCCAGCGATCAAAATGTTGATTTTGAAGTCACTGAAAATGATAGTTTTGAGAATATTTTTGAGATCGCGAATATGAGCCAGATGCTGAATGTACTGTGGAAGTGCGCTCTGATGATAATAGCAATAGTAAAATCATCTGCTCAAATTGAACCCTTCTAAGTTTCAAAAGGTAACAAAATATGCTTTATTTTATTCTTCTGTGACTGTTCTTAAAATATCAAGAGAGTTTTTTGCTATTGTAGAAGGATCCATCCGTGCTGGATATATATGTCTGGGTCGCTAAAGACGTGAATATGTAATAATGATTGTCGAAACATTCATGCATTTAAGCGTTAATTAATTAATTAATTTAGATATTTAGTTTCAGTTTCAGTTAACTATAATAACCATGTTATGCAACCATACAGTATGTAAGCACGTTACTTGCCTTTCTTTGTAATTATTTGTTGCATTTACTAAGAAATTCTAAGAGAAAACAGTTTCCAAGTAAGATAGTTTGTAAGAAAGGTAGGAATAGGTTTGGAGGATGGATAGAAACAATTAAACTGAGACACAAACTTCCTAACAATACTACCAAAGGGTAGAAAATAAACAAAAGAGGTCCCAGGACAGAGCCCTGTGGAACACCAGTAGTAACATAAGAAGGTTTTGACTGAAATGGCGTAAGATGTACAAATTGAGTATGACCCGACAATAGATAGAATTCCCAGATCTTAACAGACCAACAATACATCCAAAATTGCATACTGAGTAGGTACTATATTTGAGTGTAAACTTTTGGGTAGTATGAATGAAATTCAGGTGTACTACATGCCTCATGCTGACATGGTCACGTGACCTACCTGTGCCAGTTGCGTCACTTCACTATTTAGATGGTTTTAGTTTCTAACTATAATACCTTTATGGTTACATAACAGGGTTATGTAAATATAGTTAGAGCCCTTTGAAGCTGCATTTAAACTACATTTTGAAAGTTCAAAATCGGAACACCAATGAAGTCCATTATTTGGAAAAAAAATCCTGAAATGCTTTCCTCAAAAAAACATAATTTCTTTATGACTGAAAACAGAAAGACATGAACATCTTGGATGACAAGAGGGTGAGTAAATTATATGTAAATTGTTGTTATGGAAGTGGATTTCTCCTTTAATATGAACACATTTTAGTTGACATAAAATTAAATGAAGTTGTTGTAATTGTTGTTGTAAAAGAAAATAATTTTAATAGTATCTACAACCTCTTCACAGCTAAATCTAAATATACACAACAACATTTAGCACACTTAACACGGCCAAATGATGCACAGGCTTATTTGAAAACTAGCACAAGAGGCTCATTAGTGTACTTTATGTATATGAGCCTCTGTATGAGATAATTATTTTCATGAACCACCAGAAGAGTTAAAATAACAGTACTTAATTTAGCACGCGTCCACAATTAGCCCCTGCCGATGCAGCCCAACCTGGAATAACTCATTTTAATAACAGAGAGGTGTGGAACCAAAACAGCACTCAGAAGCATGCTGCCTCTCAAAGCCCAAGTAGAGTTTCTTCAGACGTCTTTGAAGAGAGATGCCCATCTGAATACAGGAAAGTGGCAGCAGCCTTCATGGGCTGAAGTGATCAAGGGTGAGGATGTCGCTCTCAATGTGGGTGGTTTCGTCCTGTGAAATCACAAAGGGAGTCACCATCTGTTGGGACCCTCCACCTGCTCGTGCTCTGGTGGTCCTGGGTGTGGACTTGAGACAGGACTTCAGATCCCAGCTCAGCTGAAGGGGGTTGATGGCCACTCAATTATACATGAACTGATGGTCGTCGTCCTCCCATTGAAAAGAGATGAGCAGATGTGTGCATTTAAAAGATTATTATTATTCATTTTATTTTTAGGTGCCTTTCATGACACCTTAAACACCTTTTACAAGACCAATAAAACAATTAACATTAACCAAAGACCCTCAGTAATGTCACTAAAGCATGAATAAGAATAACAGTGCACTACATTGTGAGGGCAGGATGAAATCGAATATTAGTTATGTATGTGAAAATGAATAGATACAGTGACGCTGATAATATTTTCATTTCAAGCTCATATTAACAAAGAGGGAGGACTGAAGAAAGTAGAAGTAGGTTTGGAGCACAGATAGAGTCAGGTGTCTTTGCCATAACAATAAAACTGAAACCTAAATTTCTGTAAAAAAATAATACAGAAAGGTAAAAGATAAATAATAAAAAAAAGGGTCCAATACAGAGCCCTGCAGAACACCAGTAGTAACATAAGAAGATTTTAATACAAATTGAGTACGAGATTGAGTATGAGATGAGGATAGTATTTCCAGGTCAATAGACCAACAGTGCTCTTCACTGAGAGGGCAGGACGAATTGTTACATATGTGAAAATGGATAAATAAAGTGTCCGTTAATTTGAGCTTCAGATGAAAATGCGACCAAAAATGACACCCAGACCTTACCCTGTGTAGACAGAAATACTGTAAAGTTGTCAATGATGACAGAGGAGCAATTAGTTTTAGCCAGATTGTTTTTTTACACAAGAATGTCAGTTTCACTACTGCTAAATTTGAGGAAATTGCATGTAAACCAAGGTTTAATCTCAGCTAAGCAATCAGAGAGGGAGGACTGAGGAAAAGCAGAAGTAGGTCTAGAGGACAGATTTGACAGAGTTGGGTTTCTTTGCCATAACAATGAAACTGAAATCCAAATTTCCATAAAAATAATACCAAACAGTAGAAAATAAATTAAAAAAAATAAAATAAAATAAAAGAGGGCCCAGGACAGAGCCCTGCAGAACACCAGTAGTAAAATAAGAAGATTTAGATCGAAATAGCTTAAGCTGTTCAAATTGAGTATGACCTGACAAGAGATAAGATTTCCAGATTTTCATCCAAAATTGCATAATGAGTAAGTACTATATTTGAATGAAAACTGTTTTTTTTTTTTTTTTTTTTTTTTGTATAGTATGAACATTGGTAGTATGAACGAAATTCAGATGAACTACAGTACATTCCACATTCTGATATGGTCACACGACCTACGTATGTCAGTTGGGTCACTTCAGTGCCATTCACAAATTTTCTCCCCTATGGCCTCACGGGATAGTAAAGTGTCCATCAAATGCATACTTCAGAATCTCACTGGAAGTAGTAGGCCATCTGTGTACCTTTTGCCTTTTTTTTCAATTTTATTTTTCAGTGTTATTCTGAGTTATTTTTAATGTCAAATATTTATTTTAATTATACAAGTACATCAAACTAAATGAAAATAAAAAATTGTACATGGCATTTAAATGTTGTATGGCAGCTAGCTGGCAAAATACATTTTATTTCAGTCAACATTTATTTTATGTAAAAATTTTATTCATTTATTTTTTTTAAGCTTCAGGTTTAACTATAACAACCCTGTTATGTAACCACACGTAACCACTTTACTTGATTTTCTTTGTAATTACTTGCTAAAAGAGCAGTTTCTGAGAGAAAATTGTTTCCAAGTATATATAACTACTTTATTTCATCTAAGTATAAGTATATATATACATAAGTATATCTTTATATGCAATTTTATAATTAGTCCTATTGTCTTTCAAATATGATTGAAGTACTGCTGATGAAGCTTTTATGGTAAGCTAAAATATACTTCAGTGTTATTTCTATTGAAACTTGTGATATATTTAAATATATTTATAATTTGCAATGATTAAGTTGCAATTTAGAAATGAAATCTCCAATAAAACACTACAGTTAAAATTTTAATAAAATACTTCAGGTGTGTTTTATTATGTTAGTCAACACATCAAAATAAATGTATTTTACAGCAGACAAGAAGAATTTGAAAACATAATGATTTTAAATACACGTTGAAGTAAATATATATGAAGAGTTCAGATGCAAAACCAGCTAAAAGCCATCTCGGTCAAAAATGAGATAATGATACTGAGTGAATGCTCTCAACACATATTATACGTCCATCAAATACTTTTACTTCAAACTCACTAAATTCCAGCCTCAGCTCAATCAGAAGTACCAGTACTTACATAGAAACCTATACAAAGTAGCCAGAAAGAAATGCTCATTTTAAAGAAATACTTCAGATGGATTTAGAGGCTTTTGCATCTGAACTCTTCATATATATATATATATATATATATATATATATATATATATATATATATATATATATATATATATATATTATAAAGTGTGTTAAAAATACTGTCCTGAAAGTGTCTCTCTTCAAGCACATGTAAGTGGTGCATTTTATTTCATTAATATTATATTATCTGGAAATAGTTTTTTAAAAATCTATTTTAATGTGCACTACAAGTGCACATTAAATACAATTAAGTGCACTTTTGTTTCACAAGGCCAGATCCCCCTTGAGTCTAACAATAATTCTGAAACTACCCACATACAAGTTTATAAGGTTATGTTTGCATAACCAAGCTAAGGAAATACATAAAAATAAATTTTAATTGACGTCATTTGCCAACAAACAACGTAATATTATTTAAATTAGATGCACTCTTCATATCTGCTTCACCTCCTTTGCTAAATAATTAATCGGGTTCTGTCTATTTTCACCCCCGTTGACCATTCAGAGTTTTGCCAAAGGCCAAGTCTTGGTTTTTTCAGTCTTAAAAGCATGCGGGCATGTACCTTCCCTCAGGGCTCAGAATTACACACAAACAGTTTTTTTTTTCTTCGCCACACGCCCACACAAACCAGAAAAGCATATATTTCAGTATATCTCCGGGTGTCCAGACTACGAATTTTGTCATAGGTGTTAATCACAGTCTCGAAATCAGCAGCCGGTTTGCTATCGGTCGCAATTGGCAAAGTGTTTACCATCTGTTTTCTTCGCATTCGCTTGCTCACTTTCAACTTGAGTGATGTTGTTCAATCTGAGCGGGTTAAAACGCAAAAGCCGAGTTTAACCACTGCCATTCCCTCCGCCATCTGTAGTGACGCTGAGAGGGAAATTTGGCAGGCGGAAAAAGCAAAACCGGCTAAATAACTCATGACCGGTTTGTTCGCCGGCGAGACCCACAAGGACTCCAGGAGCGATAAGGGGAGGACAGAAAAAGAAAAGGAGAGAGCGCAGGGCTTCACCCGAGACCTCATTACATTTTCCCAGCTGTGTGTGTAAGTGTGTGCGTACCTGAAGGCGACGGTAGGGAAATGTCTCCAGTGGTGAGAAAGCTTCAATCAGATTTGTCCCCTGTGGGCTTTACGATACAATTCCAACAGGTGACAAAGTACAGGTGCCCTTTTTGACTCGTAATCCAGAACATTAATCCTGTGGGTCGGCCGTGGCCGGGTGCAAGATCACTGAAAGTGGAAAAAGCGGCACATAGAGCTTTGATAGGGAAGATGACAGACTGAATAATGGAGAACACAACATGTATGACTATCACAGTCGAATTTTTTCAAACAAGTGGAATAAGGATTAATTTCACTGAGCATTCAAACCAAACAACCAATGTAAATGGATGTCTATTGACACTGAAATGTAAATTGTTGATATGTTAACACTTTACTCACCCTCAAGCCATCATAGGTGTATATGACTTTCTTCTTTAAGACAAATACAGTCGGAGCTATTATGAAAAATGTTCTGGTTCTTCCAAGCTTTATAATGGCAGTGAATGGCTGTTAAGAATTTGAAGCAAAATAAGGTCCATCCATCCATCATAAAAAGTACTCCAAATGGCTCTGGGTGGTTAATAAAGGCCTTCTGATGCAAATCGATGCGTTTGTGTAAGAAAAATATCCATATTTAAAACTTTATAAATCGTACTCTTTAGCTAGCTTGTGAACGTGCGTATGACAGTTGGTGGAAGCTATAGCTTATATATATATATATATATATATATATATATATATATATATATATATTACATTACAGAGAGAGAGAGAGAGAGAGAGAGATTATGGTTTATAAAGTGTAAAAATGTGATATTTTTCTTATGTAAACGCATCAATTCACTTCAGAAGGAGTTGTGTGGAGCACTTGTTATGATAGATGGATGCATTTTATTGGACTTCAAAATTTCAACAGCCATTCACTGCCATTATAAAGCTGGGAACAGCCAGGACATTTTTTTAATATAACTCCAAATGCATTTGTCTGAAAGAAGAAAGTCATATACACTTAGGATGGCTTGAGGGTGAGGAAATCTTTTTTCTCATTTTTTTTTTTTTTTTTTTAAAGCCATAAAAAGTGTTTTTGAGTCATTTTATGTTCACAGAATGTTTAATTCTTGGAAATAATTGATTTTTAGATTAAATGTGTTCAGTGGCATAATAATATATTTACATAATTTGACATTTTAACGGTTTAATTTGGTGAATTTCTGTGTGATTTTTGGAGCCATAGTCAACTTATTTTAAAGGAAGCCATAATTTCTGTTACGTGTATCTTTGAGACATTCATAGTTTGAGTCCATAGGTGGCCTTGAGGGGGGATTCCCATTCCATGAGCATAAAATGATGTCATCTGGGATTCCGGATAAATCAGGGTTGCCAGGTTTTCACAACAAAACTCACCCAATTGCTACTCAAAACTAGCCCAATCGCGTTCCGAAGGGGGTTCCACGCTAAAAATCACATTGCAGGGGTAAAATACACTTTTTTGGCGGGGTTCTTCCGATAAAATTTGCATTTTGGGGGCTAAATATTACATTATTGGGGGCGCTTCAACAGTGTTAAAGTAGCCCAATTTGTTGTAAAAACCTCGGACTTGGCAACACTGGGATAAATAGCGGTCTCGCTCTCTTGCACCGTTTCCCACTGATCTCGCAGGCGTCTCTCACATCGCCCCCTTTGGGGCTATTAACTTTAAGTTTTCATATGTAATATACTTTCTTCTTTAATCAGTAGCGGGTAGCGTATTTGTTTATTAGTTCACATTTTATTTTGTTAGTAAAAGCTGAGCAAGGGAAGTAGCTGCCTGGAAGACTCACCTGTTTTATATTCATTTTGGGAGTCAGGTAAAAACTTCATTCCAAGAGCAGGTGTAGTTTAGCGTTCTGCTTTCTTAACTTTCCTACTTGTAAACTGAATTTTTTTTTGTTTGTTTGTTTGTTTGTTTGTTTGTAAATATTCTTTGTGACTTGTCATGCATTGTTTTTTGAATATTTGAGTTGAATTTCGTTATTGAATTAAATGAAGGCATCTTAAAATCCTCATTAGGCGACTCTTTTATATGTTCGGCCTGTATCCTTTATCTAATTGTGTTTAATTTAACAAGCTTTAAAATGGTTATAGGCCATAACAATTTCACCCAAACCAAAATTCATGTTGAAGCAAATTGGCAATAGTTTGTACTGGGAGAAACAAACCTTTTCGAAGCTTCGAATCAATTAAACCAATGATTCACTGCTTCGAAGCATTTAAAACACCACACTCTAGTGACGCCTGCTGGTCAAAAGTATGTAAATGCAACAAAAACTCAGGCTGAAACATGCATAAAAACAGCTTTTAAAACCCATTGCAAATGTTTTATTGAAAGTATCCCTAATAGCACACATACATCATGAAGACATCTATTTGACGTCTACATTTACATCTGGGAGATGTATTTTTATAGTGTTTTCTCATCTGCAATACGTTTCCTATCAGATGTCAAATAGACATCTATTAGATGTCATTAGGATGTTTATGATTTAGAATGTACGTAAAACTGACATCTTACAGACGTCTGTCAGATGTTTGTACACAGCAGATGCTTTCCAGATCAAGTGATGTTTAACAGACATCTTGCAGATGTATGTGTGCTATATGGGATACATCTGCAAGATCACGTGATCTGGAAAGCGTCTGCTGTCTTACAAACATCTGACAGACGTCTGTAAGATGTCAGTCCAATAGACGTATTGCAGATGAGCAAACACTCTAATAAATACATCTTGCAGATATAAATGCAGACATCAAATAGACGTCTCTGAGATGTACCCGTGCTATCAGGGATGTGTGCTATCTGGGATACATTAAATGTAATAAAAATAAGAAAAAATAAATAAATAAATAAATAAAATTAAATAAAGTGTCTGTATAATATGTGGTTTTTAAAATATGTTATATTAATTTGCAGGGCTTGATTTGTTTGTTTTGTGGAGTGCTTTTATATAGAGGCTAGTAAGAGACTATTAACTATTTCTCATTCTTTTAATTACACAAATGTCTTGTTAAAAATATCTATAAATTGATGAAACTGATTTGAGATCAGGTGGAAACCAAAGACGCTGATTCAACGGTTCGCTGCTGGGGGAATCTCAATGAACTAGCGTTATTCACGGGTTTATAGAGATCGCCCCCTAACGGCAAACCACTGAAATTTCGAAACGTTTCAAAACTGTTATGATGTAGTGAAGCCCCGTTTGCTAAAATCACATGATTTTGGCCGTTTGATATGCGCTCCGAACCACTGTTTCGAAAACAAATGATTTGCAAAAGTGCTTCGAAAGCACCCATCTAGTTTGCACATTTCTGAGTATATCTGAGTATTCTGTGCATAACATGCAAAAATGTATGTGGTACATATAGATATGGCTGGAATACAGTACATGACTTTTACATTTAGAACAGATTTTCAAACCCTAGCAATAACTTTACGGACTGGTTACAGAGTGAAATGAATACGGACTGAAATGATTTCAGAGAGAAGCATGACAAATGAAAACAATATTTGTTTTAAAATAGTCTTAAAATATTAAAAATATTTGATGCCTTCTGATAGGATGGAATCAGAATCCGAAGCTTAAAAATCCCATCATTCACTGTGTGACTTTCTGTGAAATCCGACTTTATGAAAACTGCAGACTGGCTTTGACTTTTAGCACCCAGTTTTTTTACAACCATAAACATCATTAATTCTCCACTTGGTGGTCTTTTTTAAAATCTTGATTACAGAAAATAGCACTCTGGATATTCTGCAAAGTATCCTCTTTTGTAAGGTTTCCCTATAGAACTGTAAAGTTTGGCGCCAGAAGCGCCATGGGTTTGATTTCGAGGGAATGCATGAACAGACAAAACCTCTACCTTGAAGTTCCATTTTTTTGGAGTAAACAGTTTCAAATCTCTTTTACGCTCTTATTGGTGCCATTATCTCACATAATCTTTGTTTAGATAGCATTTGTGCAATTCAGTGCCCATGGAGCTGTTAAATGTTTTCATGGTCTCTTGGGACACGAGCATTCCTCTGTCGGCAGGATCAAAAACCTTCAAAGGATCAGCTGGTAAATCTCCTAATTCAAACGCACGGCTTAGGCACTCAGATATGCGGAGCGGGGAGCATGAGCGTTTGTGAGCATTGACGTATATGAAGACCAAATGAGACGTGATATAATGTGCAAGCAGTTGGTAACGCACCAAACCAAATCCCTTGGTAGCCAGCCATGAAAGAAACTCACAGATCTGGAGTCTTTCAGCTTTGTCTTCTCTCAGAACCTGAGAGCTGTTTTGTCGCAAGTGTCCAGATGGTTTCGTGTGGAGAGCCACAATGGAGGGAGGCAGGGAGCGCTTGTCGGAGACGATCCATCAAGTGGGAATTCTCATTCATAAGCTTTATTTCCATTTGGTGTGATTTCATAGGGAATTATGCCGTTGTTTAAAGCATAAACTAAATCAAAGACACATTCTCATGCATTTATTTGGCAAGCACTTTTATCCAAAGTGAATTACAGTGCATTAAATTTATACCTGAACCCTTGACCCTAAGTACAGTATGCTGTACCCATTGAGATAACACCATTTCTATTTTTATTTCCATCTCTGGGTGGTTCTATAAAAACATATTTTTGGAAATGAATACACAAATATCTTTTTAATAACATTACAAAGCGCCATGTGCCAAAAAACACAGATGCACTGCAGTATTTGCATGTGTTATTGTACAATGCATTGCATTCATAAATATAAGGCATTGCGTGTTTCTAACAATTAGTTTAAAAGCTATACATGAATGCCAAATTGGATTTTTAAGCAAAACTAAATGCTTGAAGGGTTAGTTCACCCAAAAATGAAAATTCTGTCATTAATTATTCTCCCTCATGTCGTTCCAATCTCGTAAGACCTCTTCGGAAGACTAATTAAGATATATTTTTTTATGAAATCTGAGAGCTTTCTGACTCTGCATAGAAAGGTAGTAAGTACTATTTGTTTGTAAATTATAAATGAAGCTATAAAGTGACCCTAAAATTATTCAGACAGTTAAGCAACAACCTAAAATGCCTGAGTGAATGTTTTTGCAAATTCAAGCCAAGAAGCATTTTTTTAAATTAGCAAAATCTCATTTTGTGATGAATTACACCCGTGGTTACTCTGGTAGGACACCTGTGGAAGTGACTTCATTCATCCACTAAAAAATCACCTTGAGACTAGCTTATTAAAGGTCATTGCAAAAATGGCTCAGAAAAGTGACATTAGTTGGAAGAAAAGGTCTGGCACAGTGGTATTTAATTAAAGTTCCAAGAGGTTCAGTCTCTAAATTTCATTTCTGGCAAAGGTCCAAACAAACAAAAGTTCCAAAATAACTGCTTCAGAAGAGAGTGTGTTGTACGGTTGTGAAATTAAATGAGGAATGTACATTCGAAAAACAATTCTTTGTAAATGTTCAAGCTGGCAATCGTAATAATATGAAACAGTAGTCTAAAAAGTCTTTCCAAGACTGCTGATTTTTGCGGAATGTAAATTATGAATAAAGGTACCTGTGGAAGCCTGTCTTCGCCACTGAATAAAAAATTTAAAAAAGAAGAAAAAAAAGGGTAATTGCAACTTTTTATCTTACAGTTCTTTTTTCTCACAACTGCAAGTTTACATCTTGCAATTCTGACTTTTAGAAATAAAGTCATAATTGTCTGTTATAAAGTCAGAACGTGAAATATGAACACACAATTCTAAGAACTTAAGTTGCAATTCTGTGAAATAAACTCACAATTCTAAGAAATTCTGAGAAATAGTTAGAATTGTGAGATATAAACACAATTTAACTGTGAGAAATAAAGTCGTAATTCTAATAAATAAAGTCAGAACTGCAATATATAAACTTGCAATTGTGTGTTATAAAGTCAGAATTGTGAGATAAACTTTCAGTTATGAGAAATAAAGTAGCAATTCTAAGAAATAAAGTCAGTATTGCGATATATATAAACTCGCAATTGCGCGTTATAAAGTCAGAATTGTGAGATATAAACACAGATAGATATAAAGTCACAATTCTATGAAATAAAGTCACAATTCTAAGAAATAAAGCTAGAATTGTGAGATATAAACTTGCAATTGCTTTATAAAATCAAAACTGTGAGATATAAACTCAATTCTAAGAAATAAAGTCGAAATTCTGAGAAAGAAAGTTAGAATTGTGAGATATAAACTCGCAATTCAATTGTGAGTTATAAAGTCAGATTTGTGAGATATATAAACTCACAATTGCATGTCGTAAAGTCAGAATTGTGAGATATAAACTTGCAATCATGAGAAATAAAGTGGCAATTCTGAGAAATAAATCAGAATTGCGATATATATGAACTCACAATTGCATGTTATAAGCTCGCAATTCTGAGAAATAAAGTGGCAATTCTGAGAAATAGTTAGAATTGCAATATATAAACTCGCAATTGCTTTATAAAGTCAGAATTGTGAGACATAAACTCACAATTCTAAGAAATAAAGTGGCAATTCTGAGAAATAAAGTTAGAATTGTGAGATATAAACTTGCAATCATGAGAAATAAAGTGGCAATTCTGAGTAATAAAGTCAGAATTGTGAAATATATAAACGCACAATTGCATGTTATAAAGTAAGAATTGTGAGATATAAACTCACAATTCTGAGAAATAGAGTTAGAATTGTGAGAGAAGCTTGCAATTCAATTGCATGTTATAAAGTAAGAATTTTGAGATATAAACTTGCAATTGTGAGTTATGAAGTCATAATTGTGATCTATAAACTCGCAGTTCTGAGAAATAAAGTTGCAATAACGTGTTATAAAGCCAGAATTGTGAGATATAAAGTCAGAAGTGTGAGATATAAAGTCAATTCTGACTTTTTTCTCGCAATAGAGAGTTTGTATCTCAGAATTCTGATGTTTTTCTTGCAATTGTGAGTTTATATCTCACAATTTTCTCACAATTCTGACTTTTATTCTTAGAATTGTGAGATATAAACTAGTCAATTCTGACTTTTTTCTCACAATTACGAGTTTGTATTTCACAACTTTATTTCTCAGAATTGCGAGTTTATGCCTCGCAATCCTGACTTTATAACTCACAATTGTGAGTTTACATCATACAATTCTGAGAAAAAAAAGTTCAGGGGCAGAAAGAGACGTTTTAGAAATATATCTGTAGTCGGGCTTAATTTTATTAAGATAAACTGTTCAACAACAAGGATATTACTGAGATAATGCAAGCACCGAGTGGTTAACTACAAGTCAGAGTACGTTATTTTGCTGAGTTAGCTTAATAGTTCATGCTCGGTTAGGTGCTAACAGTCTGTGGGTATATGATTACCATCCACAGCACAGCTGTAGAGTTAGAAAATGTGTAGAACTGTCCAAGTCTGAGCTGCAGTGATATCCTCCTCCACAGTCTGGAATGTAAGAGGGAAATAGGATTACATGGTTTCAAACCACCCATTACAGCTCCCATTGTAGGGAATGACAAGAAGGAGCCAGAAAATCCCAAGCAGAGACAAAAAAGCAGTTTTATGCATCCACGTTTTTCAGATCTAGCAAGATGGTATCAGTTGGATCCAGCCCCAGGGACGCTTCATGGGAAGAAGGCAACACTTAAGCAGCTAAGAAGACGTGAAGACAGAGCCCAAGCTGTAAGCCTCCTGGTTCACAAGAAGGCCGCCAATCTTTCCAAACAGCTGGGCAGCATATGTCATTTGCCAATCCTGAACTCCGGAAGGAAACGGTAGTACGAAAGAGGGCTGGGAAGAAGAATGCGATGACTCCTCGGAGGGGAAATGTGAGTGGGTGAGAAATCTCATGAGTCGTAAAACTTTAATTAAAGATTTCACAGCTAAATTCTGGTGATGAGCAAGCTGGGGATAAAAACGGGTGGGCGACGTGCCCGAAAAGATAAGGAGGGGCAAACAGGACAGGAAAGTTGAAGAGGGATGGTAAAAAATGACAGCAGGGAAGAAGGAAGATGTGTGGCAAGCTGGAGATAGCGGCTTAGCGTCATTAGTCAAATACAACAGGTCTCATTCTGGAGTCCAAACAAATTACGCCACTGTCGTATCTTCGCAGAAGTGCGACGAATCGGATTTGATGTGTCAGCAGAGGTAGATCAAATCGGATAAGAAATACACGAGAAAATCTCCCACGGAACGAGTCCCTGCTTATCTCACTATCTGACCTTCCATTAACACGCACGTATATAAATAAACATACGCATCTGAGAGAAAGTCACAGCTTTCCTGGGCCGCTGGGTTCATGAATAACTCAGATTATAAGGAGAGTACATATTTCCATACGGATCACTGCCGGTTTTATTATTCTCAGCTACTCAGCTGCGAGGCGAGACGCCGCTCCCAGACTGGCCTATTTTCTTCGAGAGCCAGGAAGAAGGCAGCGGGTGATTTCGTTCTGACTTATAGCTCCCAAACAGAGACTTCAACCCTCTTAAGTCAGGCACTCACTATAAGGCTCTCAAAATCCTCCAACCACGACTCTCCAGTCATTTCTCATCTTGTTATCATAATGGCGAGCATACTAAACAACTTTTTAGACTATGGGCTCCCTCCTCAACTGCAGCGCTGTGGCTTAAGTGGCCAAGCGTTTTGAACAGAACATCAAATGACATTTCTGGCTTTCGGTGCTGAAATCTCGACGTAAACAGCTGAGGGAGATGATTGTTATCTTGTCAAGTGCGCTAGTGTCTGAAGTGCGCACTCTGCCCGCACACTAGACACTACAGGGTATGAGGAATGGAAGACGGGGATTGAAATTGTTCTGGAATGCAATTGTTTCACAGATGTATCTGATTTGGATTCATCTTGGAAGACTGATACGGCAGTGCAATATCAACATGATAATATCGAAATCGCCTAAGGCTGTGCTATTCAGGACTGACTGACCAAAAGATCATATTCACGTAAATGATAGATCCGGTCTCTGCTGTCGGAAACATCCTAATGGATGCTAGTTTAAATCCAGAGGATACCCAGTGGGCTTCTATAAAGTTGTGCTAACTCAAGGTCACAATGAAGGTAGTGCCCTTCCCAAAACTGGGGTGCATTAAGGAAGCGGGTAGCTAATGATGAGCATTCACACAGGCACATGCCAGCTAGGGCTGATTAGACGCCACCATCGCTTAACAAAACGGCCACTGACATTTCTCGGGGCGGAGGAAGGGGAAAAGTCGAGGCGAGCTTTAGGAACCTTCGGCAAGTTAGCATTGTGCAAATTATGGCTAATTACTCCTCCCTGCTGCCTGCACTCATTAGCCAAGACAAAGGGCATATCCCGCTGACAGTCAAATTACTCCTGGCATCGTTGACATCACCTTTTAAAACCAATTAAATAATGAAAAAGGCAGGATGGAGAAGACAGGTTATGGACTGTTACAGAATGACAGACTACTGTTCAAGAGCACTTCATCCTGCCCAATCAATCTCAAAAATGATGTATAGCAAAAATGACGTTAAGATAGAGGCAACCATCCCTGAGAGGGCACACTAAATTTGGTAGCGGTATAAATAATTAGTTTCGTCCTAGCAGACAGTGCTCTTGACTCGTCTCGTCTTTATGCACACACCGCATGCTAACGCTAAAGCTAATGTTTGTTTGCAGAGAACTACAGGCCCCAAGGGGTGAAGCTAATGGCTGAACTCTTTTTAAAAGCAAATTAATAGGTTGAAGTTAATTTAAATACGAATTTAGAACCTGAACAGCATGTGCTTGATGCCTTTATTGCAACATTGCTCTCACAAACAGTACTGTGGTGCTGCAATGGGCCTGTGATGATACTGGATATTAAGACCATGGTACTTTTATACAGCATACAGCATAGCTGTCGTTGGGGTTCGAACAAATATTCATCAGTCATTTACCTTTCATATTAGTTGTAAGGGAGAGTGGGGTTTACATCATCCTCAAGATAAGGGAAAATGAGGCAGAAGTATAACAAAAGTATCTAAAGTAATTACATAATGTTTTCTATAGTTTTACTTTTTAAGAATGTATCTGTGACAAAGGGTTCTAAAAGTATGGCTTCCTATAAAAAAAAAGTGTTACTGTGGCTCAATTTGCCTCAGGTTAGGGGTAAGTTGACCCGAGTCTGTGGGTAAGATGCACCATTTGGGTGTAAACTTGCCATATTTCTGAAACTGATTCAAATCTATATTAAATTTTAAAGATAATTTACCTCTTTTAAAAACTAATATATTAATCAAATTTCATTTTACAAACATATATTTTTTTTTAAGCTAACTTAAAACCAACCAAATGAAGTTTACATTTCAATATCTTTAATTGTTTGCATTTCTGAAACACTACATTGAACACTAAAGTTGTAACCTTCCCAAAAACATACTAATCAGTAAAATTAAATCAAAAAAGACTAGACTGAATGAATAAATGTCACTGAAACTAATAAACATTATAGTCAAAGATTTCTTGGCATAGTAGCTTTTCTGCAATGTCGAACAGACCATTAGGGACTACAGGTGAAAAGATATACAGTATGTGATTATAATATGATGAAAAGCGTCTTCTGGCCCTTATCGGAGAAGAATTTGGTGTATTTGTACACTGTGCGTATATATATATATATACTACCGTTCTAAAGTTTGGGGTCAGTAAGACTTGTAATAGTCTTTAAAGTAGTCTTTTATGCTCATCAAGGCTGCATTTATTTGATTAAAAATATAGAAAAAAAAAAAACAGTAATATTGCAAAATGTTTTTACAATATAAAATAATGTTTTTTATTTTAACATACTTTAAAATAGAATTTATTCCTGTGATTAAAAACTGAATTTTTATCAGCTGTTACTCCAGTCTTAAGTGTCACATGATCCTTCAGAAATCATTCTAATATGCGGATTTATTATTAGAATGATCAATGTTGGATAATATCAACAGTTGTGCTGCCAAATATTTTTTGGAACCTGTAATTTTTTTTTTTCAGGATTCTTTCATGATAACAAGTTTAAAAAGTACAGTGTTTATTCAAAATATAAATATTTTATAACAATGTAAATTATTTATTATTAACTTTTAATAAACTTTTAATTATTAACTTAATACATCCTTGGTGAATAAAAGTATTAATTTCTTAAAAAAAAAAAGAAAAGAAAAAGCAACAATAAAAATGTACTGACCCCAAACTTTTGAACGGTAATGTATATATATATATAAAATAAACCAAATGTGTAATATTGCATTAAAATACTAGTTCTACATACTAGTAAACTTCAGAGACCAAACTTCAGTGCCTTGTGGTGGGGTATGTTTAAACACTTGCTCAATTTACCCCACATCATTGCTGCGATTTTGGGAAAAAAAAAAATACCTTGCTTACCTATTCAGGCTAATATTTAGCTAAATGATTGGCATGGTTTTATACATTGATAAATTACCTATACGCATCAAAAATATTTTTAGACCTGGATAAATTTGCTTTGGTGTAATACCCATTGTATCTGTTATGCTAAAATTTCATAGTTTGTATCTTTTAATTATGACTTTATAACTTGCAATTGCGAGTTTGTATCTCACAATTTTGAGAAAAAAAGTCTGCATTGTGAGATTTAAACTTGTTAGCATGAAAAAAAGTCAGAATTGCGAGATAGAAATGCACAATTCTGATAGAAAAGTCAAAATCGGAGTTCTCTCGCAATTCTGATTTTATTTCTCACAATTGCAAGTTATATCATGCAAATTTCCCATGTATATCCTGAAATTATGACTTTATTTGTAATTGCAAGTTTATATGTCACAATTCTGACTTTGTTTCTTGCAACTGCAAGTTCACAACCCTTCAATTCTGACTTTATACTCTCACAATATCAAGAAAAAAAGTCAGAATTGCAAAATTTATACCCGTGATTGTGAGAAAAAAGTCAGAATTGTGAGATACAAACACAATTCTGAGAAAAGAAAGTCAGAATTGGAGTGTATATCTGACAATTCTGACTTTATTTCTTGCAATTGCAAGTTTACATCACAGTTTGAAGAACTGACAGAAAAAGACAGAATTTCCCATTTATATCCTGCAATTCTGACTTTATAACTCGTAATTGCAAGTTTATATAACACAATTCTGAGAAAAAAGTCAGATTTTCCCAATTATAACCTGCAAATCAGATTTTTTTTTTTTTAATTGCAAGTTTATATTTTACAATTTCACAAAAAGAAGTCAGAGCTGGAATTTATATCTTGCAATTCTGACTTTATTTCTTGCAATTGCGAGTTTACATCCCGCAAGTCTGACTTTAGAACTCACATTTGCAAGTTTTTATCTCACAATTTTGAGAAAAAAAGTCAGAATTGTAAAATTTAAACTTGTGATTGGAATTCTGACTTTATTTCTTGCAGTTGCAGGTTTATATCACACAATTTTGAGAAAAAAAGTCAGAATTTCCCAATTATAACCTGCAATTTTGATTTTTTTTTTTTTTTTTTTTTAAATTGCAAGTTTATATTTCACAATCTGAGAAAAGGAAGTCAGAGTTGGAATTTATATCTTGCAATTCTGACTTTATTTCTTGCAATTGTGAGTTTACATCCTGTAATTCTGACTTTAGAACGCACATTTGCAAGTTTACATCTCACAATTTCAAGAAAAAAGTCAGAATTGCAAAATTTAAACTTGTGATTGGAATTTTGACTTTATTTCTTGCAATTGCAAGTTTACATTTGTCTGCAATTCTGATTTTATTTGCAATTGCAAGTTTATATCTCGCAATTCTAACTTTTTTTCTTACAGTTGTGAGTTTATGTCTCACAATTTCGTGAAAAAAGAATTGCAAAATTTAAACTTGTGATTGGAATTCTGACTTTATTTCTTGCAATTGCAAGTTTACATTTGTCTGCAATTTCTGATATAAACTAGCAATTGCAAGAAATAATAATAATAATTGTGAGATAAAAAGGCGCAATTACTTTATTTTATTTTATTTTTTTATTCAGTGGCAGAAACGGGCTTCCATTCAACCACAGGCAGAGAAGGTGTGTACACTGTAAAAAAATAAAAAACACAATTTGTTGAGTCAGCTTAAAATAATTTGTTACCCTGCTGCCTTAAAATTTTAAAATCAGTCAACTAAAATAAGTTTTGTCAACTTGAAATGTTAAGTTGTACTAAGTAACAACTTTGATATTTGTGTTTGCTTAACTTAACAGATGGGTAAGTAACCCAGCTGCCTTAAATCTTTAAGTTGATTCAACTCAAATTTTCTATAATTTTAGTTAGTATAATTCAACATTTTAAGTTGAATAAACTGTTTTTGAGTTGACTGAACTTAAAATTTTAAGGCAGCCAAGTTACAAATTATTTTAAGTTGACTCAACAAATTGTTTTTTACAGTGTAGATGTTTGATCGAAAACGTTGTTTCAAGACCAACAGTAGCAACAGATAATTATCATTTGGCATATTCACAGCCACTACTATGTTGCTGAATGATTATCATATTCACACCATATTCATTTTTACAGATACTTCAGAGAACACCATGGCAGTTTTTGGTACTTTTTTTTTTTTTTTTTTTTTTGTCAGTGTCGGTTGTTTTCATTTGTTTTCTTTCCCCAGAGATTTAATATAGATTGTTATTGACAAGCTGACAATGACTGCCACATCTCTCATGCCAAAATTTTAGAATGACTTTGTATCCTAGATCAGGGAAAAAAAAGCAAAAACAAAACAAAACAGTCATCCATCCCTTTCAGCTATCATCCATCATGCTGTTTGATCGCTGAGAGTGGAACAAATTGAGAAGAACCTTAAGAGTCCTTTCCTATCTGTGTCATTCTGATACAGACAATCCATTTTTTGATAAGATTGCATTTTAAGCCTTGCACAGGTTTGCCAAATGTTTTCGATGATTTCAGCTATATTCCCATTTATCTGTTTACTTTGCATGGTCTGCAAGCGCATCATGCCTCTGTCCTTGAGAAGGGGGATATTTTGGCTCACGCGGAAGAGCGTGTGGAAACTCCGACAGGAACCATTCAGCTGTCAAAGTCTGAGCTAAGCAAAATCCATTCAACAATGAGAACATTCATTGAGCACGCATTTGCGTGACAAAGTTAGCCGTTGTACACCGGGTATCAAGGATTCATAAATTCATTGTGTTCAGCTCATGAATTTATGTAAGACGGAATGGAACATTGCCGGTTATTCTCTCGGGTTGCTCAGAAATCTAGCAGCGTTTAAAGTTCCACGAGAGCAACTGAAGGGCAAGCAATGGGAAGACCGGCATCAATAAACCCCCCTACTTTTGGTGCTCTGTCTTCATTTGTCTGGACGACATAAACCAAGAGGATTTAGATAAATCAATACTCCAATGATTCACACTCAGACAGCAGTGACGTCATCTAAATTGGCAACAGTGACCAATGCTAAAATGCACTTGCGCTATTCAATAGTCTGACAGGAAGAGGGGAAGATGGGGTCTTTCATCAGTTGATAGACTTCCCTTGGCTGCCCGGTAGCTCCTAACAGCCAGTCCAACTGCGGCGTCCAGGAGTAGCCGTATCTTCCAGCCATTAATTGCTGATGTTTACCCTTTCCTCTGGGCCTAATTTCCAGAGCAAATGATCACTTGAACTCCCACCAAATTGTGGAAATGGAGGCTGACTCCGCAAATACCAATTTGCTAATTAGCCGAACACATCCAGCACTGCTTCGAAAAGGAGAAGGGGGTCATTTTCTGCCATATTTATCAGTTCTAATTTGCTGCGAAACAATTGCCATACTGCCCTGCACCTTATTGCATCACGCTAATGAGCGTTACGCCGACAACTCTGCCACAATAATTTTTAATATTTGTTGCGCTGCATATAACAGATTAACCTTTCGCTCATCTGCTTTTCTTTGCAACACACATGGGATTGCATAACAAGGCAGGTAGTCCAAAGCACTGCTTCAGCATTTTTGTCAGCGCATTCATTTTACAGTGACCCTCTTTGTACCCGCAGCATTTTGATTGATGGGTCGCACTTATATTGTACATGACAAAAGACACTGTCACTAGCGAGAGAATGCAAGTGACGCGGTCGAGAGTTTTTTTTTTTTTTAACGCAAAAAACCCATCAGGAGAGCATCGGCACGGCACAGCATGTGTTTTCTAATGAATTCCACTCATCTTGACCCTCTCGCAAGTAGCTAGATAGATCAGGGGATCCAGGTTCTTTCATATTCTGCACGCTTTGTTTGACACACTTCCCATGAGGATGCCACGCTGGGGCAAGCATGGAGTTGGGCCTCAAGTCACGTCAACATCTTTGGGAAAAGATGATGAAATCTTTTCATCTTCCCTCTTCGTATCTTCAGGCATAATTCAGTCAGACTGCTTAGAAACGCAATGTAACTTATTTCCATGCACCTAAAATATTATTATATAATTTAGCTGTTGTATCTTATTTCTCAACTTATTCTACAGACCCACACGGAATCAGTACCTTAAGTTTCACTTTGGAACACTCATTATTTACAATGTTCTACACATTCTAAAACGCCTGTGGGTTCAGTTAAATGTTTTGGCTAATTTGATTGTGCTTTCTGCTATCAATAGAAGCACTGGGAGGTAACTAGAAGCACCAACATGGAGAGGACTCGTAAACTTCATGCTAAAAAGATCTGCCGGGACTCAAACCAGGTATCGTCTTATTGTAAGATAGCAGTGCTACCAACTGTGCCCGCATTCTCCACCACATTTCTGAATTCCACATATTTCCTCTCTCTCAAAAAAGCTGATTTCATCAAAGATTGTTGATTAGCATGTCATTAGTATGATGACGTGTCTCACAGAACATTTTGATTTGCTAATCAAGGCATCAAGATTTGGGTGCTTAGAATGATCCTTTTATCTCCTCTTATAGATACTGTAGCCACGCCATCTGGTGCTACATCTTTCTCCTTTATCAGCCATTTAAATGTAATCATATATTCTGATTTATTAAACTCTAGGGCCCTATGAAATCCGTTTTATTTTTTCCTAAATTCCGTTTTATTTTTTTTCCAAATTCCATTATTTCTGTTTTAATTTTTTCTGGATTCAGTTTTTTTTCCGTTTTAATTTTTCTCAACTCATTTTTAATGGTTAAATTACATTTTATTAATCAAAGAGCATGTCTAATTAATTAAAACCATGAAACTTATACAATTTCACATCAATTTAATAAAGGTTTAACAAATATGACATGAGATGTCTTATTTTTTTCTCACCATATGTTTTATTGTTATCAAATTCTGTGTTTTAGCACGTCTAACTATTTGAATGTATACTTAATTTATTCCAATTTATTCTTAAAATAGCCTTATGAAAGTTTTTTTTTTTTTTTTTTTTACCCTCAGAAATACTGTGTTGTTTATTTAAAATGTTCTGGTTATTAAATGAAGGCATAAAACTTTCATTTCATTTATCTTTTAATTACTTAAAAATTAAAAAGCAAACTTTTTTTTTTGGCAAACAAAGGGGAATTTACTATTAAAATTAAAACATGGAAGAAATGTTGTGTGATTATACCCTAAAAAATAATGTTTGTTTCATTTTAGTAGTAGTAGTAATAGTAGTAATATATCAGTAATATGTCTTCAAGTTAAACCGGATTTTAATTTTGACGGGTTGCCGTGTCTACCTTTACATTTCTGTGTATGTTATAACGCTAGTTTTCCTAAAATGGAACAGTCAAATGCTCATGTAGTGACTCTCAGCAGATATTGTTCATGTATTTATGTCCTCATTTAGTGAGACGACGGACGCTGAAATCACTGCGAGCGTCACACGCGCTTCAGTGTGTGTAGTAAACAAAACCGCTCGTCTGCTCCATTCATTAAAACAGAACATGCAGAATTCACATTTAAATTGTATTTTTGCGGTGTAATATTTACAGATACTAGTCCAGATTGCGATTTGATTTAAGTGTAATGACCTACTTTTGATTAATTAATTCAAACTTTGACAAATTCTGTGACATTCCGCGTTATTCAGTAAATTCCGTTTTTTTGGATTCCGTGATTCCATCCGCGTTTTCCGCATCGCGGAAATCATAGGGCCCTAAAACTCTCATATTTTAATCAGGTCATTTTGACCAAGAGAACGTATTCTTTTTCTCGACAATGCTAGTTAACACATTGGACTAAACTTACTGACTTTTTTTTTTTTTGGAAAAGTATAACAACTTCCCAAGAATTCTTTGATTATTTTTGTACTTTTTGTTATTTTTCCCCCACCTTATTACACTTAATGGTTAAAAATGACCACTCTACAAAACAATTTCTTCTTATGCTACATTATTACCAAATATTGGATTCAGTCTTCTTTCAACTTGTATTCTTTAAATTTGAACAGATTTTGTGTTTCTGTTTGGAACTGATTGATTGTAGGCTTTATTGATCTGAGTGTATGCATCTCATTTTTTGATTGAACATTGCCAAAATTATCCACAAATGTTTTTTTTTTTGTTTGTTTTCATTCAAAATCCCAAGTGCATAAGCTCAGAACAATGGGGCCTTCAACCAAACACTTCCAAAAAGAAATACTTGTGCTTAATTTAGTATAGCATAATGGGAGATTTACAAGCAATTTTTAAAAGGGTGGCCAATTTCAACTGCAAACACTAAATTAGGTGATGGATTTTCCTACCCAGGCTCATTGGAAATGCGTGCCTCTACCTACATTTCTGCAAAACTCAAAAAAGTATGAAACGCTGCAGATTCCAGTTGAAATGAACACAAGAGGCAGAAAACGCAGACAACTTTTATTCTTTTTTACACAAAGTATGATTTTCAGGGCCAGCGTTTTGATTAAGAATGCCTAATTTTCAGACAATTCCTTGCACAACATTATGTTATGATTTCAAAACAATTTTAATATGCTGCGGGATTTGAAAACTTACTAACATCACATATACAGCTTCATATGTATGAGTTGTCTGATGTGGTTGGTTTGCACTTGTGCACTTGTTTGTAACAACTTTGCACTTGTGAGGTGAATGACTCTGGTATGAAAGTTAGAATTGCAAGTTTGTATCACACAATTATGAGGAAAAAAAGTCAGAATTGCAAGTTTATATCACATTTCTGAGAAAAAAGTAATATTATCTTGCAATTCCGACTTTATAACTTGCGATTAAAAATTACAATTCTTACTTAGTAACTCACAACTGTGTGTTTGTATCACACAAAAAGTCAGAACTGGGAGAATTTAAACTCAAATTTGTAAGAAAAATTGTGAGTTATCTTGCAAATCTGATTTAATAACTTACAATTGTTAGTTTGTATCACGCAATTCTGAGAAAAAAGTCAGAACTGTAAGTTTTTATCTCGCAATTCTGACATTATAACTTGCAATTGTTAGTTTACATCATGCAATTTTGAGAAAAATGGTCAATAACCTTTTTTAAATTTTGTATTTATCACGCGATTCTTACTTTGTAACTCACAACTGTGTTTGTATCATGCAATTCTGAGAAAAAAAGTCAGAACTGTGAGATATAAACTCAAATTTGCAAGAAAAAAGTCATAATTGCAAGTTTGTATCAAGCAATTATGAGAAAAAAAATCAGAACTGTGAGTTTATATCACAATTCGAAGAAAAAAAAGTCGGTAAAAGGTCAATAACCTTTTTTAAATTTTGTATTTATCACACGATTCTTACTTTGTAACTCACAACTGTGTTTGTATCATGCAATTCTGAGAAAAAAAGTCAGAACTGTGAGATATAAACTCAAATTTGCAAGAAAAAAGTCATAATTGCAAGTTTGTATCAAGCAATTATGAGAAAAAAAATCAGAACTGTGAGTTTATATCACAATTCTGAGAAAAAAAAGTCGGTACTGTAAGTTTTTATCTCGGAATTCTGACATTATACATTACGATTATCAGTTAAAAGGGCAGAATTCTGAGATAAAAATAACCTTTTTTATTTTTCGAGTTTATCACGCAGTTCTTACTTTATTTAACTCACAACTGTGTTTGTATCACGCAATTCTGAGAAAAGAAGTGTCAGAACTGTGAGATATAAACTCAAATTTGCGAGAAAAAAAGTCTGAATTACGAATTATCTTGCAATTTCGACTTTAGAACTCACAATTGTTAGTTTATATCACACAATTATGAGAACAAAATCAGAACTGTGAGTTTATATCACAATTCTGAGAAAAAAGTCAGAGCTGTGAGATATAAACTTAAATTTGCAAGAAAAAAAGTCAGAATTGCGAGTTATCTTGCAATTCTGACTTTATAACCCACCTATAAACTCACCTTCGCAAGAAAAAAGTCAGTTTGTATCACGCAATTATGAGGAAAAAAGTCAGAACTGTATGTTTGTATCTCGCAATTCTGATATTATAACTTGCGATTGTTAGTTTACATCATGCAATTTTGAGAAAAAAGGTCAGAATTGAGATAAAAAGTCGCAATAATACAATTTTTCGACTTTATCACACAATTCTTACTTTGCAAATCACAACTGTGTATTTGTTTCACGCAATTCTGAGAAAAAAAGTTTTTACGCTTGCTTAGGTGGTTTTTGTCTTGTGTGACAAAGGGTTAATGCGAGTTATAGAAACGCATTTGCCGAATCAGTTCCTCCATGCACATCAAACAAGTCATGTGACTTTGTGCAATGGGACGGCTTAATCTGACTAACCGCATTCAAATGCCTGAGCAAAATCTGTTGTCAAAGTATTTCAGTATAATTGCCACGACTGCATTCCCAAACAGCAGGCATCCAAAAGCAATGCCCTCATTTATTGTGTTTTGTCTGCTCGCTCTGACGTCTAATAGACGTCTATTAGATGTTTTTAAGATGTTTATTATTTAGAATGTATGTAAAACTGACATCTTACAGACATCTGCCAGACATTTGTACACAGCAGATGCTTTCCAGATCAAGAGATCTTTAACAGACATCTCGCAGACATATGTGTGCTATCTGGGTGATAATTTTGTTCTCTTTGACTCATTGGATGGAAACGGTGCTTATTTGAAAAAGTTTTATGTGACATTCAAAGTTAAATTCACAACTTTGGATGGTTAAAAAAAAACCCTGAATGCACAAATACAATGTTATCACATTGTACCTGTGCCAACTCTTACTGAGATGAATGGAAGTGCTAATGTACAGCTTTCTCCAGATATGTATCAGTAGCTAGCCGGAGTCGGAAAACCATAACAGCCCTTTGACTTGCTCAAGCCCATAAAACTTCCCTCTCACTTTCTTCACTGCTTGCGTGGACACATTGACAGCCAAAAAGACGTGTGTGCGTTGACGTCATGTTTTGACGATACTCGGCGAACTCATCAGTGCCAATTAGTTCTGCTCTGACTGGGAGCACAGATAGCAATTATTCCCTCCCTTTCTGGAAGCTGACAATCAAGATGAAGCAGCTTGATAAAGAATCGAGTGAAATGTTTTACAACACCGAAACAGACAGGAAGAAAGGTATGTTAACATACAGATATAAAGTGGGGTCAAAAAGTATGAAACCACTAGTCAAGTGCTTTTTTAAAATTTGCTTTACTGATTTGAGTAGACTTTAAACTTGATGATCCACGTTATTGAATAAGATTTGAGAATATATCTTGAGTGCTTCAGTGTTTTTAAATAGTTTCTTATTTGATTAGAAATAGCGCTTAATCTTAAATAAACATCTATCATTTTACGTTACACGTCTCGAAGTTTGAATGTTTAAGAATTCGAAAACGTTCCGTTTGTTATGGTTTAAATTAGATTTAGAATCTCGGAATCTCCGAGACTTTTGGTCTCCGCTGTGCGTATTCGCCGAAGATAAATATTACCCATTAAGCACATTTATTCAAAAATGGACTGATGTATTAAAGTCTCCCCATGCCGACTTTGATTTCCAGATGGAATCAGATGAGTCATTTTAAAGGCACAAATGACAAGTGGTAGCTAATGAAGGGCTGGATGAAACAGCCTTTAATCAAGCATACGTTACTCCTATAATTTGAACATCAAACCATGCTCTACACGTACAGTCAGACGATTGTGTAATTGCACACGTGCTCATGCCCAGATGAAGATTATTAAAGGTGGAATGATTAACTGCTCTAAGCGTTATCTTTATATTTCACATCTGGCCGGGTATTAAAATCTTATCGACAGCCAGGTGTAAACACCGTCAAATCCCTACGGATATATTCACCGGCCTAGACGCATAGGAGTTCAGCGTAGAGTAATTGTTGCTTGGCATTCGGAAATGTCAAAAGGATCGCATTTACAAATTCGGTCAGGTACCGAGAGATTGCATTTTATCAACATACAAATGAACAGCCTGTGATATTTTCATGCAACGTTCAGCTTCAGTCTCGAATACTAAGCCAGACGTGCTGGGGAGTTTCTGCTTAATCAATGAAGCCGCTCTGTCATGAATGATAAGAGAAAAGAGGCAAATCGGAAGAGAAAACAAGAGTCTGGGAGATGAATGACAGATTTGCAGATAACTGCCACCTGAAAGCTACTTAGCAGGGGATGTGAAAAACTACATATTTTCATCGATCAGAAGTCTTGCATAATTAGGGTGATTTAGGGTCATGGTTTGTGGTATAATAGTAATTGTCTTGAAATGTGTTTTATGGTGGTCAGTTTGTTATAAAAGCATATCATTAAAGCTCTGCTGCTGAAATATTAAAATAAAAATATTATATATTATATAATATATATTATATTGAAAATAATTTAAAATTAAATAAATTATAAATTATTATTAAAACAAACAAATAATATTTAACTAATAGAGGCTTTAATATTTAAAAATATTTTTGCAGCATATTTTTGACACAACACATTTTAGAGAACTGCTGCTAAACATGCATGATTTTGAAGCAATATAAAAAAAAACTGCTAAAAATATTTCAGTCATTTGAAATAAAATAGTTTGTAATAATAATAATAATAATAATAATAATAATAATAATAATAATAATAATAATTTATTTAAAAACATTATTGATAAAAAAAAGAAAGAAAGAAAAGCCATAACTACAGCCGTGCCTTGACTGAAGTTATTTTGAAATGTAATGTTTTTTTGTGGTGAATTTATTTTAAAAAGCAGGATTTTTAAGCATTAAAAAAAAAAAAAAAACTGCTAAAAATATTGCAGTATTTTAAATAAAATAATTACAAAAAAATGAATAAAAAATCTAAATTAGAATTAAATGAAAAAAAAAAAGATTAAAAAATAATGAACGAATGAATGAATGCAAAAATAAATAAATAAATTAATTAATTAATTGAAGAAATGAAGTAGACTTTCATTGAACTAAAGCCGAGGGTTGAAGATTAACTAAAATTATTTATTTTAAAATGTATTGTTTGTTGCGGTTATTTAGAAATTAGTATTGTTTATTGTGGGGAAAAAAAAAAAAAAAAAGGCATTACAAAGAAATTCTAAATAAACTTAGTAAAATATATAAATTTGAATTAAATAAAAATAAATAAATAAATAAAAGAAATGATTACAATATGTCAAAGAAAGAAAGAAAGAACGAAAGAATGTTTTTTTTTTTTGAAGCACAACACATTTATAGAAGTGCTGTGGATGAAAGCAATATTTTGAAGCACTATTCGATGATTATAAATAAATAAACAAATAAATGGATAAATATGCAAAAATAATAACAACAACAAAACAAAGTAAAAAGTAGTACATTAAATTATTAAAAATACTTCAAATAAATAAACAAATAGATTTAACTAGTTATTTTGAAATGTATCTTTTAAAGCATGATTTTGAAGCACTATTTTAAAAACTGCTAAAAAAAACTTCAGTATTTTGAATAAAAATAATTACAAATAAAATGAATACAATATACACATTAACATTAAATAAAAAAAATAACAAAAATTGTTAAAAATATTTCAAATAAATAAACAAATGGATTTAACTGTAGTTATTCTGAAATGTATTTCTTATTGTGGTAAATTTGAGCATGATTTCTAAGCGCTATTTCTAAAAACTGATAGAAATATTTTAGTATTTTGAATAATTACATATACTAATAATTAGTCATTTGTAATAATTACAAATAAAATGAGTAAAAGAGTAAAATTGAAATAAATAAATAATAATAATAATAATAATAATAATAATAATAAATGATTAAAATATGTAAAAGAAAGGAGGAAAGAAGCCATGACTTGACGTTTAACAGTAGTTATTTTGAAATGTATTATTTATTGAGGTGAATTTATTAAAAAAAAAGCATATTTTGAAGCAAGTGCTGTGCACGAAAGCATGATTTTGAAGCACTACAAAAAAAAAAAAAATCCCTGTTAAAATATTTCAGTATTTTGAAATAAAATAATTACAAATAAAATGAATAAAGTCTCTAAATGATAATTAAATATAAAATGAATGCATATATATATATATATAAATATATATATATATATATATATATATATATTTTTTTTTTTTTTTTTTTTTTTTTTTTTTTTTTTGATGTCAAACAAACAGTGCTGTGGCTGTAAAGTTTAACAGTAGCTATTCTGAAATTTACTGTTTATTGTGGTGAAAAAAAGGCATTTCATTTAGGGAGGCAAGGCAACTCATTTACAGAACTGCTGCTAAAAATATTTACATAATAATTACAAATCAAATTTAATAGAATTATGTAAACTTCAAATAACCAAATTAAATTACTGTAATAAAATAATAATTAACAAATCAATTTTACATCTTTTAAATGTATACAAATTTAAAATAAAATGTAAACATTTAATAAATATATTAAAACATTAAAATGCAAATAAAATAAATTAATACTCAAATATTAAATTAAAAAAAAAAAAAAATACATTATTGATACATTTACTTGTTGCACATCTAGTCCTGTATTCTGACCCAGTCTGAGGTCAAGCTGTTCCACATGTCATATCGACTGTTGTGCAAGCACTTTGATTTTGTAGGGAATGTGTGGCACCAATTACTCTACAATCAGAATCAAATTAAAGTTGATAACACTTAATGCACAAACACAATCTGACACATTAAGATTTAAATTGGACTGAGAGGGTTTCTTCTTTAAACTAATTATCTAGGTGTGAGTTATACTTAAAGAGCATTTCTCTTTGCCACAGGCCCTCATTACAAGACCAGGTGGGCGTCATAAACAAAGTGAAATGGATAATTGTGCAACTCGCGGCCCGAGCTGACATAAAAGTGAATTGTGCGCACGCTGCGGTGTGTACATAAGCTTTATTACCCATAAAGCAGTGGGCCACAAAATTTTTTGAGGTTGCAGCAACTTATCATGTAACGGCCGGCTCTATCACGCCACGAACGACTCGTCGATAGCAGTTAAACAGACCCGAATACATAAATCATAAATCATGTCACTTTCAGACGGTAAACCCTGTCAAAGCAATGCTTGGGAAACGGGTTTCATTCTTACCAGCGTCCTCATTTCATTCCCTTTTGTTTTCATCCATCTTACTCCCTTATATAATAAAGAAATAGTGTATATAGTGTACACTATTGGTTTGTTATCATTTACGAAACTGCTGTCAATAACAATAGACCGTTTAAAACTGTATCTAAATTATACATAAAAAACAGGATCTCATAGGGCTGCAATATAATGACAAATCACTGTAGATTCTTGCTTTTTATATTGTAATAATGATTATTGTTATCGATATAGAAAACAATACAAAACGTTTTTTGTTTCGTTTTGGGCACATCATATTCTAGCTTCACAGACAATTGTCGGACATGCAAAAACTCCCTTTACAATCACTGAAGCTACGAAATTAATATTTATTTACATTTTATCAGCGTTGATGAGGAAATTCACGAGCAGCTTAGGCGTTTTCATGACTAATCTAAGCGCTTGTGATTGGCCCGTTTTCAGCGCTGACTAATCTAAGCGCCTCTGATTGGCTAATGCATTCCTAAGTTCAACAGAAGCGCGTTTGATTGGTTATAAGGCTCAACGCTGCGCACAACCAAGCAATCTGATACAGCGTGAGTGAAATCTAAATGTAACTCCGCGAATTTACACTTTACATTCATATGACATGTCATTTTAATCGCGACAGCCGTAATGCATTGTTTAATTGTGTAGAGGCATTTTTTTTATTTTTATTTTTTAATTTATGGGGTATTTTAGTTCATTTTTGTGCCATTTTTTTCCACAAATCCTTGTTAATTTCTGACCACATACATACATAATATACAGTATACGGATCTTTTGGTTCGGTACACATGTACCGTTTTAAAGGGGAGCGCGAGTAAACGCGATAATTCCTCCCTCTTTACTACTAGTTTTAACGTGAATAAACATCAATTGACTTCTCATGCCTCATGTAATTGCTCAGTCAGTGTTTCACCTGCAGAAAGACGTCAATAAAACAGCTTCTAAACAAAATGTCACTTAGCATTTCATTGACCTCAGGCAAGTCATCAATGTCCACAGCTTGTTAAAGGAGAAGTCCACTTCCAGAACAACAATTTACAAATAATTTACTCACCCCCTTATAATCCAAGATGTTCATGTCTTTCTGTCTTCAGTCGTAAAGAAATTATGGTTTTTGAGGAAAGCATTTCAGGATTTTTCTCCATATAATGGAATTCAATTGTGCCCCCGATTTTGAACTTCCAAAATGTAGTTTAAATGCAGCTTCAAAGGGCTCTAAATGAACCCAGCTGAGGAAGAAGTGTCTTATCTAGCGAAACAATCTGTCTTTTTTTTCGAAAAATAAAAATTTGTATACTTTTTAAGCACAAAAGCTCGAGTAGCACAGCTCTGGGATGCGCGTCCACGATGCTACAAATTAGCAATGGGTCGTTCTTGAACGATTCGTTCACGATTCAAATCTTTAATGTGACTCGGGAAGAACGAGTCGTCTCGTGGAGTGATTCGTTCAGTCACACATGCGCAACATCCTATTAGGTTGTACTGGAATTAGTTCACTTGTTTCGAGTCTTCGGGTTTTTCGAGCCGTTCATTCATTTTATGGGGTTGTCACGGGAGGAACGAACGACTCGAACCCGAAGACTCGAGAGATGAACTAATCAATTATTTTCTCACACTGCATTGGTTAAGCTTATGGCGCCGTCACATGATGAACGAACATCTCAAACCCAAAAACAGATAAGAGGTGAGGTGAGCTAATCATAGACTAAAGACCCAGGTAAACATTGAATTAATCTTTTCTGTTTCTTATAGCATTATAGTTTTGTCTTGTTTGTAGTGTGATCAACGTTTGTGTAAGCAGTAGATCTGTTAAGGAAGTAGCACGTAACATTTTAATTATATTTTGCTAAAATGAACGAGAAGAATGAAATGACTCTAAAAAAGATTCGTTCATTTTGTTGAATGAGACTCAAAGGTCCGAGTCGGTAAAATGATCCGAACTTCAAATCACTACTACGAATCACGTCTAAGTTCATCGTCTGTGTACTCCGGCTCAAAAAGGTAGAGTATGGCAAAAAACTCCATCTTATTTTCTCCTACCACTTCAGAATCGCCCGACATCGTTGTACCTTTTTGTTTGTAAACAGCGTTTGACTTACTCGCACTTTCTTAGTCTTTGCGGGTTCGCTTTGTAAACACTGGGTCTGTAGTTCCGCGTGACCTTTCGACGTGATTCAATAGTACGTAGCGTCATGAACGCGCATCCCAGAGCCTGAGCTACACAAGCTTTTGTGCTTAAAAAGTATACAAATTTTTATTTTCCGAAAAAAATGACCTATCGTTTCGCTAGATAAGACCCTTCTTCCTCGGCTGGGATCATTTAGAGCCTTTAGAGCCCTTTGATCTCTGATTGGTTCGTTTTCTTTGCTGACTAATTGAAGCGGGTCTGATTGGTGCATATTTGGGGCTTAGTCAGTGCGAAAAACCTGCTAATCAGAAGCGTTGTAAATGCGCCAAACAGAGGCACTTAAATTAGTCTGCGAAGAAAACGCGCCAATCAGAGACGCTTAGAATAGTCAGTGAAGAAAACGTGCCAATTAGAGATGATTTTGAAGTTGGAGGAGAAAATGAGATGGGAGTTTTTCAAACTACCCTAACTGTCTTGAACCGGAGTGCACAAAGTACACATGCGAATCGCAGAGCTAGACAAGACAAGCATTTGTGGTTAAAAAGCATAGAAATTGTAATTTTTTTTAGAAAATAACCGATCGTTTCGCTAGATAAGACCCTTCTTCCTTGGCTGGGATTGTTTAGAGCCCTTTGAATCTGCATTTAAACTGTATTTTAGAAGTTCAAACTCGGGGGCATCATTGAAGTCCACTATATGGAGACAATTCCTGAAAATTTTCCTCAAAAAACATAATTTCTTTATGTTTTGCTAAAAACGAGCCAGTCAGAGGCACTTAGATTAGTCCAAGCATTTTTAGCGCTGACTAATCTAAGCACCTCTGATTGGTGCTTTTTCAGACTAATCTAGCAATAAAGCACCCCTGATTGGCCAATACCATTCCAAAGTTCAACAGAAACATGTGATTGGTTATAAGGCTCAACGCTGCACAAAAATAGCACATAAAAGCGATCTTTTGCAGTGTGAGTGAATCTAAATTCCACAAATTGACACTTTTCATTCATTTTCATATTTCATTTGAATCGCGACAGCTGTAATACATGGTTTAATTGTGCAGAGGCATTTTTTGCCCCTTTGTCTTGACTTTATGGGCCATTTTAGTTCATTTTGATGGCATTTTTGCCACAAGCCCTCATTAATTTCCAACCCTGATATTTAAAGAAAAATGTAACAAACAAAAATAAACAAATAAATAAATATTTGTTCAGAACACAAAATGTACAATATATTATTTATTATTATATTTACATTTATTATTATTATTATTATTGCTGCTGCTACTACTACTAGTATTATTCATATTATTATTAGTAGTAGTAGTAGCAGTAGTAGTATTGCTGCTGCTGCTACTGCTACTACTACTACTACTATTATTGTTGTTGTTGTTGTTGTTGTTGTTGTTACCATTATTACTATTATTATTGCTACTACTACTACTATTATTATTATTATTATTATTATTATTATTATTATTATTATTATTATTATTAAATTTATATGACATATTTCGTGCCCCATTAATGAACAGTTTTAGTCAGCTGCTAAAATAAATGCACTTAGCAGCAAACAAACAAATAAACAAACAAACAAAAACTTTAATAAAACAAGACCTGAACTGATATGCATTTTATTTCAAATAAATGGTTTTAAATAAATTTTCTTTTGGACTTTGTATTAATTAATATTTTGTAACTATTTAATGTGTCCTTGCTGAAAAGGATTCATGTCTTTTAAAAAGACAAAATAAAATCTTGCTAAATCCATATAATTAAAAGCAACTCTAAAATTCAGCTTTCCATCACAGGAATAAATTACATTTTAAAACATACTTGTATAGAAAACCATTATTTTAAAATGTAATATTTCACAATATTATTGTTTTACTGTATTTTTAAACAAATAAACAACCTTGATGATCATAAGAGTTATTTTAAAAATATTAAACCCCAAACTTTTGAGCAATGATTATTTATATATTTATTTATTTATTTAGCAGTTACATTATAAATACATATGCAATAAATAGGAGAAACTTTATTTAGTATGAACATTTTGAGAAATTGATATAGGTTAATCAATGAGAATATTTTATATTTTCTTTATTATATTTTATTTGTTTTATTTATTACTTACATTTATGTATTTATTTACTATAGATCCCTGGTCACGTTAAGGACCACACAAAATAAAATGATCCATTCTGAAGCTATATAACTTCATTATCTAAGTTTTTCTCCAGTCCAGGCCTCACTGTACTCTACAGCAACTTATTCCTGTGGAACAAGGAGGTTGAGGAAAAAGTGCAGCTCGATTGCCGCCAGATGTCAAGACACAAAAAACGGAGTCTGTCAAATAAGCAGAAGGACTGGCAGCTCCCTGATGCCCACCGCTACGGCAATCACGCTCTCCTCAGACAGATCCTCCCAAACCAGCCGCAGGAAACACAAACACTGAGAGAAATGTACCTTTCCCTGCATGGATGGTCCCGTCGGAGAAACCATCCCTCCAAATTAGCTGGCTGGGCGAGGGAATGAGGAGTGACTGATGGCGAGTCGTGTGACGGCTTGCCCTTCACACGGGCCGAAGAGATGTAATGACTTTGAGACTTCCAGAGAGAAAGAACGGCGAGAAGAACGTGTGAGTGTGAGAAAGAGCAAATAGGTGTGAGAGAAAAGATGTGTGAGCGAGAAACTGAGAAAGGAGGAGAAAGTGTGGAAAGAAGAGGAAAGGAGATGACAATGGCTGTCAGCACTGAATATGTGTCAGGGCTCTTATGGCCCCGCAGTATCTGCCACCTTCCTGTCATAAACATGCATGAATCTTTCAGCCGTTCATATGTGTCTTGTTTTAAGCATAAGACTCATAGAACATTTTGAGATTTATATTTGAAACAAGACAACATAAGACTTAATTTTTTTTTTTTTTTTTTTAGTTCTTTGCAAAACGACATTAAATTCTTACTGTTTAATCTATTTATTTATTTATTTATAATAACAATGGTGTTAGATTCTTTAAAAATGCTACTCATTTACCAGGTTTATGAGCATAAACAAGATGAAACAACTTGTCAATAATAAATTAATAAATTAAGTAGGTAATTAAAATAACAAAATAAAATAAAATGAATATTAAATAATATAAAATGACATTACTAAATTGTTTTAGGTAGATTTATCTTGTTTAAGGTTGTTTAGATATTTTCAACCTGGAAAAAGGTATTAATTTATATTTTTAAAGTATTTATATTTTTATATATTGTGTACATACCGTACTCTGTCCAAAAAAAACTGAAAAATAAAACTAAAAAAAAACTAAAAAAAGTAAATAAATAAATAAATAAATAAATAAATACATACATACATAAAAACATAGATAAATACATACATAAATGCAATTTAAATACTGAAATCTAGGTGGGTTTTATGAAATTTATATATTAATTCAGATTTTGATTTATTTTTTATTTTTATTTTATTTAGTACATATTTTGTGCGCAATTCATATAAATAAATAAATAAAATCTGTTTTAACATAGAATTAAAGTCAGTTGCCAAAACAAATGCATTTAACAGTCACAAAAATGAATGAATGAATAATGATAAATAAATAAATAAATAAATAGTTAGTTAGTTAGTTAGTTAGTTAGTGTATATTTTATGCACTGCTAATGAAAAAAAAAAAATGCTAACGGCCAAATTTATGTATTTTATTTTAGTACCTGATTTATGATTTATATATATAGTTTGCTGCTTTTTACTTGATTTATGAAACAAAAAATGGAGTAAGAAAAAAATCTTTTAAAACTACTTAACTTTTTTCTTGTCTTTAAGATATTTAGATTTGTATATTTTCCTCATAGATAGATAGATAGATTAAACTACATTTCCCACAATTCTCTGTGGCAGCTTGAAATTGATATAATACATAGATAAGATTTTAATTACACATCCTAATACATGCTAATAACCTGTCAGGTAGAAAAAAAAATGCTGAAATCATGAAAAGAATATAAAGTTTCCCAATGCATTCAGCCAAGACAACTGGAACGCACATGCTTTTGTAATTGCAAACTTGCACGTAGGAACATCCCAGAAGAACTGGATTGCAGCAGTATGCAGCTGAATGATTTTGTTGTGTTCTGCCGTCCATGTGTCCAATTACATCAGCGTTTGTTTGATAGCGAAACCACTTGTGATTTTACAGTCCCACAATCCATCTGGCAGCCCATCCCACAACACACCGCAAATCAGATACACGTGCATCGATCACTGACAAACAAACATCCCATTATGCCTTACCTGGAAAAAAAAACATTGCAGAAATAGCTCCCAAATGATTATACTGCAAATCACTCTATAATGGCTCATGTTTTCATCAGCGAAAGAGCAAAATTAGGCTTGGAGGATTTCATTAGAAAAACAAAATGTCAAGCCATCCATTATCAGTCGTAATTCAAGCACGCATCGTTCACAAGGCTTGCTACCAGCATATGGTGAAAATGTAAGACTTCGGCACCCCATTTCACACGAATTGAATCAATAGCTCGGATAATAAAGTCGTAAAAGATGATGTGGAATTAGAGTTTTTCTTTTATTGCACTGTAGAGAGGGTGTGGAAGTTGATCATTCTTGTATGGTGACAAAAGTGAGAGAAAACAATACATCATCACCCGCTGACAATTAGATATTTAATCATACATAGAGCTACAAACAACTTGCAGATGTGTACAGCGTTTACAAGTATGCGCGTTTCGAGAAATGCGTTTCTGGCAGTCAGATTAAGCGTGTTCAATTGCTAATTGACTCTATGCGGAGTTGCCATATAAAATAATTGAGCCATTTGTAAGCGGAATGAATTCATGTAATGATAATGTACAAACTGGGTGAATCTCGAAAAAAGAACATATCTTGGCCTAAAATATCTTGGCTATCAAATGAAAAGTTATATAAAGATAAAAAAAAATAGGACATTTTAAAGATTTTGTGCATTCTGATATTATTCATATAAAAATTATATATCTGTAGGGTAAAACGCAAAGGTCCTAGTACTGAGCCTTGCAGCACTCCATACTAAACTTTTGTTAGAGATGTGTTTACTAAAACCAAAATAGTTCTGTGAAAGACAGAATTAATATGTCTATATATAAACATTATATAACCATCAACACATTGTTTTTACATTACCGTACTGAGATTTTGCTGGGAAATGTTCTCTTTTTCATTAAAATGTTAGTCTTGCGATTTAATTCCTACACTCTAAAAAATGGTGGGTTAAAAACAACCCAACGTGGGTTATTTGGCAAGCCAGCACTGGGTAAATATTGGACACAACACATGCTTGATTATTTTGACCCAGCTGGTTGGGTTAAATGTTTTTACCAAACATGCTGGGCTCTTTTATTTAAGTCAACTATTGTTTAAAAATTTATATATGGCTGGTTTAAAATGGACTGGAACTTATAAAAACACACACAGAAGTATTAGCGTCAACAGCAATAATCAAAAAAATGTTTTATTATTTTAATTATATTATTATAATTAAGATTTATTATTAAGCAAGAACACATGGATAAAACTGAATTGAATTGAATTTATTTTGGTGAATACAGCATAGTTTACAATATTACATACATTTAAACTGGTTTAAGAAGCATTTTAGGCATTAAAAATGTAACATTTAAAAGAAAAAAAAATAAACTTCAGTGTATTCAACCGTTCTCTGTAATCACATTTTACCGGAATAGCGCTAATTCTCATCCCAGTGTGTCGCCGAAATCTGAGCCAGTGAAGGGCTGCTTTTCGCCGGGTTAACTGCAAACTTCAGACCGCTGCCTTGCGTTTCATTTGTAGCTGAAAGATGCCATGCACACCAAATCATAAGTCGTAGAGACTTGAAACTTGGAGGGATGGTAGTACTCTCCCTGCCTACAACCAGACCAAGGCTCGCCCCAATCGGCCTGATGGGGGCACTACATAAAAATGGCTATAACAGTGCAACCATTTGTCCTTTGAACATGAAAATCGGTGTGCACAGTCTTAATCCAAAGTGCTACAAGTGTCTATAAGGACATTTGTGTATATCAAAAAACACGGCCACCATTGCCCGATAAACTTTGAGCACATGTTAGACAAGGTTAACGGAGGATGATCGGAACGAAACTCGGTGGGCCTGTTCGACTCACGGCCCCAAAAGTCTAAAAGAATTTGAAAGAAATCAGCCACTGGGTCGATATTGCATTTTCAAGGGTGTAAACGATTGTACATTGTATGTTTCTTATTTCTCTCTTTAAACAGAATTGTTTTGCTCTCAGCAAGTATGCAAGTATATGAGTGCAAGTTTGGAGTGCCACAAGGTTTAGTACTAGGACTTTTGCTTTTTACCTTATATATGATTTCTTTGAAAGACTTTGTCAACAAAATTTGAGTTAGCTTTCAGATACTTGCTTCTCTCTTTCAAGTGAACTGTTTTGCTCTTAGCAGCCACAGATGAAACACACGTGAAGTATGGAGTGCCACAAGGCTCAGTGCTAGGACCTTTGCTTTTTAACCTATATATGATTTCTTTGAAAGACTTTATCAGTAAATTTTGAGTTAGCTTTCAGATACTTGCTTCTCTCTTTCAAGAGAACTGTTTTGCTCTTAGCAACCGCATATCAAACACACGTTAAGTATGGAGTGCCACAAGGCTCAGTACTAGGACCTTTGCTTTTTACATTGTATATAATTTCTTTGAAAGACTTTGTCAGGAAATTGTGAGTTAGCTTTCAGATACTATATGTTTATTTAACAGGCAACTTACTATAGTGTGTGCTTTCTTGCCATAAAATTTGCAAATTCGGATTCAATTTTGCATGATTACATGCTTAGCATGTTTATTTTGTTAACAGCACAAACTTAGTGATTTGGTAAGTGATGATGAGCAACATCTTAAGTTAACATATACTGTTATGCTGATTATTTCTGTCATTTTCCTTCTTTCCACTTTCTCATATCCCACTTATGCTAATTTCCATCTCAATCGCCACTACACGACAACCCCAAAAAGTCGGTATTTACACTAAAGAGCTCATTAGAGGGGAAATAACATTTAGAGGGCTTTACGAGAGAGTGACAAGAGGACGTAAGGATTTATGTGACCTGGTAATGAAAAAGATTGCTGAAGTGTCATCCAGTCCGCTACTGCAATGATCCAATAATATGCGTCAAGAAGTCCCAGCAAAAAAGCTGGCATTAACGGCAATGATCAGACTGAAGGGCCATCATGCAGTTATCAGGCCTGCATTAATTCTCCCCACCACTGACAAGATTTACGTTACCATTCCAACCAGTCGGAGAGGATTTCTGTGAAATCCACAATAGAGACTGAAGCCGATTTGCATATTTGCTGGATTTGCTTTCCTTTTAATTAAAGGAACAATGGCAGGAAACGGATTGTTTTTATGGGCTGTTAATTTTGGGTTCTAGTCTTGATAGTGAGACTGCACTTCCCTCTCTCTCCCTCTGTAATGTTTTAAAGGTATTGTATTTAGCAAGATCTTAGGAGAAAAAGTAACTATATTTCTGGCCATGTGGCCAGCTGGTGAATTATAAAAATAAATGGGTTTGGAATGACATGAAGGTCAAGTAGTAAATAATGACTTATATAATGCAGGGTGAACTATCCCTTTAAAAATGTTGCCATTTCAGTATCTGCACTGAATTTCTTGGATAGGAGCAGATTTCAATCACTCACCGTGCACACATGGAAGCACACACTAGTAACAAAACGGGGCGCTTTGCCCCAAACCTCCATTTGCTTCTGAAGATTAAAAAATGATTCCATGCTAGCATGTAGCAAATGTGCATCTGTGGTCACATAACAATCCCTTATGGCTAACTAATGGGCCTGAAATAACGGCTTCCACTCAACAAGTACAAAGTAATGAGTTCTAGCTAGCTGGCCAACAAGAGAGGAAGGGAGGGAGAGAGATCGAGAGAGGCCAAATCTCATCATGCATAATAGATTGTGCCAACAGCCTGCGTGGAGCTCTTGAGGCCCAGTGCTTCATCATTCCTGGAACGGCGCAACGAGAGGGGACACCTGGGTTACTGAGGACGAATCTGAATGAGCTTGTGAGAGCGGGAGCGGAGAGGAACATACTCATCTGATGTCCTCTGCTCTTTTATCTTCAAGTCCATCCAAGCTGACCTTTTTTTTCTTCTTTGCTCTGGTATAATGACAACATCTGATCTGCGTTAAAAATAGTGTTCTTAAAGGGATAGTTCTCTGCGAAGTAAGGTTTTGTTGAAGATTACTCTCCTTACTCACCTTCTCTTCTTTGTGAAACACAAAAGAAGTTTTAGTAGAATGTCAGAGATTCTTTAGTGAAATATGTACAGTAGTAAAAAACTCATGACTTACTTTATTTAAAAAATTTTATATATATTTTGGACTATGGGCACCATTATTTTGATGATGTGAAATGGTTGCACTCGGTGAGCTACTGCCACTACCTGTTACTATTTTTGCCACAATACAACTCTGAAAATATAATACTGATACAATGACACATTAAGCAGCTTTTGATTGTAATTTTGTAAGTCTTCATTGCTTTTCTAGCGATAAGAAAAAGAGAAAAACAATGGGAAGATGCCTGTGGACAAATAAAACTTCCTAAAGACCTGCGTCTTTGTTCTCTCCACTTCAGCCCTGATGTCTTTGAGGCTTTTAGTAGACCACAGCTACTGAACGAGCTTACAAATGGCAGAGACAAGAAACGCTAGATGCCATCCTGAAAGTGAGTTTTTCAGCACGGCCACTGAAGGAGTTTCTCAGCACAGATTTAACTCGATATCTGAGGACTTTTAGACTCCTTGTGGGGAAAAAATCAATGGTACAGCATTTGGATTAAGCCTTCGCTTATGTCCGTTGCCACCTTTAAGCTTTTGTAAGCTTTCAGTAGTTGTGGACATTGTATCAGTATTTTATTTTATGAGTTGTGTTGTGGTAAAAATAGCAACAGGTAGCACCAGTAACTCATTAAGTGCAACCATTTCACATCATAATATAAACTGATGTATAAACTGATGTGACAGCAAAAAGAACAACAACAACAAAATACCAGAGACTGCAACAACAACAGACAACCATATTTGCACAAATTTACATAAGTATTTAATGAACTGGCTTCTTTGCCTCCAATTTTGCCAGATTTTGGGAATAAATCGTGGCTGCATCTCCATGTGGAGTATTTTTGTATATTACGAACTTGTGACTTTGTATGAATTTGTGTGATTTGATTCATATTCGTATTTGAACTTGTAGAGTTGAGGTCAAATGTTTACATACACCTTGCAGAATCTGGAAAATGTTAATTATTTTACCAAAATAAGAGGGATTATACAAAATGCATGTTATTTTTTATTTAGTACTGACCTGAATAAGATATTTCACATAAAAGATGTTTACATATAGTCCACAAGAGAAAATATATATATATATATATATATATATATATATATATATATATATATATATATATATATATATATATATTTATATATATATATATATATAAATTGATAAAAAAATGAATTTATCAAAAGTTTGCAAATGCAAAATTCTTAATACTGTGTTGTTACCTGAAGGATCCACAACAATTTTTTTTTTTTTTTTTTTTTTGGTTAATTATATTTATTAATGAGTCCCTTGTTTGTCTTGAACAGTTAAACTGCCTGCTGTTCTTCAGAAAAATCCTTCTTTGGGTTTTCAGCATTTTTGTGTATTTGAACCCTTTCCAACAATGACTGTATGATTTTGAAATCCATCTTTTCACACTGAGGACAACTGAGAGACTCATATGCAACTATTACAGAAGATTCAAACACTCATTGATGCTCCAGAAGGAAAAAATATCCATTAAGAGCAAGGGGTGTAAACTTTTGACCAGAATGAAGATGTGCACATTTTTCTTATTTTGCTTACATTTTTTTTTTTTTTTCATTTAGTACTGCCCTTCAGAAGCTACAGAAGATACGTACATGTTTCCCAGAAGGCAAATAAGTTACATTTACCCTGATCTTAAAATTCAAAATTTTTCACCCCCCAACTATTAAGGCATTGTGTTTTCTTCTGAAGCATCAGTGAGTGTTTTAACCTTCTGTATTAGTTGCATATGAGTTGTTCTTGGTGTGAAAAGATGATTTCGTGAACTATACGTAAACGTCTTTTATGTGAGATATCCATCCTGTATGATCCATCCTGTTTTGGTAAAATAATTAACATTTTGCAGATTCTGCAAGGTGTATGTAAACTTTTGAAAAAAACTCCTAAAAAATATAACCCTTAGTGGAGCGTAAACAGTAAACAAAACTCTTAAATGAGACTATATAATTTCATACAAATTTGACCCCAATTTGCCAAAAAAGTAAAATACTTACAAATTCCCATGAGAGTACCGGTTAGTTAAATGCATGAATAAACGTGAATAAAATTCGAAACCTTTGGGATGTTTTTCAGAGAATACTTACATAAATTTTGTTATTCTTCTCACATAAAGCTATTTTATGGCTTTGGAATATAGTAGCCAAATGATGAGAGCTACTTTTATGATGGTTTTTTTGGAGCTTGGCAGCATTTTCGTTGTAAGAAAACATAATTCTGAACTACTCCTTTAATGAGTCCCTCCACAGAATACATGGCCTCATAAAAAATGTCAAGTGTCCTCTGGCCTAGCAAGCCTGTCGTTTTAGGATTTTTGGTCCGAGAGATGACGTCAGTGGAGGTTTCTGTTTAGATGCTGACAAATTGCTTGTCATTCTTAATTCTTTGGAAAAACCTCTTAAGTGACAGTGGGAAAGGAAAGTATAAAGCATTTCCCACTGATTAAAGGCAGCAGTCGTCTTTCAGAATTCACATATCAGAGGGATAAATAGAAGAGAATATAACTCTGAACCTGTTGACTCCAGTACCACTGGCGTTCCCCGCTCATATGGCGAAGTCCCGAACAGAAAATGTGTTCGGCAAGCAAACAGCCTTGACTTGAAACGGCGCATGTGGGTTTGATTCACACGTCTGCTTGAAACTGACAACAGACTTGGGTAATTTCTGTCTACGTGGTCCTTGAGATAAGCTCTCCATCACAGTGCATGTCTGATTAGAATTTGCATAGATTTACTTCATGAATATTTCCGACTCATAATGATTTGTCCCTTTAGGTCTAGCAATCCTGTTTTTTAGCAGTGAATCTAAAAAATTAATCAGGCAAAAAATGCAAAGTTGCATTTAAGTGCGGTGACAACTAATGATAGTATCTAATGGTAATACCATGATAGTTTCATATTCAGCATATTAATTAACTATAGTATTTACATGGTAATGTTAAGGTAGTTCAAAGAATATCAGAGTATTAGCACGATACTTGTACAAAAACATGTTTAAACACATAATAATACCATAGGAGGTCAATGGTACTTCACAAAAACTGCATTATTGTACTGTTTGTTAAAACAAACAAACAAAAAACTGGATACCATGTACTTTTGGTAAATATACCATGGTAATAAAGGATTTTACATAGTACATCAACAAATACAAAACCAATAACATTATGGTACTGAATGTTCAAAAACATGTTGATACCATGTGCTTTTGGTACTTATATAATAGCAATGAATGACTTTACATAGTACATCAACAAATACCGTGGTAGTACCATGTTACCTGTACAAAAACATCAAAAACATGTTAAAACATGGTATTGGTACATATATAATGAATGACCATGGTATTACCATGTTACTTGTACAAAAACGTCAAAAACATGTAAAAAAACAAAAAAACAAAAAACAACAACAACAACAACAACAACAACAAAACATGATAATACCATAGGAGATCACTTCACAAAAACTATGTTATGTACTGTATGTTCCAAAACCATGTTGATACCATGTATTTTTGGTACTTATATTATGGTAATGAATGATTTTACATAGTACATCAGCAAAAACCATGGTATTATCATGTTACTTGAACTAAAAAAATAAATAAATGTAGAAATAAAAAAATAAATAAATAATCAAAAACATGTTAAAAACATGATAATACCATAGGAGTTCAATGGTACATCACAAAAACTACATTATGGCACTATATGTTCAAAAACATGTTGATACCATGTACTTTTGGAACTTAATATTGTGGTAATGAATGATTTTAGTTCATCAACAAATACCATGGTATTACCATGTTACTTGTACTAAAAAAAAATAAATAAATAAATAAATAAATAAATAAATAAAAAACCTGTTCACAGAAAAACTACGTTATGGTACTGTATGTTCAAAATGGTTGATAGCATGTACTTTTGGTACATAAATTATGGTAATAAATGGTTTTATATAGTACATCAACAAACACCATGTGCTTTTGGTATATAAATTATGGTAATTCATATTTTCAATATTTACATCAATGAATATCATGGTATTACCATGGTACATGCACAAAATCATGGTAATATTTTAGGCAATACAACATGATCATACCATGGTAAATAATTATATAAAATAACAAGGTCATTTTTAACAAGGTAATTCTAAGAATACTATGGTATTACCATGGTAAATATAAAAAAGGATCCACAAAATTCTGTAGTACAGTCAAATTCGGTGGTATTATCATAGGACTTGAAGAGCACAGATGATTAATAGTATTCTACCTCAGTAATTTATTAATAAAGGTTTGCACATCCAACATTTCAACAAATCCATTGGAATACATACATATTCAGCTGTACCCAACACATTTTTCCATAGTAAAGCAAAACTCTTCCTCTTCTCCTACATTATATATACAGTATTTCTGATGCACTCAGTGCAGATGTCGAATTGAGACCCAGCGGAACTCCAGTCCAGATTTTCTGCACGTTGTAAGCAGATCTTGGGAATAAATCCTGGCTGTGTTGCCACGTGGAGACCTAGATGCTCCGCTTGATGTTCGCAGCCACATGCCTTTCAATGCTGCATCAAACGCATATGAGATGATGAATTGCCACTGTCTATCGCGTGGCGCCCGCATATTCTCAAATGAAGAAGAAAGAACAATGGGAGGAAAAACAAACATTGCTTGTGCATTTGTTAATATGTTCTACATTTATGGACTGGTTTGGAAATGAGAACAGGTCTCACTGCAGAAAACAATCATGGATTTCTTGAGCTAAACACAAACTTTTTGTTATTTTGCATTAGTTCGCCAATGATCGATGCAAGGCGTACTCATAGATGCAAATACTGTGTTACAAAAACAAAAACTGAAGTAATTTTGGTATTGTCTTTTTGGTAATTGCTGAATCTCACAGGCTATTTTCACCCTAAAACACAATTTTTAAAATGAATAACAATAAATAAATTAACTATATTCTTCATAAAAAGGAAATCTCTTTCCGGACCATTATTTTACATTATTTTCATGGCAATTAAGCACATTTTCTCACAAAATTGTAATTACCATAATGTGTTCAGACATTTCCCCTCCAATTATTCATTCAATATGAATATTTTCTGTGCAAACCTTTGTTTTATATAAATAAATCTGCATAAAGCAGCCTTACAACTACTGCCATGATGTTTAAATAATAAAGTTTATGTTTTTTCATTACGCTAATGAGAACTGGGGGTAAAAGTGCTTAAATGTCATGCAAATCTTAACACTCATTAAGGCTTCATTTTCATTAAGCGCAATATATTTGATTTATTTCTTTAGATTTCAGGGTGAAATATAAGCCAGCCATATTCTTGATGCATTTTGAGAGATCTGAGGAGGAGAAACTGATCCACAATATACAAAAAACATCATTTTTTATCTTAAATACCCCAAATTACTGTAGTAATGCCTTGAAAGAAAGAACTTAAACACTGCAGTGAAATAAAACAAAGACTATCCCCAGTTTGTTTTGTAGGATATCATTGCAGTGTCTGGAGAAAGTAAGAGGCTCATCCATCCTAATGCCCATGGTTAAGTAAACACAAGAGTTTGGAGACACAACCATCTGTACGTTTTAACAGGAGGCGTCCTTAGAGGCAAAATGCCTTTAATCTTCATATGTAGCCTGCACTAAAACTACAATCTGTAAACTGCAGCATTGCAACCCATTAGAAACTTCAAGGACTTAGCATCACACTTTATGTGGAGATGAGAAAACATCGTTTTTGAGGTGACCTGAACAATTCGGAGAACTGAAAGAACATTGAATGCCCACAATTACTGAACCTGCTGAAACTTGGTATTTTCAAGCTCTGAACCATTGAGAAAAACAACGTGACTAGAAAAGCTAGTTCACGTTTTGAAAGCATCAATAGTGAGGGACACACATTTCTAGGAAAGCTTCATCAACGCAGTGGCATTGATGTGAATCCTCTTGTTCATCTTGAAAATAATGAAGTAATTGATATCGGGGGCTCGTCCGGGATATGTAAAGTTTCTCATACAAGGTTGCGGGGGAAAACAGCTAAATAAAGACACATTCATCAAGCGCTAGACTCGCGATGGAAACACATCTACCGTCTTTCATCTTTGCCTTCTCAATTTGTCTGACAAGAGAGACACCCTGTCTACTTTGTTCCTTGTTCTAAATTAAGACAAAGGGAACGTAACAGGTATGGCGTGAATAATTTATCTCGAAAGAACAGATGAATCTTGTTTGTGATAGACGAGCAGTAAATGAAAAGAAAACCTTGGCCTCTCTTCTTGATCTCCAGCTGTCAGGGGGTTTTAAAGGCCGCAATGCCATCGAGGGCGCTTCAGATCCTCAAAAACGAAAGGGTTTTATGAAGGGTGCTCTACCCGAAAGGTCACTTGCTGGAGGGTTCACGTTCTTTGATGGTAATGAGGGGTTGCACTGAGGAGGATCCTTTGAAAAAATGTTGTAAATATAAAAAAAAAAAAAAAATAAAAAAAAAAAAAACCCAGATTTAATTAAAGAATTGTTCAATACAACCCAAGCTGTGAATTGTGGCTGATTGAGGGAAATCTTTATTCCTTCATATTTTGATTTTACCTTTGAAATGGTCTTATTCACTAATAATTGCGTGGTTTGTTTGTACACACACAAGAGATTTTCTTACCAGAAATATAAATAAATAAGTTCATTTAAAAAACAACAACTTGAAACATGAATTTTCTGTTAACCTCATTGTTATGTTAACTAATTTGGAATATTCTAAATATTCCACATCTTGCATGCAAAACCAACGCTCTCTTTTGCCTGAGAGCACACCAGATTCTTAAAGGATTAGTTCACTTTCAGAATACAAATTTCCTGATAATTTACTCACCCACGTCATCCAAGATTTTCATGTCTTTCTTTTTTCATTCGTAAAGAAATTAAGGTTTTTGAGGAATACATTCCAGGATTTTTCTCCATATAGTGGGCTTCAATGGGGACCAACAAGTTCAAGGTCCAAATTGCAGTTTCAATGCAGCTTCAAAGGAACCTTCAGCCAGTTTGTACCCATTACAGTCCACTATATGGAGAAAAATCATGGAAAGTTATCCTCAAAAACCATAATTTCTTTTCGACTGAAGAAGGAAAGACCTGAACATCTTGGGTGACATGGGGGTGAGTAAATTACCAGGAAACCTTTAATTTTGGAAGTGAACTAATCCTTTAATTCCAAGTGTACCATCCTCGAAAAAGACAGTTTTATGTAGATTAAAAGAGAAGTCTAGTTCCAGAACAAAAATTGACAGATAATGTACTCACCCCCTTGTCATCGAAGATGTTTGTGTCTTTCTTTCTTCAGCCGTAAAGAAATTATGTTTTTTGAGGAAAACATTTCAGGATTTTTCTCCATATTGCGGACTTCCATGCTGTTTTTTTCTGGTTCATGACAGTTAGGGTATGTCGAAAAACTCCCATCTCATGTTCTCCCTCAACTTCAAAATATCCATTTTACCTTTTTTGTAAAGGGTGTTTGATCTTCTTTGCATGTTCACTTTGCAAAGACTGGGTCAGTACTTCTGCAGCAATGTAGGATGATTTTGAAATGATTTTTGAAGTTGAGGGAGAAAATATGATTGGAGTTTGTCGACATACCCTAACTGCCTTGAACCAGAATACACAGAGTTCAGGCAGAGTAAGACAAGACGAGCGTTTGAGATTAAAAAGTATTTAAATTGTATTTTTTTTTTAAAATGAAAATAACCAATCATTTCGCTAGATAAGACCCTTCTTTCTCGGCTGGGAACGTTTACAACCGCGTTTGAGATCGTTTGAAGCCGCATTTAAACTGAATTTTGGACGTTCAAACTCAGGGCACCATATCAGTCCATTATATAGAGAAAAATCCTGAAATGTTTTCTTCAAAAAATATAATTTCTTTACGACTGAAGAAAGAAAGACATGAACATCTTGGATGACAAGGGGGTGAGTACATTATCTGTAAATTTTTGTTTTGGAAGTGGACTTCTCCTTTAAGGGTGCTTTCAAACCTTGCTTTGTTCCAAAACAAGGAGTTATTACAATGTTGCTTTTTATTTTTGGTGCGTACGCTTTCACACAGCAACATTTCTAAACGGACCAAATGTGTTAAAACATTGGTCAAAGTTCCACGGTTTATTTTCCGGGATTTCGCTCAGCTGTCATCCGTCAGGTTGGAACAACAACAGCTTTGCGGGTTTATTATTGCATTTTTGTAGCTGTCGTTATATTAATTTATAATTTTGAGCAGGAGTCCAGGATTCGTCGGGAAAACATTTTTAAAATGCACCTACTACAAAGAGAGCAATAAGATGGCGTTATAAAATGAAAAGGTGCGCTTTGATTTTGAATGGCAAAGACGTGCCCACACACAGACATTCACATGTTCATTTTAAGGGTGTTTTCACACCTGTAGATCATTACTTTGTTTCGAAACAGGGATTACAATTATTAAAATGTTGCCTTATATTCTTGGTGTGGTTCGCTTTAACACAGCAAACGGACCAAATGTGTCAATACAAATCACGCGCGAATAAACTGCCCCCTCATTGGTCAAAGTTCCACGGTTTATTTTCCGGGATTCCCCTCAGCTGTCATCCGTCAGGATGGAACAACAACAGTTTTGCGAAGGCGAAGACGTGCCCACACACCGACATTCACAGGTTCATTTCAAGAGGTATTAGCAAATCATCAAAGCTACTGCTTTTTACGTAACTGTATTTACCTATTATATGTGATATATGTGATATAGCCTGGTTCGATTGCCGTGTTCATTTATGCCCAAACGAACCGAGCTAAGGGGGCAAAAGCGTGCTTGGTGTGAAAGCACCCTAAAATTAGATCTTTTATTGTTTATAGCCACTGTATATTTGCATTTTTATGTAGGGGAACCTCACAACTCAAGCTATAATGCGCTTTGTCTCTTTTACTGTACATATATGTATAAATGTATAATTTTAGTACTAAAGTTACAGATGAATTATGACCAGGGTTTCAGTATGCACTGTTAGGGAATTAACATTGATTGGACATTTATCTGAAAAAGTATCTGTTAGAAAACTTGGCAACAAATCAAATTATTTTCAGTATCAATCCACAGTACATTACAGAACCTGTCAGTATATCTTAGTTGTTTGAACCAGGAACATTCTTCAACTCCCAAATCATGAATATCACGATTACCAGGTCAGATGGCAGTCAGTTTGTGTAAAACTCTCAATTGTGAATTATCAAAGAACCCACACACATTCCCGGTGAGAACACTTTTTAATACAAGATTGAAACATACAGTGTTTGGTGGCATAAATTAACCAACGCTGTTGAACATGAAAGAGAATGAATAGTGTTTTTCGTCATTGCGTTGGCGTCGTATTCTGTACTAGGTCGCACTTCTTCGCAGCATCTGACCTCAAAGGTGTCTCGCTCAACAAATCACTGTCATTTCCAACACCTGGACCCAAGGTCGACCTCAGCACCTTTATAAATGCATTGCTTAAATGTTCAATCTTTTGCCAACTCGGCTTGTCTTCGCAATACAGGTTGAGGTTGCACACTTTGTAACATTGTTAAAAGTTGGACGTTAAAAACATTTTAAAAAATGAAAAGAAACTCATATACATACAGAAAGAAAACATACTGACCGTTTCCCCCATTTAATGATCTTTAATCAATCTTAAAAGCCTGATAGTCCAGTTTTAAGGATTAGTTATATTCATACATTAATCAAATTGTTTTCTGAAGGCTGAAAATGTATGTAAGGCTGAGTGATTTGACAAATAAAACATCATGGCTGTGCAGACGAATAAAAATATATATTTTAAGATAGATTAAACTCATACTTAGCTTAGGGTTTGTGAAAATAACCATATCGATTGAATATATGCAATAATATTCTACACAGACTTAAAAGGGACGGAGGGAAAACGTATCGTATTTTTACTCGTTCATCATTGCTTTTATTTAAAACTGTAAGAAAAAATAAAAGAATAATCAACATGAACTAAAGCAGCAGACTCGACGCTAGCAAACAACAGCCATTTTGTAATCTGCATCTTTGGTTTTTCCACCTAAAATATTTATTCAGAGTTGTGCTGATGAGAAAGCAGTAGCTTTACTGCGACAGACTCATTGCTACATAAATGATGTATAAATAACGCATTGTAACACCGAAACAAAAGAATCCATTAGAAAAGGCCACAGAAAAGACAATATTAAGCATTCTGTTGCAAAAAAAGACGTATTCCTGTAAAAACAAGATAAATTTACTTGCGACGCAAAATTGTGTATGATCATAAGTAGCCATTTTTCTTACCCCATTGGCACACTGCTATTCGTTTCTAGTATAAATCTACTAAATTCAGTCAGATTTAGAGTTCAAATGAATAATACGCAACTTTGCTTCTGTAAAAAAAATATTAAAATGCCATACCAGGATGAAGTGCATTTTGCAATGTATTTGTACCTCAATCCTACTGCATCGTTGCAAGACCAACACGCTGGTACGTAGAAATGAAACATCAAATCAAACCGCCATGATTTTGGTTTACTAATAAATCTATAAAGACTAAATGGAAGCATTAAAAAACGAGTTACGATCACATCCAAAAATACATCCATACTTAACCTCCTACGTGGCAGAACAAATCAGTCAGGGGTTGTCAGACTTGAGGAGGCATCACACAGATCTTGCACGCTACTTATACCGACCAGCCGTGACTACGCCACACCTTTATTATTGCAAATGTCACTTTTGAATTCAAACCTCAAAACAAATGAGCGCAAATCAAAAAAATCAAAAATAAAAGTATTACATAGGACATTTTTCCCCGACAACATAGTCCGATTTTTCTATTTTGTTAAGCCGAAAGCAAACTTAAAGATAACCACCTAAGAAAAAGACCCATGAGGAAAAGCTATGAATCAATTACCAAGACTAAAGTTTTACAAATTGCAGTACACTATATATTTATTGTTCTTAATAAACGATTTGAGGCTGTATCAAAAACTTTGTAAAAAATTAGATTGTGATTTTATCAATCTTACTCTTTTTTTTCTTTTTTTATGGAGTTTTCTGATGCTTTTTTTAAAATTAAACCAGTACTTTATACTCCTTCCATTCCAGGCCTTGCTCAAATATTTTTTTCTTTTAATAACCATCACTATATATAAAAAATAATCACCCCTCATCTAAAACAAACTGTAGTATTTTTTTTTTCCTCTATTTCTTTCTTTTTTTTTTTTTTTTTTTAAACCATATCCGATTTACACACGTTTGGACTATAAATACAGTTATATCCACAGGCAGAATATTATGTACAGAAGACACTTGCTGCGATACCACCAAGGCAAAATATGGCATTCAACTGCAAATATATAATTATGACATGACATTTAATAAACAATACCGTTGTGTAGAGGATGGGTCACCATTATCAAAAACTTCAGTCTTTATTTTGAATTATTTTGAGTGGATCCAAGGCATATAGTCCATAATCATCACTGAAATATATATATATTTATATATTTAAAAAAAAAAAAAAAAAAAAAAAAAAGAGAACATAAAAAAAAAAAAAGAAAAAAAAACGGAAGAAACAAAGAAACTACAAATCATCCGAAACCCGAGCTTGTTCTGATTAAATCAAGTCTTTGAAATTGAGCAATCTGTCTCAATGACTGTCAGTAGCTTGAGTTTAACTGGTGAAACAGTATATTGGTGGTTTTGACTTGAGGGTGCTGAACATTGTTCCTGCTGTTTTATGAGAGAATTACGAATGCAAAGACCCCGTCAACCTGTACAACCAATTAAATTGCAAGATTTCTTCATGGCCTGTGGGAAATATGATTAAGTGAGATCAATACCAGGCTCCGGCCTGTCAGGTCAAAGGCAGAATCTGCATAGACGACTCACTCATGAGATTACCTCCTCCAAAAGTTTTCACATGGCTGGCAAGAAACCACATAGCACACGTCTCAAGTCAGAACGCACACCGCGACATGTTCACTCAGTGATTTAATGCGCTTTTCATAACTGAGGGGTGGAAAATAGTGTTTTTATCTCAGTGTAAATACTTAAAAAAAACAAAAGGAATAATAAAAATATATATAATAAAAATTAAAGATGATCTAACATAACGTTCAAATATACAGTGGATTAAACAAATCTTTCATTTTGGCTACCTCTTCTTGTAGTGTTTAACTAGACATGTGAATAACAATAAAAACAGTTTAATTTTGTGTTAAAAGGCAAAACCATAATGAATCGACATCCCACGAAACTGTCTGCATGGCTGTCCAAGTCCCTCAAGGCCATTCTTTTATTCCCCTTCTGTTATTGAATTTCTCTGAAACCTTTCGCACCTGCAGTCAGCTTTATTGTCCGCTTATATTATTCAAGATTAACGAATTCAGAAGATAGAAAGAGTGCTGTTAGGCAAGGAGTTTTGATTCTGAAAAAACGTGAAACTAAAAAACAAACCAAAAAAATCAAAACAAAACCAATAATTAGTCAAAAAGCCCATCTAGACACAAAAGCGCCAGGACTGGAGGGTACATCCCCAACAGTTTAGCAATAACCAGAGTAGTCAGAGGCTGAGGTTGTTTTTGCTGTCCTTTGCAGACTATCCACTTGCCCCGCCCTCCCACATCTCCATAAGAGTCCAGTTTAACAAAATCATCCCATCACATTCAAACCCCAAACAGCACCCCCTCCCCCCCTTCTAAAAATCCCATAATGCAAAGAAACAACACACTGGTGTGGAACTACAAAAGTTCCCCATCCTCCTGCTCCGGAGGTTTCGGCAAACATTAGGGTGGCACGTAAGGGGGTGGAGATCTGTACGGGGTCATGTTCTTAGGGCGGGATCCTTTGCCCTCCATAGGGGCGGAGAAGGGCGGAGGCGGCTGGTAGGGAGGGGCATTGGGATCCTCATCGTGTAAAGGTGTGTACTCTCCCAAAAGGTCCTGGTTGAGAGGTGTTGTCTCTGGACTAGCCATGTTAGGGTACTCTGGTGGAGGAAGCGGAGGCTTTTCCTCTTGTAGGATAAGGGGCATGCTGGAAGATGGGGGCGGCTTAGAGTCATCGAGCTCATCCGCAAAAATAATGGGGACTCCTTTCTTGATGAAAGTTGCTTGGTCTTCGATAGTCAGCTTGCCCTTGCGCTTCTTGCGGTAGCAGATCATGGCAATTATTCCGGCTATCAGCAAAATAGCTGCGACCACCACTGCCGGTATGACGGTGTGAAGATACACATCATCGTTGCTCTGCCTTCCTGCACCCACAGCGGGAGTAACAGGAGAGGTTGTTGGCTCTAGAACCTCACCGAATGGGACAAACATGTAGCTGCGACAGCTTGCCGTGCCTCTGACGGTGATATTTAAGGCCTTGAAGTCTGGTTCCATAACATGCATGAATTGCGGTGAAGGTTTACCCTCGTTATTAGAGATTTTTCGGCTCAACTGCTGTATTTGGTCTTTTGGGCAGGGGCTTTGCTGAAGGCTGTTGTTGGTCCATTCCACTATGATAGAGCCCTTCATGATGTTCTTCAGGGTGACGGTGCTGCTGTTGCGATCGCCAAAAGATTGGGCCAGTTTCTTGACGAGAAGGATCTTCTTGTGAATGTCATTGGTGACAGTACGTGCATCCCCTTCAAACACAGCGGTAAACAACACCGGTGGCTTGACGTTGTTTCCCCATCGATTGACACGGACCTCGAAGGCATCTATTGCATAGAGGCCTCCTTTGTCAGTTGCCTGCATGAAATACTCATGCTTTCCTTCATGCTCCTGGTCTGGTAATCCATAGAGCAATTGGCTTGTGCTATTGAACTGTATCCAGGAATCGTCTCCGACCACATCGTTGCCCTTCCGCAAGGTGAGTCTCAACTTATCGGTAGTTCCATCCTCTTTGTCGAAGAACGTATCGGATGGAACCTTCACCTCGAAGTAGGTTCCAACATAGGCATTCACCTGATCAATTGGGTTTCGCAGTTGGGGTTTTATATTGCCATCGATTGGAATAACAGGGGGTGTCGTGCGTCTTGGTGGCTTGGTTGTGGTGGTCTTAGGTTCTCTTGGTATCGGAGGTGTCTTGGGTTTCTTTCCAGGTCTCTTTGTTGGTTTCCTGGTGGTTGGTGTTGCTGGGGTCACGGAGGCTCCAACATACACAGGCCTGGTCATGGTGGGCTGGATGGCAATAGTGCTGGTGGATTCCATTACCCGTGTTGGTTGAGGGGGGCCTAGGGTTGGAGTGTAGGCAGTGGGATAAACATTTCTGATGGTGGGTTTCACAGGAAGTGGCACCGGACCACGAACAGGTGGGGCAGAAGTGTCCGAGGTAGGAGCAATAGAAGGAGAAGTCGGTGTGGGAACGATACGGATGGGGGGCTCAGGGTAAGTTGTTGGGGGGAGTAATGAGGGAATGGGAGTGGGGGTGTTGTTGAGCTGCCTTCGCACCCTTTTGGGCACATGGGGCTTTTTGTTAGCAATATGCCATCCGACAACTGGATATCCCAACTGTGCAGACATGGTTCCCTCTTTTGCTGGAGCCTGAACACTGCTGATATCAGGAATGCTGCTTTGATCCAGACTGCAGCCAAGTTTCCAGGACAAAAGGGCTCCATTTTCAACCACCTTCTTGGCATTTCCTGGTCCCGCCATGAAAGCGGACATGTCAAACAAACGATTGTTGACCACAGGTAAAATCTTCATGTGCTGAAGGCCCATGCCAGAAAACTTCTTCATGTTGCCGAGTAGTTCCACCCTCTGCTTCGAGCTCATCTTTGTAAGGTCAGCATCCAGAATGACGGTAAGCACAGTAACAGGCTCCTCATTGCCACAGATGAAAGGTTGGGCGTCGTTGCTGGTTGACTGTTGAATCGCTAGCTGAAAAGGGTCCGTATCAGCATGCTCCTCTGGGTGCACCTCAATGGAGAACACATCTGGGCTTTGGGAGACTTGGCTCTCATTGGAAACAGAAACAGATATGTAGTGAACGCCCTTGTCTGTCTCTAGAGGAAGGCCTTGAAGTGTGCCACTCTCTGCATCCCAATGCAACCACGCTGGGAGCACATCCTTGCTTGCTTCTGTGATCTGTAAAATGGGAGGAGAAATAACGATTACTGCAACTGAATGACTTGCATCTGAAATGTAACAAGACAAATGAGCTTACAGTGATGCCAGATATGCACTGCCAAGTCAAACACTTAAAACCTGAAAGTAAATCCCACTTTATAATGTGACTAATATCCAACCACATGAATCAGAGTTGTCTATGCATCATTTTTAGTTTTCGTATTCAATCTTTCCTGGTTGTGAGCACGAAAGTCAGTATCTTGAAATTCAGTAAGACTGTAATGAATGAGTGCTCTCAGAGTGGCATAGAGCTCCCTGCGGCATGAGATACTCCACCAGCTGGAGAGCCATTCAACGAGCGCTCAGTCAAAAATAACCAATAATAAATCAATGGCATTGAGATGATCCATTAACACAAACAAGCCTCTTTGCAAATGCAAAAATACATCCTTTGCTTCCAGCCCCTTAATTTGATTGTTAATAAATCCTGGTTCATACATTATGTAGAGCGAGTGCTCATGGGTCGGGTCGTTAAAACTCAAACCAGTGCACAACAGTCTCTAAGGGAGTCGGGGCATCAGCAGCTGGGCTTTTTATTTCAATTGACAGGGTTCGAAGGTTTAAAAAAAATCCACCAGCACCACACCCCTCTCTCTGCCTTTCACAATCTTGCTTTTGAAAGTTCCCATCAACCAGTCAGAACATGTGTGCGAGTTAGATTGTGAACGTATTTGATCGCTTAGAAGGACATTAATAATTCAGGTGGGAGTCTAATTATAGGCTGATCTATAGTCTTGTTGATTGATGGTGTGCTTGAAACATCAACACTGTTGCACTCAAATGGTACGCAGCTTGCACGGAACAGTGGTATTTTAGATGTTTAAAGGGTTAGTGCATGCAAAATGAAAATTATGATTTATACATTATCTGAAAGCATCTGATGTATGGTTTGTTAGGATAGGACAATATTTGGCTGAGATACAACTATTTGAAAATCAGGAATCTGAGGGTGCAAAAAAAAAAAAAAAAGGTATTGAGAAAATCACCTTTAAAGTTGTCCAAATAAAGTTCTTAGCAATGCATATTACTAATCAAAAATTAAGTTCTGATGTATGGGTTGTTGACGTGACATGGCATTTTCACTGTCCCACAAGATAAAAATGATTATCTTGATAATTTTTTATTTTTTTTTTTGTAATCCATATATTTCTGAAAGCACTGGAACTTGATACATTTTGTCTCTGAAAACGATGTCTTATGGTGTGACATCCATATCCTGATTTTAAATCGGCCAATTCTAGAAAAAAAACTTTAATTAGTTGAAGGACCCCATTCATGATCATGTTACTGAAGTCCCCTTTGAAGCCCATAACATGTGCACATGGTCAACTTTTGTCTCAGAATTGTTCAAGTATATAACTTTTTTGGAAAGCACTACTAAAGTGTTATGTTTTGTTGTCCTTTGGTGTGACACCCCTAAATTATATTTTTAATTAAAAACTGTATGTTAAACTACATAATCATGGAAAATTATGCAAATGTGTCTTGCTAACCTTTAATGACAGGTTAGCTCAGAATAGCAAGATCATTAATTGACACAAAAGGCTGAAACGTCCTTTAGTGTGACAGAAAATGCTGTACTGTCACACCACAGGACAAAAATGTCACACCAGAGGACAAAATCTCTTTAAAAAACATTTTAAATGATTAAAATTGGTTGAAACTTTTTTTGATCATTTTCAGTGTTCTTACATGCAATTATTACATTAATTAAACTAGTTTCTGATGTTTTTGCAGAAAACTTTTTTAAAAGAAAAACTATTATAAAGTGTCATGAAAAGAAGTATAAGAGTTGATATTGTTTGTATCAAAAAACTTTTTGTCCTTTGACATGTTCAAAATTAAGTAGAAATACTTTAATATCTACAATTTCTTTCTTTTAGTGTTATGTAATGTCCTATTGTGTGACACACATAAAAGAAATCACAGATTTATTTTATATCTCAAAATATCTGGAAAAAAAAAAAGTTGAGTATTGCAATAGGGGAGATATAAATATCACTCATCTTAAAATGTTAACTTTCAGCAGTTTTGAACAGATGACAGCAAAGTTTGTCTTAAAATTGTCCAACAAATCATGGGGAAAAAATGTTAATTATAATTTCAGATTAAATAAATAACACTATATGAAAATAAGTGTCTAACAATGAAAACAGATCTTTCTCATGCTATTTGAATATTATTAAGAGGTTTTTATTTATTTATTTATTTTTTCCCCTTAATTTTTGCTATGTCACACCATAGGACAAATTTATGGTCCAGTTCAGTAAAAATGTATTAAAAAAAAAAAAAAAAAAAAATTGACAAAGTTAGTGACCCTTTATATTTTCCTCAAAGATCAGACTTCACACTGGCAAAATGGCAAATTTAGGTAAAACTGGACTATACAGTCAAACCAAAAATGATTCAGACAACAGATAAAATTTTTTATTTATTTTTTTTACTAGTGGGCGCAGGACACTGTAGTTCATTTATGCAAGTAACGATAGCAAAATAAAGAAAACTGTGATATACCCAAAAATTCTTCATACAGTGTACTACCTGTGTAATTTGCGACCAGTGACCAAAAATTATTCAGACACTTGGGCCTGACTATGTTCTGCTTAAATGTTTTTTTTTTTTCTTTAATTGATAACGTGCCCGTTTTACACCACAGGCTGAAAAAAAAAATTAAGCATTGCTTGGAAATTGGTCAACAAAGGATTGATAGTTAAATGTAAATATTGTCATACTAACAGTTGTCTGAACTTTTGGTTGATTGTAATCCATACCTTTCTATCAAAGTTATTTGATGTTATCAAGATGAATATCAAGATAAAACCCTGAGTTTTTGTCAAAGTGAATAAACTGTGATAATGTGAGAAATTTTGATTCGACTCTTACACTGTGTCCATTTTTAAGGTGTTTTTTTCCTGTCCTGGTGTCCATCTCATTTATATAGTATGGAAAAGTGCAGCATGAACATACTGCTAAACTTCTCTTTTTGTGTTCCACAAATGAAATACAAATCAAACTGATCTACAATGACATTACATTTTGGGGTGAACAATTCCTTTAAAACACAGAAATGGGCCACAGCTATCAATTACAGAATGTGTCAAACTACGATCAATTCTGGAATCATCCTTCAATTAGAGAATTGATTCTGCACCGCCATTGAATCTATACTTACGTTTCGCCTCATTATCTGTAAAAACCACAGCAACATCTAATAGATATACAGCATTGGCAAAAAATACATTACAGGTTCTGTTTATAGTCAAACTGATACCATCCCTGGAACGAAACATATGGCACAGATGGCATGTGTCTACTTTCTGCTGCCTTTTCAGACCTTGCTTTAGAACAAATCGGAAGGTTAAGGCAAGTCTTCAATGCTGCCTTCTGAAACTAGAGCATCAGTGGCAGAACACACACACACACACACACACACACTGACATTCAGGGAACCACATAGTTTCCATAGTGATGATTCATGCAACCCACACTAAAGACAGTATAACTTCTGCCAAAGGCATGTTTCTCTTGACTTAAGCGAAGAAAGCAAGGAAAGGCAGAAACGGGTGCAGAGAGAATGTCAACAACAAGAATATTAGCGAGTCGTTTTTTCTTTCATATTTCCGTCGCCGCGGCAAGCCTGTCGGGATGCTTTTGAATGGCACATGCGGAATGGGACAGAAAAATTTGGTTCCCAAAAACATTCCTCTGCAGATCCCAAAACCAAGGGACCAACAAAGGACCTAAAAATCTAAATTCTATCATCATTTACTCACCCTCATGCCTTTAAATGGATATGGGAATGTGAATGGCAAATATCAGTCAATCATATCTGTTCTTGTGCTCCACAGGTGATAAAAGTCAGGTGTGGGGCAGCATAAAAGCGAGCAACTGATGACCGAATTTTCCTCTTTTCAACAACCCTTAGGACCTCTGCGATAGGGCTGTAATAGCAAAATCTAAAAAGGCCTGATGAGAAGAATAAACTTTTCCCTACTGAAATGAAGGAATTACACGGATGAATCGAAACTCCCTTCGTTGTGGGTCGAATAAAGCCGCCCATTGTTAGGGCACGCTTGTGGGGGAGTCTGCGGGAAGAAAAGATCCCATTGTTGGGATATGAAGACAGCTGAAAAGATAAGATTCATAGTTCTGAAGGAGTAGGCTCAGGCATGTCTTTGTGATATTAGAGAGAGAAACGGAGACAAAGGAGGCGGTGGGGTAACCGGCTTGGAAAATGTGAAGAGGGAGAACCCTTCAGTTTGGCCAAGCAGATGTTTACGAGAAAAGACTAACCCATTTTCTTTGGTTAAAAATTCATGCAACTCCACTCATCTTGGTCTCTGAATACATTTGCACATGCTTCTTTAAATAAAGGCCCGTCACATTTTGAGGAGCAGAGTATTTGCACTTCTAATTTCGAGACGGAATGACGACAGAGTGATCTTTGAAAATAACCTCACCTAGGGAAAACGGCAGGCCTTTTTCAGCGGACTGTGGAACATGACCCATTTTTGTGCTGAAAATTACAAATGAAATGTGGGGTGTGTGTTCAGGTCACTTGAGAGAGGGATTTACAAAATGTGCAGCTGAGCTGCCCATCTAGCAGAAACCAAAACAGGCTTCAACTGGCCAATGGCAGTCCATTTCCTCTAGGCAAATGAAAGTTATCAAATGAGCGCCGATTCTGTTTGCTAACATTTTTTTTTTGAAAAGGAAACACAATAAAGGCTCACCGGGAGAGCTGCTGTTTGTTTATAATAAAACTTTAAATTGCTATTCGGTGAGGAGGGAATGTCAGCTTTTGATCCATGCTGCGGAACAAGCATGAACAAAGGAGAAAATCATAAACGTGCAGAGAGAAAAAAAAGATAAAACTCATGAATGGCAAGCAGCTTTCTTTATCACGGATTGGTATCGAAACACGGCCGTGTTATGAAAGAGGGAAAAATTACAGCTCTCCTGGCCTCGTCGTTCGTGGCGGACAGGTTGAGATGGGAATATGCAGTACCTCGACATTTGAATTCAACATAAGGAGCCTGAGGAAAAAGGAATAAATACTAAAAGAGGGGCTTATTTATGGTGTAAATCCACAGAGCTCCATTTCCTGAAACAATCACAAGGAGAACAGTCAAGGACACTTAACTAGTCAACCCCGAGCTGCCCTCTAGTGGACACAGCGGGAAGCGCAATGTTGTTTCGTTCGCACGAGCCAAGGGCTGTGTTCATTTCCCTTTGTTTCCAAACCCACCTAAAATGAGCCATTACAAGACCTTGTTTCTGAAAACGAAAGGCTTGTCGAGACGGCTGAAAGGGCAGTGGTGCGGCAGAGTAATTCTAGCCTGCGATGACACTGGCACCGCAAAAGCTGGTTGCTATGCAGACAGTATCATAACAAATACAAGCGAATATGCATCCACGAGACCCAACCGGAGCGATCTTGAGTTACATGCGTCGCCCCTTCAACGTACAGTGACTCATATTTCCAAAGCCATTTTATTATCAGCTGCAGGAATACAACTTTTCCACTGCCTCACTGCTGAGGCTAATTAGGTTTCAGTGCCAGTCTTTGTGCTGAAAAAGGGAGGGGCTGGGGAGAAGACGAAGAATCCTGCCGTCACGGACGAGTGTGAAGGAGCAGGAGGAGAGGAATTCAGAGAAATGAAAGGACGAGCCTGCCGAGTCGTTTAAACAGCAACGACGTTAGCAGCAACTCGAAATGATTGAGCGTTCGTCAATTGGCTTTGACATTTAAGACTAGAGCTTTGTGCTTTTTTCATTTATGTTCAAAACAGGACAAGGGGATGTTAAGATGAGCTTAGCTTTTCTCTCTTTTAAGCGTATCCCCTTGGTTCCTTTTGATAAAATGGAGGCAAGAAATGTAAAAGCATGAAGTAGGTCAGTGACTTCAAAAGGATCTTTTGCACAGTAGGTTATTTATGAATATCTGAGGGTCCGAGCATTTCGTGGAAATCATACTGATGGGTCCGGTGTGAACAGAGGGCTTTGGACTTGACTGACTCGACAAGATGCTATAGAATAAGCGCTAACCAACTGCAATACTTTATGTCAATTATGTTACAAGAAGAATTAAAAAATATATATAACCAGCTGAAATATTAGGTGCAAACGAGAGATGATAACCTGTAAATGCATTATTCTCGTTTGCCAAGGCAAGCATAGTATTAGAGTTGCCAATACTAAGTATGAAAGGTAAACGAAATCTCCCAAGACTTTAAAACAGGCTTTTAAACCATGGTTCAGCCTTTTTTTTTTGTACGTGTACATTTCTGAAGAAAATGATTTTTTTTAATAAAATGTAAAATCATGTCCCAGTCACATTTTGTTGTTTAAATAAGCATTACTTACACTATTTGAAAAAAATAATAATAATAATTTTATAGTTTTTCATTAACAATCTAATCAAAATTCTATTTATTAAAGCCAAGTATGAATCTCATCAAGCTGCAAAGTAATAACTCAAGGCAGTAACAATTTTAACAATATATTTTGTTTGTGAACTTGCATTCAGCTATTCTTTTTTATGAATTTTTTCAGATCATCAGTCATCAAATCTTGGTTAATATTGGTTAAACACAGATGCACGATTCAGCCTACTTTAAAATTCTCCAAGCTGATTACTCACTAAGAACTCCTGCAGATCATGTTTTCATGCATTTTAAGTCTTATTTTGAAGTAAAAAGTGGTTATATCCAAGTAGGGCAGCAACGATTCCTTGATTCTGTTTAAGTATTTAGATTTAAATCTTCGTTTGCGTTTTTCCCCGTGTCAAGTAATCGACAAAATACCGGAAGTGGCGCATTCCACATATTAAACCCATTTAAAAATCATAATAAAGCATAATGCTATTAAGAATTCATGCGGTGCAGGTTTAATATATGCGCTTTAATTATTTATATGCGTGTAGGTTACGTACGTACATCTCAGAGCGGCTCTGTTCACAGTAAATGCTGCTCCACAAACTGTTATTATTTACATGTGTGGAGTGTCTCAAACTCCATCTTCGCATGTTGTTGTGAGTTTGGGTTTATTATAACGTTCAGATTAGATCACACAGTAAAGTGTAAAAACAATCGTCAGGCAGTTGGCACCCTCTGCAGGCATTTGTTGTAATGCGTAATGTATATTAGCTCGAATTACTTGCTTTTAATGATTACTTGCTTTTAATACTTTATTTGAATTTATTATTATTATAATTATTATTATTATTATTATTATTATTATTATTATTATATATTTTAAAGTTGTTTTAAAGGCTATTGTTCACTTAGATCTATTTTTATTACTACAAAAAAAAAAAAGAAGAAAAAAAATATTATTGGCCAACTACTCGATTAATCGTCAGAATAATCGACAGATTACTCAATTACCAAAATAATCATTAGTGACAACCCTATATCTAAGCTTGCGTTTTAACTTACTCTTTGCATTAACACCATTATATTATTCATTCAGATTCGTTTCGCGAATGCAGAACGTGCACAAACACAAGAGGTGGGATTTATCACATGAACCAATTATAGCCGATCATAAGTCATATCCAATCATATCGCGATGGAGGCTTCGCCTCCTCCCCAATTCATTCTCAATTACCCCCCAACAAGCCCACCACACGCTTTAGGGTGTCTTTTAAAACTCTGATGCGGACTCCCATTTGTAACTTCACCTGCTGGTATCGCTGTGGACAATGTTTCTTTAGAAAAACAAGTGAATTATATACTTTTTAAAATGTTCTATTTTGGAATATATGAATTTATTTTTCACCCAATATTTTGCGGAAGCACTGCCTCACTTGCCTCTTTGGAGGAAACGCCCCCCATATAAAATTAACATCTATATATCTAGATTTAGATGCTTTTATACTTAGAAAATGTACTTGCGACTTTTTCCTGTGGCGAAACCTGTCAACATGATCAAAACCTCTGTCTTTTTTGGAGTGTTAGGCAACCTCATAGCTAGTCCCTAATAATCACCTTCAACACAGTGCATGTTTCTGTGCAATTTGTACAACCACTCCAAGCTTTTAAACACTGCAGGTGTAGTTTTAATCCATTTTTGTCCCAAGCCTGACCTGCTACTTCTTCCTAACACTACAGAATTATTTATAGTTTCAGCAAAGCTGATTCTAAATGCTGTTAAGGAATGAGAGGGGAAGTTCATTGTGGGCTAATGGTCTGGACAGGTCTGAATGGCTATGCAAGGGAACAGCTGTAGGCAGTTTTAACTGTTGGGCGTTAGATTCTTTGGCACAGCTGTCAAGACAGATTTTCCGAAAGTGCACAAAGGGGCTTGTGGTTTCAACTTAAAAATGCGCTTGACAGGGCAGAAATGATCCAGTGAATGTAGGATTACTCAGAAGGCCTGAGAGAGCCGCCCAACATTCAGACGGGACAGAGAAACACAATGAACAGATACGGACAGGGGTCACGCTTTTAACAACAGTTGACATGGACGGGTTGGTTAAAAATGTCTCATAAACTGCTGGGTGGTCAACAAAAGACGCCTGGCCAGGGCCGCATTGTGTTTGTACCATCTTCTCAGAAAGAAACTGAATGCAACCTGACAAGATGATAGAAGCACACACCTTTATACAAATAATCAATTGTAGCATCAACCACACAAAAGCAGAAAATAAATTCCATGCCCTCACAGAAATTTTGGTAAACAAACAGATTTGTTGACGCCGTTGATCTAAATGTAAAGCGCCCCCCCATGCATCAGCTCGCAGTTTCCCGAGAGCACTATGCCATCAAGCATGCGGACCACGTGTTTGCAAGTAGTATTGCGTTATTACAGGGACCAACACATTTTATGGTCCATCAGTCACAAGGAAAGTGTAGAATAAGATTTGAGCAGTGCTTGGGGCAAAGTCACGTCTTTTGCACCGACTGAGTACACTGGCTGGGAAGTGTCGATCTGATATACCAGGGACGATCCGCTGAGCACCAGAGGACAAATTTCTTTGCATGCATTTGCAACGCATTTTGAAGGATGCCATGTGCTTCGAAAGAACAGCGTCTCACCTTTACTGTGCTCCTGGAGTTCTTTGCTTTGATGGGCACCCGCATTTGGAACACCCTCCCCACCACCGCCGAGGAGTCTGGGAAGCCGCTAGGCTGCGACACGGCCGCAACCGCCGCTTCCGCCTCGCGTATGTCCGACAGCACCGCCGAGTGCATAGACGCCTCTAGCTGCCTTACGTCGCCTAGAACTTCCATCGGGTTCTGATCCCAGGAAGCCCGCACTTCCGTTACTGTCAGCACTATTGCGATCAGCAGCACCAGAAGAGTCCTGTCCCTCTGCCCCAGCATGGGGCGTCCCTCATCCCGGAACTCTCTTAGTTTATTGCGCATGCCTGCTTTTATTTTCTCTCGCTCGCACAAAAGAGGACGTCCAGTTGAGGGGGCAGCATGCACCCCGCTGAGTCCGAAAGAACTGATCCTCTTTTCAAAAGCTCAATCCTCTCCTTTTGTTCTCGATGCCGGCCCCTTTTCCCTCCTTTTGTGAAAGTGCCCTCAGTAGTTCTGAAATCCCATAGTTAAGGGCTGCCTCTAAGACCTGCATTGAGAAAGAGAAAGAGAGGAATTAATTAACAAGCATTTCAATAGCAAAAGATGACACTGACATGTCTGACCAATGCATCTTCAGAGTGATGCGTCATGTTGGCGCCGTAAATGGCCTGAGATGGGGGGGAAAGGCTACGTATTTGTCCGGGTTTACCCAACCATCAACAGGTTTGGAAGTGGGCGTTTACATAAAATACATCATTGCATTCAAAAACAACTAGATGCAAGAGACAAAAACTGAGGCCTTGAGATGCATTATCAAATTTTTGTAGCAAGTAATACTTTGTAGTTAAACATTTAAAAGAAACCCTGGGTATTAAGACTTGTATGGCTTCATTTAATGATGTCTCTTACTGAAATATGTAGTAGAAAACCCATAAAATATTCACGTTAGTTTAAAAAAAAATCCACATTTGGACTATAGGGGGCGCCATTATTTTCGATGATGTGAAATGGTTGCACTCTGTGAGCTACTGGTAGCAATTTTGACAGCAATACAACTCGGAAAATACAAAACTGACACGATGACCAAAGCTACTGAAAGAGCCTACAGGTGGCGATGGATAAAAGCGTAGGCTTAAACCAAATGACAAAATCATTTTTCCCCACAGTGAGTCTAAACACCCTCAGATATCGAGTGAAATCCACACTAAAAACTCCTTCAGTGGCTGGGGTGTCATGACAAGTGTCGGCATTTTACATCTTGCCAGGATGGCATCTAGCGTTTCTTGTCTCTGCCGTTTCGTGCAAGCTCTTTCAGTAGCTGTGGTCTACTAAAAGCCTCAAAGGCGCCAAGGTTAAAGTGGAGAGAACAAAGACATGCGTCTTTAGAAGGTTTTATTCATCCACAGTCATCTTCCCCTTCTTTTCACCTCGCTAGGAAAGCAGTGAAGACTTGCGTAGCTTCTCTTGTTGCCCTTCGACTAAAAATTACAACCAAAAGCCGCACAATTTGGCATTGTATCAGTATTACATTTTTAGCGTTGGTACATTCTGAGTTGTGTATACAGAGTGTCCAAAACATGTATAAACGTGGATTTTTAATATAACGTAAATCTTAATTAGTTTTCTACGTTACATTAAGCCATGCAAGTCTTAATACCCAGCGTTCCCTTTAAAAACTCAACTTGTTGGCATTACTATTTGTTTGTTACATGACAATTACATTAGTCAATTAGATCATGACCCAATTCAAATACCATTCAAGGTATCAAATAAGTGACGTGTCATTACGGTCCCGTAAATCACTTTAGGTTAATAGTATAAGCCAGATCTTCGGTCTCTGCCAGCGCTGATGTTTTGCACTGCTTGCTTACCCACATGCACACATACACAGGTGGATCAAGACTAATCTGATTACCATTCACAGCTTTCTCTCCCTTTTCTCCTCTCACACTGTGCCTTTCATTCGCTCTCTGCCTCATTCGTCACCGAACATGTCCCTGGAAAAAAAACACCCTGCACTGGAAGAGTAACCCGCTCTATGAGTGTCGAAAGAAATGGACGGAGACAGGGGGTCAGTCCATAGCGACCGACTGGTTCAAACACTTCAGAGGAATGCACACCATCTGAATTGTCTCATGGGGGGAGAGCTCTACACTCTAGAGGTTTGTTATTCATGCAGGTCTTTCATTCAGAGAGGAAGACGAAAAAGCCTGCGGTGAAAAGAGGGATGGGTTTAGTGCAGGGTGGGCTGCAGATTTTATGCATTTGAAGAGGGAGCTGCTCCATACAATGCAGCTGATTTCCCCTGAGAACTGCTCTCGAGTCCTCGTGTCCAACCTATGAACGAGGGAAGCGGATACGAGAGGGGTGAGGCGGACTCTCACGCTCCCTGTGTTCGGAGGGGAGCTTCTTCAGTAGACTCCCAAACAACAACACTGTAGGTCCAACTCAACCTGCTATCCTTCAGAGATTCATTCTGAAAGCCAGCAGGACGGTTACTCCTATAACACAGTCCAAATAATCACCAGTCGTTTTCAAAGTCAGGTTTATTTTGGGGTCGCACCCAGACACTGACAAAACACCGTCTGAGAATGTTTAGATTATCATTTGGTGTCTTTCGAAGACATATGGTGGATGGGGAAAAACACAAATACTACTGAGAGCAATAATATTAGGATAGAACATAAGGTGTGTTTGTAGGTTACGAGTAGGAATTTCAGGGAATGTTTTGTTATTTACGCAACAGCGTGCGAGCCAAGGATCATCAACAGCCGACAAACTGCTGGGAAGCTTCCTCCATAGATTTTCAAATAAAAATAAATTTAAATCAGATTTGCTCAGTTCAATGAGCCATTCATTACAAGTCACCACTGACTGAATCATTGGGATTTAGTGTCTGACCGTAATCTGTGCTGGCTCTCAGGTTTAGAGTCATTTGGAAAGAGTCACTGAAGTCCAAAGTCTCTGACTCTCTTGTTTCCAACAGGAACTTTTTTTATGCAAGTGGAGAATGTATAACTGCTGACGTACCTCACAGGCCAACAAATAAATCTGCCAGAAATGTGTTATTCAGATTTTGCAAGGAGTGAAGACAGTCTCATTTTTCAATTTTCACATACCAAACAAAGTGTTTGAAATGCTACAAAAATAATACTTCACTTCCTAATTTCCTAGTACTTCGGGTTTTAAAGTTACTACTCATGCCGTTTAAACATTAAAAACGTAGCAACTTGCCTCTGAACCGATTTAAATTTCCGGTAAACCCTGTTGTTGTGCAACCCCTCCCCTTCAATCAATTCTCCACGGATAAGCCCTACCTTTCAGTCTTGTTGGATAGTTAGAAAAGCCATGCAAGTACAAACTGGATGTGAACACGTTTTTTTGTTCACACAAAAAGATTAGAGAACTGTTATTCATGAATATGCTATTGAGACACCCGCACCCACAACTTCCTTCAGCTAGGCTCTATCAGAAAAACACTCACTCTTTAAACATTCCACACCTCAGACAACAGATTATCATGCTGGTTTGTAATACTTGCCAAGCACGTGCTTTAAACACTGCCAGTTCTATTGTTTTAAACTTGTTAGGTCAATCTTTTTTGACATAAACTGTGGAATAAAGACTAGAACTAGGACTAGACTAGATGCACATTTTTTTTTTTTTTAAAGAAGTCTTCAGAATGCCTGAAGTCTTATCGCACATCATCGACGCTGACAGGTATGGCTGGAGGTACAGTCGGCAGCATGACCCTCTTCAGCTTTCCGCACTTTTCCACTACAGTCCCACCATTGAGCATTCACAAAGAGCCTGATGGAATTGGCAGGTACATGAAAGAACTTAAACCTCATCTCCGGTTACGGATAAAGACGCCCTTTCAGCTCTCAGGAATGGCGGGCTGCTCTCAAAAAGGTGGAAAAAGGGGCCTATCACAGCATTCCTCCCTTGATCAGCCCGGCACAAGCAGCGGCATTGGTCGCAAGAATCCTCACCGGCAGTAGCCTCGGACCTTTTCAGCAGTCAAACGTGACCCGAGGAGTCTTTGAAATGGACCTTTCTGCTTTAACGACAAAATGGAAATCATTTCATGCGTGGGAAAAAAAAAAATGGGGATCTTCGAGGCTAGTCTCCACATGCCAGAACAACTACAGAGGGCCATTGTGTTGGAGGCCTGAAACAGTCCAGTGGACGCTCCGGGAGATTAGGAATTGACAGGGATGTATGTCGGTTGGGGGAGAGGGCAAGCAGTAATAGGTTTGCCGACAACAGTGCAGTTGGCAAAGGGGGAAGAGCGCCCTTTGCCCTGGTACCATGGTGACACCCCTTGTCCATCACCCCCAGGAGCTCAAGCTATTGGACAAGCTTATAAAAGCCATTGAGTCACGCATTCCAGCTGGAGCGAGTCACCGATGTTTACTCTGAGCCTCTAACTTTGGAAAAACAAAAGCTGGGGTGCCTTACTGGACAGGTCCAATAATGAGCCAAGGTGTCTTACTGGATAGATCCAGTTTTTAAAAAAAAAAAAATAAAAAAAAAAATGCCAAAAGAAGAGACAAAATGGTTGATGATTCTTAGAACAAATATTTCACTCATCTGTAACTGGATAAACTAGTCCTGTACAGCTACCTTTTCCAACACTCGGAGCAAATACAGGATTCACTGTTGATGCTATAAAAAACACATTTACCAAAGCTCCCAGCTGAAATATAAATGCGCCGCAAGAGAGATCTGAAGAATATGATATAAATAAACATCAGCGACTGAAAACCCAGTAACCCGTCGTACGCAAGGTGATGTCAAGTTTATTTTTCAGGATTTTGAAACTGGAGCCTGGCAAAATACAAAACTCAAGCAATATTCTGCTATTAAAATGCTTCAAGCAGAGAACTGAGAATATGACCGCAGGCAAGGTGATCTCAAACAGGAATTTTATTCGAGCTAAACAAACTCGATTTTTTTAAATAAGCATGGAGAGTAAACTTGGAGTAAAAGTTGTCTGTTTCTTGTTCGTGCGAAAACGCAGTTATGCGGAATTTGCGTGTACACCAGACACCCTTCTTGTTCTTTGAGTTATTAACGTCTGATTTGAGTAGGAAGTGTTTATCAAATACTAAACTGAAAAGATCCCAAATTTCATTAGAAGCCATTGGCAACAGCTCGCTTAGGTCAATTCATACCCCATGTCTGTATTTCCCCTCACTGGTGTTGGCAAGCCACTTGACGCCACGATTTTAAATAGCTACCACCCGAAAGTACAGCCAAAACAGTAAAACCCTGCGATGCTCTCACTGTCATAGTATTAGTTCAGAGAGTCCCTCAGCAGTAGCCTGAAGTCCTTCCCATTATAGTGTGGTATGCACCCTCAGCAGGGTCAGAGGTTATAACCACACTCCTCATTTGGCGAGTGAGTAACGGAGAGCGGGCCTCTCCCCGAAGAGACTGACTGCGGTGATTAATGACTCCGATACGGTGCCATCAATAGCGCGCTGTACGCGTGAGCAGTCAGCCTGGATGTCCGCAGCCCCTGGAAATCCTCCAGGAGCCAATCAGAATGCTCTCTTTTGCCTAAGCCCCGGTCAGCTCAAAGCTGACCTTCTCCACTTCGCACTGTACTCCTTCCCCACCCTGCTCTGACATAGCTGAGCCGTCTATTAATGGCAACTGCAGGGCATGAGCAAAAGAAGATAGAGGCTGGCTAAAGAAGTCATTCATGACTGGAAAACCAAGCCGGCCCTGGCAACAGGATGAAAGTCGCCAATGCAGCCCAGACTCTGGCCAGAGTTTACTTGAGCATAGACAGTGAAAGATATAAATAGAAAGAATTCATCCTCTCATTTTACAGTGACTGAAATGATAAATGAATGGTTTTCATTTAAAACAACAGTCAAGGTTGTCAATCTATTAACTAGTTGCTTATTAGCATGCATACTAGTAGCATATTGGTTCTTTATCAGTACTTATAAAATGCATATTAAGGCCTTATTCAGCCAGACCATATTTTAGATCTCCAATCCTACCCTATACCTAAACTTCACCCAAAAATGAAAATTCTGTCATTAATTACTCACCCTCATGTCGTTCCAAACCGTAAGACCTTTGTTCATCTTCGGAACATTAATTAAGATATTTTTACTGAAATTCAAGAGCTTTTTGACCCTGCATAGACAGCAACGTAATGGACATTTAAGGCCCAGAGAGGTAGTAAGGACATCATTAAAGTAGTCCATGTGGTTCAACCGTAATCTTCCGTAGCTACGAGAATACTTTTTGTGTGCAAAGAAAACTACAATAACGACTTTATTCAACAATTTCTTCTCTTCCGTGTCAGTCTTCGACACACATTCTTGTGAATGTTAAATGAAGTTTAGGGATGGGACGATGGGATGAAATGATTCAGCATCAATTTGAGATTTTCCCGAACACATCGCTATTCTTTCTCAAATCGATTCTGAGCTCAGTTTTGAACGGCAGATGGCACTGCTTGCTTTAGAAACAGCCGTGCTCTGCTTGTTTCCAAATCCTTACACGCACTTTAACCTAAAATAATCATTTATACAATTTGAAAAGGTTGAAGTGAATTACAAGGGTGTTCACAGTGGGCTGAGTTTACAATAATCTTGCATCATAAAAGCATTCTGAGCCGAGGTGAAATTACATGACTCAGCCGAATGCACAAGTTCTCTTCAGCACTCTTCTTCATAAGCATTTGAGTGTGCAGATAAAAACTAGATTAGTGTGCCGTCTGCTATTAAAATCTAAGCTCAGAATCGATTCCAAAGAGAATGGCAATGCATTTGGAAGATCTCAGAATCGATCGACGAATCGATTTATTGTCCCATCCCTAATAAAGTTGTTATTTTTTGTTTTCTTTGTGCATAAAAAGTATTCTCATAGCTTCATAACATTACGGACTATTTTAATAATGTCTTTACTACCTTTCTGGGCCTTCTACTACCTTTCTGTGGTAGTTGTCTTATGAGTTTGATACACCATGAGGGTGTGTAATTACTGACATAATTCAAATTTTTGTCGGTTTTTAAGTTTTTTTTTTTTTTTAAATCATTTCAATGATTCATTTCAGGGTCTGAAAAACTACAGTGTTAGAATTCCATGACATTTCAAGGTTTGATCCTTTGATAGAAGAGAAATCATTGGAAGAGAAGGAGCACTGGGCCAGGAAGCATCACTGACCCAAAACCTGTTTTTCTGACTTGAACGTCACTGCCTGAAGTGTTTGGAGCATGTGGGCTAACCCTTACAGCATGGCTCTGACATCAACATCTTTTATCATTGGAAAAAGTCGCTTTGCTAAAAAAAAAACATCAGAGGAATGCAAAATATGTAAATAAAAGTTGTGGAAAGACAGCCTGTATGAAATCAAATATCAATTTTCATTAGACATCAGTGGTTTATGTCACACTGCATAGTTAAAATTCACAACTTCCAGTTGCATTATGTCATATTGCGTCTTTCTTCTATGTCCTTCTGACTCACTATCCCCTGAAATCGAATTTGCTCTCTGACGCAGAGTAAACTCCAGTGTGCAGGCATGCCAAGAACAGCCACCATGTTATGTCCCTTAACAATTCAATTTATGAGATGCATGAGTGAATCTGGGTGAGCCTTTGTGGTCCACAACAGGAAAGAACAGCATGGGGTAAATCCATATTAAAACAACAGAGTAAAAACAAAGCCCTTGTGCAGCTGGGGGTGTACCATCACACCCAGGGTCCTTTTTAAAAGAAAGTGCCCTCGCAAACACACAGGTCCAAGCATGCTTGTCGAGCAAACATGAACCAAAGGACCCGTCAGCATCCCGATACTTGAGAATGGGGTGTGGAAGACATATTGACCCCACATGCATGCCTACAACAATGGGAGTCTTCAACCCCTCCGGCTTATTACAGTGACTCCATCTCGAGTTTCGACGCCCACCTGTAGGGCACTGCGAAATCTGTTTTTAAAAACCAGGCTCTTAAATGGATTATGTCGCAATTATGTACGCCCCCGCTTTCCCTTATCGCGTTAATAAGCAATGAATGCATTAGAAGCATCGAAAACAAAGCTATCGGATAATGCAGGAATGACGTAACTTGATTTTTCAGCCTCGTATCTTGCATGAAAAGCAGCGTTTGATGCCTCTGTGCTTTAAGATACATAAAAAGCCAGGGTAGCAGTGCTGTACACCTCTCTAATGTGTTTTTAATTTGATGACGAGCTAAAATGAATCGTGAGAAACAATTTAGGGAATTGCGCTGCTATCCCAAACGAGAAAGGAACGCATGTTCGCTTTGATTAAAACTCGGTAAAGTCAGACATCAGCTCTTTCTCTCAGACGGCTTGTGAAGAGTCTGACTGCACTCTGTTTTAGAGCTTCCTTGGTTGCCTGTAATTATGCGACAGCAACAAAACGATTACGAGATTACGAAAAAGGTCATGCTCGTTAAATCCTCCCATTTTGTAGGTAGCGGGATAATGCTTTTCAGCATAAAGCACTACTTACAAACCTTCTTTCAAACACCAAAGCACCTTGCCTAGTTTAAGAGACTATAAATAAATGAGAAATAGGAAGCACTGTACTTCAAGATGCGATTTCCTCAGATGAACGGCAATAGCCTACATCCAGGCTACAGAGTGCAGTCTCAAAGTTTAATAGTCAGTCGTCCGACTGATTGATTACATTGCCGAAATGATTGTCCTGGGGCAGAACGGTGCAGAACTTCACACACTATCCTTAAATTGTCTCTGGGACAAGATGCAACTTGAAGTCTGCCTTTGAATTTGGTAAATAAATGACACTTGATTCCTCAAATAAAAATCAAACAGGGCAAGAGGGGCCTCTGTAGAAACACCTTTGCAATCACGTCTGATGAGCTTAGATCACCCAAAACGACCATCTTGAGAGAATAACCACTCTTCTCGTCAAAAAAACCCCCCAAAAAAACAAGCAAACCATAGAGGGCACTCTGGGATCTATGAGAGGCTGCTTCTCTGGCAGGTGCTTTTTAGGGGCGGATCAGATTCTTGTTAAAGACCACCAGTAAAAATCACAATCTGGGAGCAGATAGACAATTGAGGCCAGTTGGTAGAGGATACCAGTGACAGCTGGGAACCCCCAGGCTTCTAACATGTACCAGGACACCGTCCTGACCCAAAAACACTCCAGAGATACACCCCAACTGCTAGAAGGGCAGCCCCCCCCCAATTCCTGGAACAATTTGTGATTGCAGGGATGGATTTCATGTCCCCCCTCTTGGGGACATACAATGGTAGATATACAATGACGACCAGCTAATTTTTAAAAAGTCAACATGAAACTCTTCACTCATTTTCTGTAGTAATATGGCATCTTTGAGTAAAACAATTTTCTATAAGGCAAGAAAACGTTAGAATGAGACTTGGTTTTATCTATTGGGATTTGATTAGGTTTGCTGAATTAAGGAATCCACTCATACAAATTGAATTTACTGGATAATGCGGAATGTCGCAGAATTTGGAATTTTGGATTAATAAATCAAAAGTGGGTCAGTAAACATAAATCAAAATGTGATGTGGACTAAGTGTCTGTGAATATTAAGCTAAACAAATGCTATGTAAACAAATTCTGCACGTTCTGCGTGCCTCTGTATGAATAAATGGCGAAGATGCGCCGTTTCGTTTACTACACATAAACTGAAGCGTCAGTGATGCTCGGGGTGTTTTCAGCATCTGCCGCCTTATTATACGAGTACTTGAACTAGAGCTGTCAAACGATTAATCGCGATTAATCGCATCCAAAATAAAAGTTTGTTTACATAACGTGTATATTATGTATATATATAAACACACACACATATATTTAAGAAAAGTATGTTATGTTTATATAATATGTATATAAAGTATTAATTATATGAACATAAATAAACGTAAATACTGGTAAATATTGTCAATATATGTACTGTATAGATGTGTATTTATATACACAGTACACACACGTTATGTAAACGAAAAATTGGATGTGATTAATCGATTGACAGCACTAATATGAACATTCATCTCTAGAACTGCTCTTGAGAGTCATGAGCATTTGACCATTTCTTCTGAAAAAAAAAAAAAAAAAAAAAAACACTACTGTCATTTCTTCACAGCAACTTGAAATAAAACTTTTGTTTAACTTCAAGAAACTCTGACAGAAATATATTACTTAATATAATGATAGTACTACTACTAACAATAAAATTTAAATTATTATTAAAACATTATTCTTTAAAGAATATTTACCAGAATAAATGGATGGATGGACGAATAAATAAATATATAAATAAATACCAGAAAAGTGTACACAACAGATTTGCTTTTGTTTTGTTTTCTTCCCCAGTAATAAAGTAACAAAATAAAAATAAAAAAAAAATAATAATAGTATTATTTTTTTTTAATTAATTCATTAGAGATGCTTTGGGTTATTAGAATCTAATGAAACTATTAAAATGGAATCCAGACAACTAATGGAAAACATAGAATTTGTTAAAAATAAAACCAAATTAAGAAAAAAATAAAACGTATTTCATGGCCTGAAAAATTTAATGTTTGTTAATTTATTTTTTATAAATTCCTGTTCATTTGTGCAAGTTTCATTATTTAAATGAATGAGTCATGCTTTTTAATGAACATTTTTAACCATTAAAACAGAGTCTAGAACAATTAACAACAAAAAAAAAAAAAAAAAAAAAAAAATGGAATCCAGAAAAAATTAAAAGGGGAAAAAATAAATTAATAAATAAAAATAAATAATAATAATAATAATAATAATAATAATAATAATAATAATAATAATAATAAATAAAATAGAATATGGTAAAAAATAAAAGGGATTTCTTAGGGCACTAGGTTTGCAATAATTTTTGGAACCTTTTTTGTTTGTTTGTTTTTTTATGAATTTTTGTAAAGTTTTAGAAATGTTTTGGAAAGTTTCCAGATATTTACCACCCCTTTGCAACCCACAATTTGATTGTATAACGAAAACAGCTTTTGCTGTTATTATCCAAAATAAAAGTTTTTGTTTACATAATATACAAGTATGTATTGTGTATATTTATTATATAAACACACATACATGCATATATTTAAGAACAATTTTACATTTATATACAAAATGTTATATCAAATATAAACTATATATGAATATAAATATATACACACACATGTAAATATTTTTAAAATACCAATATACAAATACCAATAAATATCAGATTTTGCACAAATTGCTGAGGACTAATACATTCCTGAAAGTTCCTAAGTGGCTTCGTTAACATCTTTCAAAAAGAATACTTTTTTTCGGTGGAAGAAAACATCACGAAGACATAATGAGGTGCACTAACGAATCATTCTCAGTAAGATCAGTAAAGTATATTACGAAATTAAAAAGAGCCCATTTTTAATTCATGCTGACTGTAAGGCAAACTGACATCCAGGTTCCCCAAGAGTTTGCAGAGACGAATTGCATTCTGGGAATGTTTTGGAATACAGTGCATAAAAAAAACATAGTCTTCAGCCACCCAGACAAAAGTGCTACAAAACTTAATTTTTATCACCAAGTCGTCTGTAAACAACAAACACACATACAGAAATACTTCCTACAAGGTCAAATCATAAAAAAAACAAGAGCACAAGGTGACAGAAAAACCTTATCAGCACGACAACACAAAACAGATAGAGCCGCTATGTGAATGATCAACCACAAGGTAGGAGAACCAAATCACCTGCCCTAATGAATCGGAAACGGCGCTATGCTAAACTGACCAAAAAAAGGAAAATATTAAATTAGATACAGCAATAAAACCCCGTTCAAGGACATAAGGAAGAGTAAAAGATACGGCTCTGGCAGAGGCAAACCCAAAACACACACATATCCTCGCCTATGAATTTATCAGCGTTGAAAATCTCATTCAGGTCTCAGAATATCACGTCCAAAGCCGTAAGATGGCCAGATGGCCCTCCTTCACACGCCGGCCCTGATGCCGCTTGGCAGCGAAGGGAGGGAGTGAATCCGCAATATCTGTGAATGAGCTGCAAGGTCTCGAGGTGCTGGGCTGAAGCAGTGCGATGCTGGGACTGTCACATTCGCCACACAGATACGGATGGCCGGGGAGGGCAGGAGCGATGGCGGGCGCGAGGAAGGGTGCTGGAGTTTGCTAATGTGCGAAAATGAAGGCAGCAATGGCATTCGGTGCCTACAAATAAGATACGACCAAAGCAGAGCGCTTCAAAGAAGATCAACGTTTGTTCAGAACAAACAAAGCTTTGATCAAAGCCAACGTTTTTCCAAACAGTAAACGGACTCAATGTGGCGCGAACGTTAGGTAGTGCTCTTAACCCAAAACAGGGGTGGCAACAGATGGCCTGAGAGACATAACCACCGACTTGTTTCACAAAAACACAACTGCCGAGTCTGTCCTAGATCAATGGCCCGTGTCAATAAACACCTCGCAGTAGACGTCAACAACCCAACTGTGTATTTAACGTTGATGCGCCGATACACGTGGGTTCGGGTTAGACAATAACACCACCTCTCAAGGATATCTTCTGTTTGTTATGAAACCAGGAAAGCTCGAACTGTGCCCCGCGGACACAAAACGGTGCAAATCACTGATAACGCTGTGCTGAGATATCAGTGATACTTCAGGAGCCTACGCCAGTCGAAGAGCTCATAGGTTTTTTTGTTCGGGAGAACATTTCCTGAAATCTAAGTCACATAAATCAAACGCACAGAGATATTAGAAAAACAAGAAGAAGCTGAATGCGAGCGCAAACTAAAAATAATCACATTCAGAGACTCTTTTTGTATGACAACCTCGGGTGATCCTATTCTTTTTGTGGTTTGCTTAAAGCTGCAATTTCGACCTGAAAGACGGTAGAAATTTGTTGAAAATAACTAATAGACTGTACCAAAAGACCTTTTTTTCCTTCACAGTGATGCCTTTTCCCACAAATTTCTGCTGTGAATTCAGTCCAATCCGCTTACAGACTCATTCATCCATTCATTGTGTCAATACTTTCAGTCTTAGGTGTGATATTCATTTTAGAAATTTCACATTAAAATTTGAGGATGTTCTGTCGGCTTATACTGACAAAAAATCCAAGCATTAAAACAAGAACTGCTAGTGAGGATTCAACAAGGTTTTGTTGGTAACACTTTACAATAAGGTGTACTAACTAACATAAAACTAGCAAGTAAACATGCAGTGCAATATTTAATATAAAAGTAGACCATCTTTTTTTTTTTTTTTTTTTGCAATAGTTCCTTTATTATTATTATTGATTTTATGATTTATTATTCATGCAGCTTTAATAGCTTAATATTAATTGACAGTCTACATGGAACAGCCTATTTGTACTAATAAAAATTCATCTGTCACACTGCAGATCCGTTTAAAATTAACTAGTGGTGATTAAAATGGTGAGAAATTTGATAAGCCTACACTCTTTGTTTTTCAAATAATGTTTTACCAAAAAGGATTTTTATTTCTCTTCTCTCCCCTGACAAATCTAAAAATAAATGTGCTAATTTTATTATCTGTTACTGTGTGGCAAATTGCAAATGTTGGCAGGGCAAGATAAAAAATAAATAAATAAATAAATAAAAAAAAAATAAAAAAATACTGGCTTGACTGCGAGAGAATGAATGAACACAAAATGTGTATCCATTGGGGAAAGTAAAAAAAAAAAAAAAATGAATAAATAAATAATAATAAAAAAAGACACACTGGCCTGACCACAGCAGAAAAATAAAATAAAATAAAATAAAATAAAATAAAAGTGCTAATTTTATGATCTGTTGTGTGAGCATTAAACATGTTGGCAGGGCAAGCAAAAAAAAAAAAAAAAAAAATAAGAAAAATACTGGCCTGACTGGGATTTACATTAAAAAAAAATTTACATTTTTACAATTTTTACAAAATTTACATTAAATTAAAATTAAATTAAAATTAAATTATGTGCTAATTTTATGATCTGTTGTGTGGGCACTGAAAACACTGGCAGTGCAAGAAAAACAAAATTAAAGTACTTGCTTGACTGGGACAAAAAAAAAAAAAAAAAATACATAAATAAAATAAAATAAAATAAAATAAAAAAAAATAAAAAAAAAATATATAAATAAATAAATAAATAAATAAAAAAAATAGTGTTTTATCTAAAAATAAATAGACAGAATAGACTAGACTAGCTAATTTTATGATCTGTTGTGTGGGCATTGATAATGTTGGCAGGGCAAGTAAAAAAAATAAATAAAAATACAAATACTGGCCTGACTGGGAAAATAAATAAATAAATAAATAAATAAATAAATAAATACAGTGTTTTATCTAAAAATAAATGGACAGAATAGAATAGAAAAAAAAAAAAAAAAAAAAAATTAAAAATTAAAAAAATCTAATCAAATCAAATAAAAAAAAAAAAAAAAAAAAAAAAAAAAAAAAAAAGTTAAACCCTGTAAGCCAAGGACAAATTCAAAAGCCTTAATAACTACAGCCAGCGTAAGTGGTTCGTTGGTGGAAAAACTCAACATGAGTGATGTTTGGAAATTTAAAAACCTTGAACTAGATCAGTGACTAAAAAATAAATAATCAATTGATGCGTATGAGAAAAGTTCTTTATCTTCGTTATATGTGACTACAGAACATCATTATTTCAGTCCCATCCTTTCCTACCATACATTTCAATGCCGCTCCAACCACCCACTTCCTGCATTCCATTCATAAAGAAGATAATGCTCTCAGAGCAATACAGACGTCTTTCTCCTCGCAGACATGCATTCCTGAAGCAGCCTTACCTTGAAAAGGTAACTACCTTCCCACACACTTGAAAATCCGAACAATGCAGCTACACCCTTTCCCACCGCAGGCTCTCCATGTGACAAAATGGAGGCTACCGGGATTGCATTCTGTTTTAGTTTACACAATGCGGGGGAAAACGTGCAACCTGGTGGTCTCACATGCGGAAAATGTCTCGACAGACACCAGGAAGTGTGAAGACACACAGTGGCGTTGACTTGTAAGAAATAACAGGTTCCACAGCGGTTCCTCAGCACTTCTGCTGTGTTTACTAGGTCAGCACTGCGAGTTATGAACCAGCTGGAAGGTTAGTCTGTTTGTCTGCGTCAAACACACCTGGTCTGGCCCGTTTTTCCCACCTCCGTGTGTCTCTTTAAAGCACACGCTATCAGAGGCTAAGATCTCGACCCCAAAGCCGCTGTGAAAAGCGCGCTGTCCAAGTTGTTTAATGATTTAAGGACTGCTGGGTTAGATGAGGCCTAACTAATTATTATTATACAGCCTAGCCTGGGCGCTCAAAATGTAAGACTTTGGGTTAGGTATAATAACAGCAATAATAGTAATGTCTATCCTAACAAACATCCTTAATGAGCCATAGAAACTAAGAAAATTGCACAATTATTATAAAATCCACTAGGTACTCGGTACGATTCCTTCAAGCGACATCCCACAAACCGACAAGTGGTGCAGCACGAGGACACCCCCTCCTCCTCCTCTACTCCAGTGCCATTCAAAGAAAATTAAATTGACGGATTTAAGATTCACAAGGAGTGGACAGAGCGCGGCCTGGCACATGCCCTGAATTTTAAAATCTAATCAGACCCCCTGCTTATTGCCCGCACTGATTTCAATTGGCGGTGGAAATGGCATAGCTGAACAGAGGGACTCGGGGATTTTTCTTCGAAATGTCCGTTTTATGGTGTCGCATTCTTCTGAGGTTTATTATAAGCGGGCAGATAAAGGAAACATCTCTAAGTGTGAGAAGAAAGAGCGGACGACCTAGACCAAGGACGTATGAATGTTAAAACAGTGATCGATAATAAGCTTAAAAAAAAAAAAGAGGAATATTCCAGAGTGGGCCCTGCTGAAAGAGGGTTGAGATTGCACGAGGGCGGTAAAGCGTGCTATTTTTGCACGTCATAAAGACAACCCACCTGAAAAAATGGTGGGTTAAGAGTTTCCACTCTATTGCAGTGGTTGCGCTTTGACTCCGGGGCCGCCTATCACCCACAAAAAAGACCTTTAATGTTTCATGACTTTTCTTGTTGTCTGTCATTTGCTGGATAAGAATTGAAACATTTGTTTTTATCAATTTCTTGGGCCTTATTAAATTTTTTTTTCCCCCCAGCATTTTGTTTTTATTTTGTATAGAAAGTATAGAAAAATTAAAACAAAAAAGGGAATTCAGTAAAATGGATTCTATTTTGTTCGTTTAATTTTTTCTAGACTCTGTTTTCACAGTTAAATTAAATAATAATAATAATAATAATAATAATAATAATAACAACAGTAATTATATATACATATACAATTTAACAGTAATTTATTAAAAATGTAACCAAAATTACATTAAGGCCCCATGAAATACAGTTTCCATGAAATCAGTTTTTCCCCCCAAATTGCTTTTTTTTTTTCCCTCCACCAAATTCCATTTTCCACTTCAAAACAGGTTTAAGAAAAATTAAAGTGAAAAAAAAAAAAAAAAGAATTCCATTTTTTCCATTATTGTTTTCCATTACTGTTTTTTTTTTCTTTTTCTAGACTGTTTTAATAGTTAAATATATATATTTATATATATATTATATATATATATATATATATATATATATATATATATATATATATACACACAAACAATTTAACAGCAATTTATTACAAGATTAACAAAAATTACATCGAGTCCGTATGTGTTTCTATGAAATTCAGTTTTATTTTTAACAAATTGTGTGTTCTCCATTCATTTTCTGGATTGCATTTTAATGGCTTCATTAAATCTTAATAATCAAAAGCATCTCTAAATGAACTGATTTTATAAAAGAAATATTCATAATTATTTTATTTATTTATTTACTTATTTATTTATTTTTAAGTTTTGGTAAATAATTTTGGTAACACTTTACAATAAGGTTCATTAATTAACAGTTAACTACTTCAGTTAAAATGAACTAAAAATAAACAATACTTCTACAGCATTTATTAATCTTTATTTAATTAAAGATTTTCAGCATTTTATAATGTATTATTAAAATTAAAAATTGTGCTTGTTAACATTAATTAATGCACTGTGAACTAACAATGAACAACTGTATTTTCAACTAACATTAATAAATACTGTAATAAATCCCAAGTTCTGTTTATTTTTATTCAGTTTATTTTTTACCAAATTCTGTGTTTTCCATTATTTTTTTTAAATGGTTTCATTTGATTATAATAATCAAAAATGTATTAGTATTATTTTTCAGAAATACTGTGTTGTGTGTTTAAATTGTGAACACACTGGTAAAATTCCTTAAAAATAATGTTTTAATAATAATTTCATTATTATTTACAGTAGTGCTACCATTACATTAAGTAATATATTTCTGTCAAAATTTATTCAAGTCAAACCAAACTTTTATTTTGACAGGTTGCTGTGAAGACCTTTAAGTTTCTATTTGTACATAATAGAACAATGGATTTTCTCAAAAGAAATGGTAACATGCTTGTGAAGTGACTCACAGATCAGTTCTAGTGATTATGTTCATGTGTTCATGTATGTACTGGTATATTTTAGAGTTTGATATATCCATTTAAAAAAAATAATAAATAAAAATAAATAAAATGTTAATAAAAAAAAAAAAAAAAAATGCCCATGGCATTTTATGTTAATAATTTCCATGACTTCTCCAGGTCTTGAAATCAGTTTCAGTAGATTTTAGTTTTCAAGACCATGCGAGTCATTAAGCATGTGAATTAAAACAAGAAACATCTTGATTTTTAGTCTTGATTTAAGTCATCTTGACACCCTCAGGTTGACAACCGCTACTCTACAGGACAATAAACAGACCTATAATACATATGACCATGAAGACCAGAAAGAAGAACATGCTTAAACCGAGGCCTAGATTTATGTTTCACCCTAAATTTGCTTTCCACTGCAATAAGTAGCCGAAGATGGAAAGAAAACATCCCGGCCAAATCATAAAAGGTTAATACATCATTGTTTAAACAGCCCACTGTAAATCACTAACTTCAAGTAGATGTTTTCAAGGACCTGAGGCGCTCACGTGACTCTTACTTTTGTGAACGTGCAGGTGGCCAGAGTACAACTGGCACTCTAGCTCGCTCTTTACGGTTTACCGGGCTAATCTGTTAACAAACGTTGACTGTTTTTCCCCCGTCCTCTTGGTGTAGTTCTGAAGGTAGCAGCAGCTCTAAGCTCACTCAAGACAACTCCACAATTACCCTCCTAAAGCATTCTCGCAAGATCACGACAGACAGAGTCGCACTTCGGTAAACAGCAGGCAATTTGTGTGGGAGTCAAAGATCAACTCAAAGCAGCGGCTCAGTAGGGGTAAACAGAGAGCCTCCCTTCATCCAAAAGGCTGCTGGACACAAATTGGTGCTTGCAAACATTAAACAGGCCCAATGTTTCATTTTCCTCTCAAATCCTTAAACGCAACCCCCAACTGTTATCGATCAGCAAGACACAACATCAGGCATGGTAATATGTAAACAACATCTTTAGAAATCAATATTATTGCATTTGCAAGTAGGTAATTTAAGTGTGTCTGCACGAGGTGGCCTTTATCTGCCCAGTTTCTCCCATCCAGAGCTGACAACATGTCTCAGTCTCCAGGCCATCGCGTTAACATCCTATGCTACATTACTCGCGTTTCGACAGCGCGGCGAGCTAGTGAATCACGCCGTCTTCCCTGTAAGACAGATCTTCCCTCCTGTTTTCCCTCTGCTGAGACCACAGGCCAGGACGTCTCCATTGAGCCCATAGAAATCCACCTGAAAAACACCGTTGCGAGAACTCGGCATGTCGAGCGCCGATGAAAAGCTGCTATTTTTTAATCGCCTCTTTGTGTTCGAGGTGCACGGAGGAAAAGGTTGCATGATGTACTCAGAGCCCAAAATGTCAAAGTGCAGCTTTGGTCTAAAGGCCTCGACACCGCGGAAAGTCCTGACCTGAGCCGTGCAGCAGCATCACAGCTACATGAAACAACATGTTGGGTTGTTTTTTTTCCCCTTCATAACACTGTACTATTTTTGCGCTTTCGCTCCAGTATCTCCTAAAAACTTATTGCTACTAGTTTTGCCAATTACGAATTATGCAGCTGAACCTTGCCAATTAGAAAGTTCTGCAGGATAACATGCAGAGCTTGACCCAAAAACCATCTAAGCAATCATATATAAAAAAAATAAAAAGTTTACTTGGCATGCAAACGCCTTTTAATCTTTAATTTGGTGTGTTAGAAAAAAATAGGGATAGAAAAAAATAGGTCCACTGTATCACGAGGGGGATTGAAAGATAACACACTGATGAATTAGGATGGCTGATATATAGATGGACGTAATAAACTGGTAGAAACTTGCTAAACAAAATTATTATCTCGATTATGGTCATTCTCAAGTTAGAGTTATGACAGCTTATCCAGTTCATACGTTTTTAAACTTCGCCACTTTAAAGTTTCAAGTGATTTTACACAAAACGCAAAAGTGAATGTCCTGTTAGTCACGGCATGAACTGTGAAATTTCAGAGTCATCTAAAATTTTGGCACGGTAACAAACCAATTTCCAGCAAAATATACCTAAATTACAATATAGTTCCTCCTGGTCCTCAAATCTGATTGGCTGAAAGCCTTTTCCAGCGGTGCAATATTCTAGTGATAACTGCACTCCAAGCATTACACCACTTATATCACTCCGCTTGTGGTACTTCTCACAGCGAGTGTAATTTGTGGATACCAAATTTCCACTATAATTTTATAACAGATAATGTTTTAGTCCTATGGAATATAATATTAAGAGCTTTTTAGGTGAGAATGTAGTTGTTTAGACTTCAAATATGTGGTTATTTTGAGAAAAAAAAAAAATACATATTGTGATATCAAGTTTGGTCATATCACAAGCTTCTTTGATAAATGTTTACATCATTTAGTCACCCTCATGTTGTTGCAAACCTGCATATTTCAGTGGAGAAAGTTTTGGATGAACTACCAATACACTAAAAGCAAAAAAAACATACAATGTAATTTTAATTAATGTTATTTTAAGAGCTTTTAGGCAAGAATGTAGTTGTTTAGACTTCAAATATCCAAATATTTTGAAAAATAATTACGCATACTGTGATAAACTGATAAACTTCTCGCTGGTCCTTAAATCTGATTGGCTGGGAGCCTTTTCCAGCAGTGCAATATTCTACTAAGAGCGACACTCCCAACATTTCACCATTTGTATTACTTCGCCTACAGTATTTCTCAAAGCAAGTGTCATGGCAGACGCCATTTTTTAAAGGTATGAATGTACTTGCTTAGACTTCAAAACTGCTTAATGCTTCAAAAATGGTTATTTTGAAAAACAACACATATTGTTATATAAAATTTTGGTGATATCCCCCACCTACTTGATAAATGTATTTTTTTTCCCCTTCCAAATCCATTAAGTCAATAGGGTCCAATGTTGTTCCTTTTTTTTTTTTTGTCAAAATATCTTTTGCACTTAGTAGTAGCCTGAGAAATATGACATGAGGGTGAGCAAATTATGATGTTTTGTCATTTCTGGATGATCTAGAAAGATACTAAATGTAAAAAAGGCTAAATTGAATGCAAATTCATTTGAAAAACATTAAAAATGAAAAACATGATGGTTTACTGACGTCATTAGAAAGACATTAACGTGCGCCGCTAAATCGCTGACAATAAGACCGAGAACATGTATTAAGAAAGCAAACAGGGTCACATTTGATTTCCTGTCGACTTTAAACCTCAGCGAAACAACTGGTCAATTCTAGCATTATGGCACACTAGGAGATTGCAAACTAAGCTCGGGCCACACGGGTAAACCGTCGTGGCAGAACATTAACTCATTAAGCAAACGCACGTCTTCTCGGCGGGACCGCATGTTATTGCATATTACAGAAGTGCACCGTATTTTCGACAGAAAATCTATTTGCTCGGTGCCAGTCAGGAACACGGATATTTCTCCGGCTTTCTTCTTCTCAGCTCCACACCTCTGCTGATGATGCAAGTCTTATCACAGTAGCGATAGTACGCAGCCTTGCATTAGAGCCGTTTCCCGCTGCCTTTAAAGCCCCCTCCCTCAGAACAGAGCCCCAGGGTTATTTACAAGCAGTGCTACAGAAATCTAGGTTAGGCTGCAATTGAAGTGTGAACTATTGCACACTGCAGCAGACAGTGCCTCCAAAGACTGAAGCAGCTTACTGGAAAATAAACAAGAGATCTGCATGTGTACAAAAAAAAAGACGTGCCAGCCACCGACTCGGGCTGCGGCGTCATCTCAAATCCAATCAGCCTGCAAGATTACGTGTCTGATTACAAAAGCACGCGAGTTATGAGAGGTCCGGTGCACGACTCCACACGAGCTGCACGTTGGGAATTTTCTCCCGGGTGCGCCTTTTCCGCACGGCCTCGCCTCACGGTCAGCACCGGCGTGCCATAATCCAAGTTTAAGTCTTTATTTGTGCGGAGAGATTTGTGCAAAGCCCAAATAGGCACTTCACGGACTCGACCATGCAATCATCTACAATGAACTTTCGGGGGGGAGGGGAAGGGAGCACCTCATACTTTGTCTATTTTTAAAACCCGACAACAACGGAGTCACGTGTGCACGAAATAAATCAATACCATCACCCTCTGCTAACGTTTTCTCAGCGCAGAAGGATTGCACCATAAAGGACGCTTTACAAGGTGCACCAGGAATAAATATCTCCGTGGACTGGTTAGCTCAAACAAATTAAGGCATAAATGAACATGCAATTACAGAGCCAAGAGAGTTCTTCTCAGGGGCAAGTGAATCAATAACACTTGACAAGTGCAACAGTACAACAGGCCGGAACATCTTCTGCAAGACGATCAGCCCAAAGGGTATTGCAATACCTGCAATCGCAATTAAATTAAGGGCACCTGAGAAAAAATTGGACTAAATTAGTTCTCCCACCACAGACTTTCGACAGACATCCTGGTGCGAGCTAGCACGAGTACGAAACTGAAACCCACAGAAGAACGTGAAACACAACACGTTGGAGAACTTGCACATGAAAAAAGGGAAGGCAGGAAGGAAACTTATACCTGTCCTCTAATTTTATCCCCCCTTTACTCACTGGATTTTCCCTTGGGAAGGAATGAGGGGGTTGCAGAAAATAGACTCAACTACATGCCAAGACAGAGATATGGCCTTATTCCAGAACAACTCACTTCAAACCTCGTTTAGATGAGACATTCGGTGACTAAACGACCAACCGACTCAACACCGAGAAAGTGATGTGGGTGTTTTTTTTTTGTTTGTCTAAAACTGAACTGAACACGGCTAAAAAACTGGAGTACAGCAGATCAAGTTCAGTTTCATTATCATGTCTACTGATACTGACCACAAAGGGGTTAAGTAACTTATTGACGTTAAACGTAATTATATGACATTCATAATTCATGTCATATTTTGTCAGTCAAAAGTTTCTGAACTGTAAGATTTTTAATATTTTTGAAGTCTCTTCAACACAACAAGCTTGCATTACTTTGATCCAAAGTACAGCAAAAACAGTAACATTCTGAAATATTTTTACTATTTAAAATAACTGCTTTCTATCTGAATATATTTTAAAATGTAATTTATTCCTGTGATTTCAAAGCTACATTTTTAGCATCATTATTCCAGCCACATGATCCTTCAGAAATCAGTCTAATATTCTGATTTGCTGCTAAAAAAATAAATAAATAAAATAAAATAAATAAATAAATAATGTATTAAGTTGAAAACAGCTGAGTAGGATTTTTTCAGGTTTCTTTGATGAACAGAAAGTTCAGAAGAACAACATTTTTTTCTGAAATATAAATCTTTCGTAACATTATAAATGTCTTTATCATCACTTCTGATCAATTTACAGCATCCTTGCTACATAAAAGCATTCACTTCTATATTTTTTGAATGGTATAGTGTATAGTGTTACAAAATATTTATATTTCAGATAAATGCTGATCTTTGGAATATTGATACATCTTTTAAATATTGATAATAACAATAATAAAAAATGTTTCTTAAGCAGCGAAATCAGCATATTAGAATGATTTCTGAAGGATCATGTGACGCTGAAGACTGGAGTAATGATGCTGAAAATTTAGATTTGATCACAGGAATAAATTACATTTTAAAATATATTGAAATAGAAAGCAGCTATTGTAAATAGTAAAACTATTTCACAATATTACTGCTTTTGCTGTATTTTGTATCACATAAATGCAGGCTTGGTGAGCAGAAGAAACTTCTTTAACCCTTTAACTGTCACTCCCTATCTTGAACATAGACATGAAAACGCACTGTCCAGAGTTAAATTTTTATAATTCATGAATGAAACCATTTTGTAATATGATTTTGATGTACAACTTCCATGGTAACGCAATGTCTGATTCTAAAATGGTTTTCAAAGGATGAATTTTGAGATTTAGAATTTTGAGTTTTCAGGTGATATATAATTTCTTAAGATTTCTATTGTGTGATAGGTAAACAGGCAACAAGGAAAGTCTTTTTGTGACAAAGGTCAGAACTCCTGTTATGATGTAGAATTCTGAGGTGCACAGTTGTCATAAATTAATCTATTACTTTTCCTACATAATTTGTAACACAAAAGAGTGGTAAAATATCTTTTTAGGAGTCTTAGACCTTCCCAACGATATATAGTTTGTTATGATTAGATTAGGATTTATTTGTAAACTTAGGCGTCCCACAGAGTGGACGGTGACAGTTAAAGCGTTAAAAAACATTAAAAATCTTACTGTTCAAAAACTTTTGACTAGTAGCGTAAATGCAAGCAACTCTATCCAAAACAATATTAACTTATCTTCAAGATAAGTTCAAGAGTGTTTACACATTCCTGTTTCCTCCATTTATAATCATTGTAAACACATAAATGACATTATAAACTATGTATTTATACAATATATAAACTCCGCATAAGGTTTTTCTTTCCCAAACCAGTCCACAATTTCACCACTGCCTTGTTTTGGAGTCAATCTCGTGTTTAGCTAAAACCGACTGCATTTAAAGACCATAAGATGAAAAAGTCAAATATTGAAGGATAGCGTGGAAACCCAATGTCTGGCATGCTCATGGAGGTCTTCATGTCCCTTGACAAGAAGGGAAAAAACCCCTCACACAGCTGAAAGGTTTAAAAACGTCTCCATGGAGAGGCAGACGTGATGAACATGCTAAAAAGCCAAACAAGCCAATAAGTAAGAAAAAAAATCCTCCTGGTTCATTAGTGCTACACACTGAGGTTACTTTGTTATGTCTATATAAGGTTGAAGAGACAAAAACAAATTCACAAAACCCGTGAGAGACTCACTGTTTGATTTAAGCCCAAATATAAACGTGTTTCATCCACATTTCTTTGCTAAAACGTCAGACACAACAATACTACATTATTTACATCGAACAACGGCAGATCAAAGCCAAACCTGACGTGTAAACACGATGAATGAGGCAGTGTATTAAAACAACAGAATCTTCAAAAGTCTAGGACGTTAGAAAAAGGTTATGAACTCAAACGAAAGAAACATCGGAAAACAAATTCAACGCGGAAATTAAATTCGGCTGCAGCATATTTACCACAACATGTACAATAAACCATTTTTTTTTTTTTTTGCTTGGACTGAGGTTATTGATTATATGTTGGTGATCGATAACATCTAAAACGACCCAATAATGTCGTTTAAAATAGCATAAGCGGAATAAATTACCAGATAATGACAACAACGAGAATGTTACACCGGAAACGAGTTATCTATATCGCTTTTCCAGCACATAAATTAAAAAGTCAGGTCATCGATATTAAATGATAACCAACTTGACAGATTAATTAATCAGTCAGTCGCCGGAGACCTTCATTTAAACCTCGAAAATAAACGGAGGGTCGTTAGCGATGGAGAACTAAGGTTACACCAAAACTGAGCTCGCTATACGGCTCGCGAACAAAAGCGACGTTGATTCGAATCTTAAACATTCGAATTCTGTGATTCAAGAGCGTTACAGCTTTACAGAAGCCCATCGCACGACGTGACGCGTCTGACGCGACGCGAAAGCCTAAACGGCGTACGAGGCTCATTCGATTACAAATGAAGCGTTGCGGTTTGTCGCGTCGCGTCGGCGTACAGTGTACATGGGGTCTTACACCTGTTTGCATTTGGTTTGCATTAGAAGCGTCAGTCTCTCTGCAGCACAAACACAGCCGAGCCTAAAAATATCGCTAGAATTCAGCCCGACTGTCTCCGTTGCCCTCTACGCGATGTCTTACCTCGGTCGAAATGGATAGGCGTCACATCGCAGCTATTATAATGTCTGGATGTCAAGCTTATAAACGCATCCGAGCGCAAGGAGGAGAAGAAATCTCGCCCTTCTACCTCTCTTCTCTCTCCATCTACACGAATCAATCTGCACACACACACACACACACACTTTCACTGTCCAGCCTCGAGACCCGACCAGCCGAGTCTCGAGTCGCCTACATCGATTGAACAATTCACTGAGCAACCACGAGACGCGACCAGCAGAGCCTAGATTCATACACACCAATCTGCAGTTTTTACTGTATACAAACAAACAAACAATAAATAAATAAATAAATAAAGAGTCTTGTTTTATCTTACTTCATTTACAAAACCCATGTTTTTCAAAACCCTATTTTGGTTTTATATTCACAAGACAATTACTCCAAAAACCCTCATGTTTTACCTTACTCATAACACTGATCTCACAATGTACTTAAAAAAAAAAAAAAAAAAAAAAAAAAAAACATCAGAATACAAAATAAATTTATAAAAACGATAACCATTTAAAAGTTTTTCAAATATATGTAACTGCCAAAATTGTATATAGTGCTTATTTTAAATATATTTACTTCGTATTTTGTCGTTGTTCTTCCTATTTATTGATTTATTTGCTTGCCTCAGTTTCTAAAACAGATTAACTGTTACTATATGTGAATAAAATAAAATAAATATTCAATAAAAATGAATAAAAAATAAAACAGAAAACTTTCACTATATATAGTTTTATTTATTTATTTTAATTATTATTTATTATTATTATTATTATTATTATTATTATTATTGCTGCTTTAACTTGTCGAACAGATGAACTGCTTTTATATTAGAATAAAATAAAACAAATATATAGTATAAATATGAATAAAAAAATAAAAAAAACAAAACTTTCATTATATGTAGTTTTATGCATATTGTATTGTATTGTATTGTATTGTATTGTATTTATTTATCTGCTTGCTTCAACTTCTCGAACAAATGAACGGTTACTATACTTGAATAAAATAAAATAAAAAATAAGTATATAGTATAAACATGAATAAAAAAAACAGAAAACTTTCATTATATATGGTTTTATACATATTTACATATTTATTTATTTAGCTGCTTGCTTCAGCTTCTCCAATGAATGAACTGTTACTATAATTGAATAAAATAAAATAAATATAGAACAAAAAATTGATAAAAATAGAAAATGTTCACTATATTTATTTATTTTTATATGTAGTTATTTATTTTTCTTTTCATGTAGGCCTATAAACATTAATTGCCTGCTTCCCATTTATTACTTTTACCGTTTTCATTTTTACATAATTTAATACAATTAACAATTCAATTATTATTATTATTATTATTATTATTATTATTATTATTATTATTATTATTAGTTCTTGCTGCAGCTACAACATATTTTCTATGGTAAAATTACAGTTGTGAGACCTGATTTGTACCGCTAAAAAACTTTCACTGTCCAGTTTCAAGACTCGACCAGCAGAGTCTGTCCACTCGATCCCAGAGACCGTTAAAATCAAGATGATTCATGAATCAATTTCCCACACCGCAACAAAACAAGCAGATATTTACCGTTTCACACTGGTGAAGATGAACCGACTCGATTCCGAAAGTGATAAAATCCCTTTCAACGCTTCTCCAATGGCGAAAAAAAAATAAAAAAAGGGGGGAAAAAAAAGAAAAGAAAACACTGATGTTAAAACCAAAGGTCTTGTCGTCGGTCGTGGTTGGTTATTGCTGGAGGTCAGTGCGATGTTTTCACTCGCTCGTTATTCAGTCGCTCCTCGTCCTTATGAGGAACAAGAAAGAGTCGGAAAATGAGGATGAAATATTCCTGGCAAATCCACAGGACGACTGCGCGGTGCTTGATTGCAAGTCCTGTTTTGAGTCTTTATGACGAATAAAATCAAATTAAAAAAGAAAGATAAAATGAAACTACATGTCGATAGTCAGCAGCGGTCACATGTCGAGGGTTTCTCCAGCCTCGCTCCTCGGTGAAGCTGGTTGTTGAGGAAATGGAGTCTGTCCGGCGTGTTTTATCGCAGTGTGAGCTGCTCTGCACTTGCTGTGTAACTCACTGACTGAGCTTTGAAGAATATCTGCTCCTTCACATGGAGGAGGAGCAGGAGGTGCGGGCATGTACCTTCACACTCCTCCCCTTAAACGACACGACTCCACCTCACTGCTACTGTCCACACACTACTGCTCAACAACAGACCTGACGTGACAAAACACACGACAGATAGATATACATATATACATACATACATACATGCATACATACATAGGGAAATAAATATTTTTTATATACTATAAACTTATAATATATAATATTAACAAATAATAATAATGAGAAAAAGTGTTATTACTGAAATATTTTTTTTTTCTGAAACAAATATATTATGTAATTGCTTGTTTTATATAAAATTTAATTTCAAAACTTTAAATAATAACATTAGCAAATATTACACCTATTTCAGAATATTTACTGTCATATTTCATGTAACAACACATATACTATATACTGTTTTATAAAAGTATATAACTTTTTAATTAATAAAATGTATGAACAATTATTATGATAAATGCATCTGTTTATTTATATTATATAAAATGTTTTTAAAAAATATATTATATAAATGCTGTTTAAACATTTGACTACCAACATTAAAATATTACATAATAAAAATACTTAAAATTACTTAGCTTAATTTATTATTCATATTAACCGATATTACATTATACAAATATTTAACATGCTTATTTATTATTATGCTAATAATAATAATAATAATAATAATAATAATAATACTATTATTATTATTATTATTATTATTATTATTATTATTATTATTGGAATAATTGTGTAATATAATGAATATATTACAGCATTTTATATACTACAATAAATGTTTAAATTATTAATAAAATATTACTACATGTAAAATGTTTTATAATATATAAAATATGTATATTAATTATATTATATAAACTATAATTACATTAAAAAAAAAAACAAATTAATATTACATTTAATATTCATATTAGCCTTAAATATGAATCTCTCTCTCTCTATCTCGCTCTCAAAATGGGAATATTTGAGAAAAAAAGTTGAGACTTTTGCATCACTGGATATAGTTTTCAGGAATTTATAATTTCTTTCGTGAAATATTTGACTAATATTAAACAATTAGCAACTTCCAGCTCTTTTTCCACTTCAGATTGATGCTTCGTGTTGGAATTTGCGATCTGCTTCTTTGAACAGTAAACCCCGCCTACTTTGATTTGATTGGCCGTCTCAAGACAAGTGAGGCAGACCATTCTAAAATCGTAACTTTTAAACCTTTTTGTCTTTCTAACAAGAGCACTGTCTAATGGAGTGCAAATCAGTGCAAGATATTCAAATACTGGGGGGGACAGTTTGTCCATTTCTAATTATTGGGAGGACTTGGCGGTTACAGCCGTGCTTTATACCACCAATGACATATGACGTATGATATCGCACTTCTATATATTGTTTCCACACATTCTTAACCTCTTCACCCATGTTAAGGCTTAACCTTACGTCTTCCCTGACTTTGACACTATATGTCTTACTAGGACAGAGTAAGATAAGGTTTCTCATTCCTCATGAGGTCTCCAGGCCCCTGTATGTCTCAAACAGGTCACATAATCCCCTTAGACACAGAGATGCAGTCGTGCACGAATGTTTGTCTCAATACCAGCTCAGATATCATCAGCAGCACAACTTATACTGTATCAGCTGATGGTTAAGTTGGATGCTGAATACCCAGATTCAAAAAGAAAGAAAAAAAAAAGACCTTTGGTCCCTGGTGTTTCTCTGTGTTTCTGCAGAGGATAAGATTATCAACATCTCCACAGTTTCTCATTCTGCAATCAATATCCAGCCATTTCTAGATATAAAGGGGGCCCATCTGAGAGACAACCTGGGGTGGCTATCACAGATCAATAAAGGCCATCTTTAATAAGGGCGAATGTCCCCAGCAGTACCTGAGATCACATTTAAAGGAAATAGTCCAGAAACGTCCAGACGTTTGATTGATGGGGTAACGCCTGGAAGCTTCCAGAAAGCTTGATTGGAAATATAAAGCTGGATGGTGGGCAAACCATATTGTGTAGTTCAGAGTACCTGGATATTTTGTGCCAAAAACTACACAAAAAGAAGTGCAGATAAGAAACAAGTATAAAGAATCCAACATTGTCACAATTCAAGTATTTTAGAAGTCATGTCTTATTTTTGCATTTTTAAATCGGACACATGCCATTATTCTATATAAGAAAATCCAAATTTTAACCAAGATTGCTCCAACTGTCAACGGTCATTAGTGGTACTGCAAATGCACCTTTTATATTCTGCATATGCATATGCATTTTTCTCCTTTAATCCCCCAAAACAACTAAACAGTCTCAGTTATCTTTATCTGTTAATATCTGTTTTATTTTTCTGAGCAGTATGATGTCATATTGCTGAGGCCCCGCCCACGACCGCTGACGGACTGTCCCGTATTAGCATATTCTCACCCTCAGCCAGCTGTACGCCATCCACGTAAGCTGCAAGTGACGTATAATTTGATGTCTACTCCAAATTGGTCTATATACAAAAAACCAGAGGGGTGGGGTGAGCAAAGCTCATTATCATTTAAAGAGACATGCACCGAAATGGGTCAGTGTGAACAGAGCCGTTTTTGATGAGGTAAAAAGGTGTTGTTTTACATGACCACTGAGGAATGTTAACCAAAGTATGTTGCAGACATTTCATGAAAAGCCTAAGATTGCATTCACACTTGTAGTTGTCTTGGTTCATTTGTTCCAGACCAAAAAAAGAAAACAATACATTTGGTCCTGGTCCGCTTAACATTCACATTGGCATTTTTGACAGCGAACCTAAAGATTAAATGACATATTTTGCATAATGGAACTCAGCAAACACCCCAAATAAAATTTGTGTTTGACTTAAAGTGGCTCTGTGCAGACCGATTGGTGTATGACATCAAAGTACCTATTCACGATCTGTCTGTTTGGCCGAATACACCTAATGCCGTCAACTGGACAAAGCACGCTCATTGCATATACATATGATTTAATTTTCACCACTTGTGAACTCACAAAGAGCTCATAAAAAGCACTTTACCTTCTCATTGCTCCTCGTTTGCCCTCTGCTCATTTGGTTTTGGATTCCACATTGTCAAGTCATTTCGCATCCACGTCTTGTCATTACTTATTGTTTTTGTTTTTTTTTAGAAGTATTTGGCCCATGTTGCATTCATATTTCATTCGAACTGCACCAGAGTTCCCTTTTTAGTGGTCTCGGTCCGTCTGTTTGGTGCGCATCATGGTTTGGATGGTAGCGTTCACAGTAACTCAAATGAACTGCACTAACAGAACAATCGCACTAGGGTTTGTTTTAATCAAACCAAACATGACAAGAGTGAACTCAAAGTAAAGCAGAGGTGCCCAAACTCGGTCTTAGAGGGCCAGTGTACTGCAGATTTTAGATCCAACTTTTCTCAACACACCTGCCGTGAAGTTTCTAATATGCCTATTAATAGCTTGATTAGCTGGTTCAGGTGTGTCTAATTGGGGTTGGAGCTAAACTCTGCAGGACACCAGCCCTCCAGGACCAAGTTTGGCCACCCCTGCCCTAAAGAATCATACCAACTTGTGGAAAATGGACATCCATTGTTCCCCTTTAAAAAAAAAAGGTCTTGAGACTTTGCAGTCTCAGTGTTTCCCACAGGATTTTATGAGACTAGAAAATGTTGTACATTTTAAAGTTAAATTCATCCAACACAGCTCCCAACATAGGTTAAATGTGCAAACCAAATGAAAAAGCTGGTGAATTTACTTGTACTTGAGGTTTGAAGTGGACTTAAACCTCTTTTTAGTTGTGATATAGTGGCTCAGTCTAAATTACACTCACACTGGTGAATCTGGAAGCCAAACAAATTAGAATATAAGAGTAATAATACATGTATATTATTATTCCTATGACAGTAATAGCCATATACTGTAAAACAATTGCATAGTGAAATAAATGAAAATGAGTATTTCACAGGTTTATTATTTTACCTTATTCTACAGTAGGTAAATTACTTAGTTATGTCTGACTTTAGCTTTGTGACATTATGCTATAAACTGCATAAAACAAAAACAGCAGACAGGCTGAGTTTCATTTTTTGACAGCAGGTGGCGCTTATGGAACAACAGTGATAAGAGTGCTTGCAAGAGATAAACCTACGAGCTTTTATTTTGGCAGAAACTGCAGTTGAGCTTTTATTTTGGCGGAAACTCCAGCTTCAATGAAAACAGGAGAAAAGAACGATCCAATCGCATGTCGGCGCTTTTGATTAACCGCTTACGTGTGACGTGCTCATATATTTAGGCGGCATTCATACAGGATGCGCTTTCGTGTTGACAAAGGTGCGACGCGGGCAGTGGAACAGGTAAAACATGCAAGAAGATAGGAGTGAACTTCTTTTAACTTGAGCGGCGCGTTTTTATAATGCCGTTTCATTCATGAGACGCTGCAAGAGACGCGAGTGCAACAATCAAACGCGTCCATGTTTACATAGAAAAAAAAAAAAAACAATGCAAAAGCAGCGGAATAGAGTAAAGAACCCGTGAAGAACTACTACTGTATGTCTGATAGTTCATGTCTGCATCATGGTGACAGACTGAAAGCTGCTGTTCGTTGCTTTTATTGAACATTTATAGTTAATAATAGTCTGCTGGTGTTTTACTTTAAGTCATTTTGAATTTGAATTACCTTGACTTTTGAGGGTTTTTTTTTTTTTAAGCATTTTCCTTGTTTCCTTTCTTAACATATAATATGTATAAGACCAGTTTGTACAAGATGTAGCTGTAGTTCAACCATCTTTTCTGCAAAGATATTTAACAAGTGATTTGTTAAACATTTACATCATGTTGGCAATTTCAGGTGTTATGCACTTGGAATACACTGTAAAAATTGCAAATGCATATGTTCCGGTTCATGAAACATTTTGAGTCTCAAATTGTTATTTTCTTGAAACAACATAAAAACCCTTCAACTAGTCAAACAAAGTTGTCTGAGCACTTTATATTGTTGAAATGTTAAGCCTTTGTGAGTTCCCAACATGAATAAATTATGCAGTAGTTATAAGATTATTGTTTTCCTGTTTGCTGACCTAATTTCAACCATTCTTGAGGTTTGTGTGTCTAGTTTTGAGACCTATAGTATGTTCAACCAATGGATATCTTGGACTTCTAAGATGTTCTAAAAAAACAAACCGATACATAATATATATATATATATATATATATATATATATATATATATATATATATATATATATATATAATGTATATGTATGTGTGTATATATATATATATATATATATATATATATATATATATATATATATATATATATATATTACCTCAACGACAGTAATTATTTCAGTACATAAACAAAAATCTGATACATAAAAAAATAATTACCTATATAAAAATAATTGTTTCAGTTGTTAAAACTTTGTTCTATTAGCAAAATAAGACAATCATCATTGCATGAACAATCCAATTTATGTTATACAAATTAAACAAAGTATCTTTACTAAGAAAAACAGAAAAACTGATCACCGATCCCAAATGCGGTTGTAAACGATCCCAGACGAGGAAGAAGGCTCTTACCTAGAGAAACAATCGGTTATTTTCATTAAAAAAAAAATACAATTTAAATACTTTTTAATCTCAAATGCTCATCTTGCCTTTATCTCTCTGAACTCTGTGTATTCTGGCTCAAGACAGTTAGGGTATGTCAAAAAAACTCCAATTGTATTTTCTCCCTCAACTTCAAAAATCATTTAAAAATCATCCTACATCACTGCAGAATTACCAACCCAGTCTTTGCAAAGTGATCAAACACCCTTAACAAAAAAGGTAAAACAGCGATATAGGGCAATTTTGAAGTTGATGGAGAAAATATGATTAAAGTTTTTTGCCATACACTGTCTTGAGTCAGAATACACAGAGTTCAGGGAGAGCAAGACAAGACGAGCGTTTGACATTAAAAAGTATATAAATTGTGTTATTTTTATGAAAATAACCGATCGTTTCGCTAGATAAGACTCTTCTTCTTCAGCTAGGATTGTTTACAACTGCAATTGGGATCATTTGAAGCCACATTTAAACTGCATTTTGGACGTTCAAACTCGGGGCACCATATCAGTCCATTATATGGAGAAAAATCCTGAAATGTTTTTCTCAAAAAAACATAATTTCTTTACGACTGAAGAAAGAAAGACATGAACATCTTGGATGACAAGGGGGTGAGTACATTATCTGTAAACTGTTGTTCTGGAAGTGGACTTCTCCTCTAAATCAAAAGTAGAGCTGTAGTTATCAAATCGCGATATGGACTACTGTCTGCGAATATTATGTGAATGAATGTTTTATTTACCACACAAACTCAAGCACAGGTGATGCTCGCAGTGTCCGCCGCCTCACAATATGAGGACATGAACGCGTAAACTTAATCTCCAGAGATGCTCCGAGAGTCACTTCCTGAGGATGTATGGGGTTCCTGGCCCCAAAAAGTTTGAGACATCCTGCTCCAGACATTTTTGTTTGTTTTTTTTAAAATTCCACTGCCTCGAGTCTTGCAAAAATAAGTTTTTGCATTTTACTGCATTGCTTTTATATTGTTTTCCTACATAAACCTATGCTAGATGGCATTTTTTGCAGCATCTCACATAACAAAGTGTGAATGACACATTATGAGAACAGCATGAAGGTGAATAAAATTATGACAAAATTTTCATTTTTGGGAATAAAGTCATTTTTGTTTTCTTTGCGCTCAAAAAGTATTCTCATGGCTTCATAACATTATGGTTGAACCACTGATGTCACATAGATGTCACATTTTAATGATGTCCTTACTACATTTTGTCTCTGCAGGGTCTGAAAGCTCTTGGACTTCATCAAAAAATATCTTAACTTGTGTTCCGAAGATGAATGAAGGTCTTACAGGTTTGGAACGACATGAATGTGAGTAATAATGACAGAATTTTCATTTTTGGGTGAACTATCCCTTTAAATACTTTCAGATGCACCAAGTCAGTTTGGGCTTCTCAGTTTTCTCATGTAAGGTGAGGTTTTCTCAGGTAAGATAATCTTCTTAAGGAATGGTAAGCATTTCAGAAAACAAATATCATTCAATACCACAATCAGCTGTTTACTTCATGCTAATGTTAACATCTTCAGAAAAAAACGAATCATATATTGCAAATGTCGAATGGTGGTGCACAAACTCCAGCAGGACACTGTTATAGGTTAGTCAGAGGAAATCCATTTGAGTGTGTCTAATGTAAAGTGACAAAGCAATGTCCCTGAGAGCAGCCATGTTTGCAGGGCTTCAAATCCTATTTGCTTTTTCACTTAAGGTATTAAAAAGGAACGACAAGCCAGAAACAATAGTGTTCTTGGCTCTTTTAGATGCAGCTTTCTGAGGTAATGATAACTAATACTGTACCGCTATACTGTACGCGTGTCCCAGCAACCTCCTCAGAACATTTTACAGAGTCACAGGGGAACGAATATGAAATACTAGATCATGAAAGCCTGCCTTAGTCTACCAGAAGAATTATGTCAGGACATTATGTACTAGAACAAATCGCCCCAAAGCTTGTCAAGAACATGCCCAGTTCGTATTTCACAAATAAATAAATAAATAAATGTTGCATAAAGACACTTGTAGCCTCATTTGACATTTTACTACTTTATTATTTATTTTACATAATTAGTATTAAGCGTGTTTACACTATTCACACAAAGTATATCTCAAAAACAGAATTTATATTGTAGGATTGTATAATCAATAACAGAGAATTCTATATAATATAATTGGCATTGCATATCTTTAAACCTATTATATGAATCACATTTATATACATTTATATTTTATGTATGATCTTCTAATTCATTTTTTATATAATATAATTAATATAATATACCTATGATATAAATTATTATTATTATTATTATTATTATTATTATTATTTAATTTTACAGAATCAATAAAGAAGAATTATATAATCAAAATATATAATATAATATAATAGAATTTTAATCATAACTGGCATTCTCAAAGCATATCTTAAAATATAAATTTTTACATTTATATATACATTACATTTACATTTATATATACTTTATTATTTATATTATTATTTAAATAAAATCAAAATATATAATATAATATAATATAATATAATATAATGAGATACCTATGATATAGGCTAAATTACATGTATATATACATTTATATTTTATATATGATCAAATCATTGTATTTTTATATTATTATTTTAATTATTTACAATATTTGATATGATTTAATCAAAATATATAATATAATATAATATAACTGACATTCTCAAAGCGTATCTTAAAAATATAAATTGCATTTAAAATGTATATTATATATATGATTTTATAATTCATATTTTTATATTATTATTTAAATATAATCAAAATATATAATATAATATATAATATAATATAATATAATATAATATAATATAATATAATATAATTAATAGATACCTGTAATATAGGCTAAACTTCATATATATATATATATTATATTATATTTTACATGTGATCTGAACATTATATTTTTATATTATTATTTAATCAAAGTATATATTATGATTTAATATAATACAATATAATATGATATGATATAAATTCTGATATACCTGTGAATTAAAAAAAAAAAAAGTAATAATAATTAATTAATGTTTTAATCTGGGCCTGGTTTTAAAAAATATATTTTAAGAAAACAACAACAACCACAACAACAACAACAACAACAACAATAATAATAATAATAATAATAATAATAATAATAATAATAATAATAAAATTCAAAACCACATCAATCTTAATAACTACTATTAATTTTGTATTTAATCATTTATACGTGATATATATTTGTCCATGAAGGCTGGAAGTGAAAAACTCCTTATATTCAGGTGTGCATAATTATTAGGCACGTTTTCTTTTACATATAAATAAGCCAAAAAAGAGATTTAACCCAGACTGAAAAGTCAAAAATTATTAAATGCCCAAGAGAAGGATGCAAAACTAATGCAATGCTAGACTTTGCAAAGTTAAGGCTTGACCATTGGACAGAGAAATGCTCGTTGGGTCAGCACGGTGAGAAAAAAAAAACGGTGGAGAAGAAAAGACACGTTAACTGCAAAAGAATTAAGAATTAAAGTGAAGAATTAGCTGTGAAACCATCAGGAACCATTTAGTCTCCAGCACCACCATTTTCCAGAGCTGCAACCTTCCTGGAGTCTTCAGAAGTTCAATGTGTCAGGTTCTCAGAGACTTTGCTTGAGAAAAAAACCTAAAAAATGACCCTCACTTAATAAGAATAACATTCTGAAGTGTTAAGAAATACATGAAGACAGTTTTTTTTTTATAGGCTTTATAGACAGATAAGATGAGAGTGACTCTTAAAGGGCCAGCACCACATCCTCTTGTACTTCTGATTCAAGAATTTGTCTTCCAGAATCTAACAGTACATTTTGGGAGTTCATGTTTAGTCTATCTCCTATCCTGAAAAGTCTGACTTGCAGAGATGGACTAAAATGAACTCCCAAAACTTACTGCCAGATTTTGGAAGATAAATTCTTAAAAGAGTGGTATAAGAGGATTTGATGCTTGTCCTTCAAAAATCACTCTCATCTTGTCTGTCTATAAAGCCTATAGAAACCAGTCTTCATGTATTTCACAACACTTCAGCATGTTATTCTCTTTAAATGAGGGTAATTTTTTAGGATTTTTCACCCAAGAAAAGTAAATAAACAGTGTTGGTGTAACGCATTACAAGTAACGCGAGTTACATAATCATTACTTTTTCAACTTTTTCAAAAATGTAAGTATGTATTTATTTATTTATTTATTAAAATCAATTAAGCAAGCCCAATATAGTTGACAAAAAGTAACGCAAAAGTAATGTAACGCATCACTTTCCATAAAAGGTAAATAAGTAATGCAAAGTAATGCAATTAGTTACTTTTTAATTAAGTAACACAATATTGTTACTTTTCAAAAATATAATTTTATTTCTAAAAATCTAACTTTGGAGTTTTTGTTGTTGTTGTCTAACTTTTTTTTCTTGTTGTTATTAAAATCAAATGTGCAAGCCCAGCCCAGATGACAAAAAGTAACACAAAGGTAATGTAACACCTTACTTTCCATAAAAAAGTAACTAAGTAATACAATTAGTTACTTTTTCATTGAGGAACACAATACTGTAATACATTACTTTTAAAAGTAACTTTCCCCACCACGGGGTTAAGAAATAATATTTGATGCTAATCATTTCAATATATGACAATTGTGACTTATTTATTTACTTACCACGAGCTGCTGAACAAACGTTTTTCCAATAAATTTTAAATGCCTAAAAGCCATAATTCAAAATGAAACATATGTGATTGCTGGGTTAAGAAATAATAACATTCACCACCACATTGTTTATATTCACATAACTGATCTTATTGAGTTCACAGTCTAATTAACGCCTAGCTGCATTTTCGCAACTACATGTTGAAAATACTGCATGTCAGGACGAGCCACCCACAAAGATATGAGAATTTCATTTATGAATCTGGATGCGTTTTGTTTCTGTATGTGTGTGTCTGTGAAATACTGTAGTCAAAGAGGCGAGCCGCAGAGATTGACGCTATGCATTATGGGCATGCCACATCGCATATGTCAGCGTTCATATTGCAGCTGTTTTTATTTTTTCAGACATGGATGAACAAAGCCACGTCCTCGCATGCTCCGCTGAACTCATTTAACCTAGCAATAGAGACGTTTTTGGCCACTTTACAAATAAATTGACCAACAGAGCAGCCTTTTTTTAAAATAACAGATGTCTTCGTGATGACCGTAAAAGATGCGCAAATGTCCTAATTGGAACAGTTGCTACAGAGCAAAGATGCCAAGTTTTTTGGGCGTTCAGCTGTCCTCTTTGTCTGTCTGCTTGCTCCCCTCATGCAGCCCATTTGTGGAGACAATAAATTATTAATCAGAAAGACACCGTGTTCACCGAGATGTCCTGGTGTGACTGGGTTAATCGCCTCTGGAGCGGAAAACAAAACGGCCCGGCGCAGGTAGGCATGCGCAAAATCGGCGCCGACTTCTTGCTCGTCTGCATCTGCATTTGCTGGACTGTAGAGGCGAAACTAAAGCAGACACACGCGTTATGAGCGAGCGGTCGTGCATCAAAGCATGTAGATGTCATTTTCTAGCCGACGCACTTTAACACAACCTGAGCAGTAAACATAACCTCTGTATTAAATATTCATGACGCTCTATAACCCGGGTAAGCAGATGCTTAATGCTGAGTGCTGGCGCTTGCTCATTTCAAGAACTGCTGTGAACAAACTCAGTCCTTACAAACGCTCACAATCCCAGACGAACGAGTTTTATGTTACTAAACCACAATGTTTTGATTGCTTGTTATAAAAACATATGAGCAGTGTTTTTCCATTTAACATTAGTGAAATTAAGCAAGTTAATCTCTTGGTCATATTTCAGACAATCAAAGCAAAATGATCAAAAAATGTATTTATTTATTTATTTATTTATTTATTTGTACAAAAAACGAGATTTTAGGAGGATTTCTTGAAGATTATATAGAGATGTCACATAATTATTTTCATAAAACATAATTGTTTTGATAATTAAGCCCATTTTCTCCAACACTTCTTACTGCTGTAGTGTTTCCGGATGATTTGCTTTTGAGTTTGCTTGTAAATGTAATTATTTGCTTTGATGATTCTCATTGGGGTCTCATTACTGTAACACAATTAAAAATATTTTAGCAATATTACATTCAGTATAAAATTAAAGGCAGTCAAAACATACTGTGCTATATATATATATATATATACATATATACACTGTGCATAATTATAAGGCACGCTAATATTCTGGTCATATTTTTTTTCCAAGCTCATTTTACCAATTCCAAACCACATCAATCTTAATAACTACTATTAATTTTGTATTTAATCATTTATATGTAATATATATTTGTCCATGAAGGCTGGAAGTGAAAAACTCCTTATTGTAACTTATTGTGTTATTTAGTTACTTTTTATGGAAAGAAATGCATTGTTACTTGTGTGTTACATTTGTCCCCTGGGCTGGGCTTTCTTATTTGATTTTAATAACAAAAAACTCAGAAGTTTGATTTTTAGAAAGAAAATTATATTTTTGAAAAGTAACAACATTGCGTTACTCAATTAAAAAGTAACTAATTGCGTTACGTAGTTACTTTTTATGGAAAGTGATGTTTTACATTACCTTTGCGTTACTTGATTGGGCTTGCTTAATTGATTTTAATAAATAAATAATAAATAAATAAATACATTTTTGAAAAAGTAACTCAGATATTTATTTGTAAATGTAAAAGCAATGCATTACTTTACTAGTTACTTGAAAAATTAATGATTATGTAACTTGCGTTACATAATGCGTTACACCAACACTGTTTATTTATTCATTTACTCAATTAAAAAGTAACTTATTGTGTTATTTAGTTACTTTTTATGGAAAGAAATCCATTATGTTACTTGATTTAATAACAAAAACCCCAAAAGTTAGAGTTTTAGAAAGAAAGTCATTTTTTTTAAAAAGTAACAATATTGCGTTACTCAATGAAAAAGTAACTAACTGCGTTACTTAGTTACTTTATATGGAAAGTGATGCGTGTATTGAGCTTGCTTAACTGATTTTAATAACAAGAACCCCAAAAGTTATTATTAATATTATTATTATTATTATTATTTGAAAAAAGTTATATTTTTTGAAAATATTTCATTATAAATTTAAAAGTAATGCATTACTTTACTAGTTATTTAAAAAAAGTTATCTGATTACAAAACTCGTGTTACTTGTAATGTGTTACCCTAAACACTATATATTTCATATTGAACTATACTTTAAAAAAATGAACACCATATTGTACAATCAACAGCTTGTGGTAAATAAATAAATAAATTAATTAATTAATTAATTAATAAATACATACTTGATATTTATTGAAATGATTAACACCAAATATTATTATTTCTTAAACCAGTGATCATATATTTCAAGTGCTGGGGAAAGTTACTTTTACTTTACTGTAAAGTTTACTTTACTGTAATGTTACTGTAATGTTTTACAATATTGTGTTACTCAATGAAAAAGTAACTAACTGTGTAACTTAGTTACTTTTTATGGAAAGTAATGCATTACATGTGTTACATGTTACTTTTTGTGGCCTCAGCTGGGCTTGCTTATTTGTTTTTAATAACATTTTTTTTTTTTTTTTTTTTTAAAGTAACAGATATTTCATTGTAAATTAAAAAGTAATGGATTACTTATTACTAGTTACTTGAAAAAAGTAATCTGATATTACATGATTTGTTACGTGTAATACGTTACCCCAACACTGTTTTATTTCATATCGAACTATACTTTTTAAACATTAACACTGTATTGTAAAAACATTATTTCAACAGCTTGTAATAAACAAATAAATCAATAAATACATACATACATACATACATTTTTGAAAAAGCAACTTAGATATTTAATGCATTACTTTGCTAGTTACTTGAAAACGTAATGATTATGTAACTCGCGTTACTTGTAATGTGTTACACCAACACTGTTTATTTATTCATTTAATTATGCATTAATTAAATTTATTTGTATATTTTAACATTTATTTAATGATTTATATTAAAGAAAAGAAAAATCGTATTTTAAAAGAAAACACCAGCTTGTAATAACTGACTAAATAAACAAATATTACCTTTGTAACTCATTGAAATGATTTTGAATGCCAACTTTGATACGTTGAGCAACTGACCTGGCTCTTGTGCTTTTAACGCACGCAAAAACATTCAGTTAGAAATGAGAGACTGAATCACATTAGCATCTAAATGGCGTGTCAGAGGGTGAGAAATCACATAAATATGTAATCTATAGCGTGTTATATATCCTATTAGACCGCACGCATCCTACTGTTAGAGATGCTGCATCATTAACTCGTATATAAAGACAAAGGCTGTCATAATCCATCACTCACCTAGTTAAAAACACTGTGCTTGTTACTGCTTACAGGAGTCAGAATGTGGTGTTGTGTGAAATAATAACAGAGGGAGACCTTGATGAATACAAATGGGAATAAATTTCAAAAAAGTCAAACTCCTTCACATGAGGTGAAAAACCTGGGGAAGGTTGGCCAAATTGGCGCTAATTTGTTGCAATGTAATTTCTAAGAAATCACACAATGAAAACGAAAATAATACAATAAAAATAATAAAACAAAAAGCAAGTTAAAAAAAGCCCAACCTTTAACATATAATAGTTTTCACATATTCTCAAAAATAAGTTAAGGTATCTGGTATCTGCCCCAGACACCTAAGACTGGCGACCCCAATCTAATATTACCCCCACTGAGTCGAACAGCGTCCAGCCCTCTATGGACATTATCAATTGGGAATTAAACATCTCTAGTGTCCCGCTAACCTGCTGTGCTGCGGTACCAGACACGACTCTGTTTCTGAGCAGATACAACTCCCCATTGCTGAATTGATTAAACTAATAATCATAAGAATTTACATATTCCTTAAAACACTTTCATTACCAGTCTTTTAAAGAAGACATTTCATTCTCCATCTAAAATCTCCACCACAGCGGGCTCACGTCCTAATTTTCTCAAAGCCAGTATAATTTTATTTCATCATTATTATTATTATTATTATTTTTAATTCTTCTTATTTATGTTAAAGATAAATAATGTGTTGCTAAAACTGTTACATCTAATTTAATGCTGGCAATTAAGTATGACTCAGAAGAGCATTTATGAACACAGAAATGGTTTGATCTGATCAAACAAGCTGAGGAATTAAAAAAAAATAAATAAAAAGACATTTGATTCTAAAACAAAAGTGACGTTTTACCTTTTTGCCTTATCAAAACCAAACAAAATCATAAAAGGATCACAATTTTAAAACATTTTACCAAAATTTGATGATTTAGTGAATTAGTTTTAGCAACTCCATTATTTATCAAAACATATATAAGAGGAGCATTGAGGAATTAAAATAATCACAATGTAACATCACAATCCATTACATGAATCTGATTCAAAAACACAGGTGACATTTATCCCTTTTTATATCATTAAAACGCAATTAAACAAAATACAAAATTAAAGCAAAATATAAATAAATAAATAAATAAATAAATAAATACATACATACATACATACATACATACATACAAAGCAAACAACAAAGTCAAAGCAAAACCAAGCAAAATAGTAGCAGGAAAAAAAAAAAAAAAAAAAAACACTACTAAACACTAAACCAAGAAAAAAGCTAAAACAATTTAACAAAAAAAAAAAAAAAAAAATCTATTAAAACAAAAACAGCAAAACAAAACTATATTACAGCAAAACCAATGAAAAATATCAAAGCAAATCAAAATCAAACTAAAACCAAACAAATCAAAACAATAAAGAAAATCAAAGCAAATACCAAGCAAAACAGTACAATAAATAAATAAATAAAACCAATGTAACATATCAAATAAAACAAAACCAAACAAAAAACAAAGCAAAACAGAACTAAATTACAGCAAAACCAAGGGACAAAAAATAATCTAAGCAAAGCAAAACAAAAACAAACAAATCAATTAAAACAAAATCAAACTAAAACCAAGCAAAACAAAGCAATACAAAATAATCGAAGCAAAACAAAACAAATGAAAACAAAACCAAGAAAAAAGCAAAACCAATTAAAAAAAAAAAAATCAAATAAAAAACAAAATTAAAGCAAACCCATTTTTAAAAAGCAAAACAAAACTACATCATAGCAAATCCAAGCGGGAAAAAAATCAAAGCAAAACAAAACAAATACAAAGCAAAATCTAGCAAAATAAAATTAAACCAAAACAAAGCAAAACAAAAAAATCAAACCCAAGTAAAACAAAAACAAAGTCAAAGAAAAACCAGCAAAACAGTACAAAAAATAAATAAATAAAATTAAATAAATACATTAATTAATTAATTAATTAATTAATTAATTAATTAATAAAACTAAGAAATAAAAAAAAAAATCAGTTTTAAAAAAATCGAATAAAACAAAACCAAACAAAAAACAAAATCACAGCGAATCCAATTTTGAAAAGCAAAACAAAACTACATCACTGCAAAAAAACAGATTTTCTAGATACAGAAAGTACACAAACCAAATATATTATAAAATAAAATGCACAATACTGCACAATTGCAATTAAGCAAATGAATCAATTTTCATCTTAGACAAGACTGTCAGAATGTCATTTGTCCAACTTGTCCAGATTAGAAGACAAGACCTAAACATTGTATAAGTATTTAAAAGCAATTGGTCTTCAATTTGCAGTTTTTCAGTAATTTTAGTTAAACCTACCTCATAAGACTTTGTCTTTGAAATGTCATTTAAGACCATTCATTTATAAAGAAAAACACTAACACGACATCTTTTTAAACATTGGCTTCCTTTTACAATCTCCAGACAAATTTGCCTTCAACTTAATTTGCTGTTTTCTTTTTTCTTAAAAAGGTGTTAATATCATTCAGCAAGTTAGACATCAGCAGTCGGGTTCAGAAACTGCATCGGCAGACATACATTCGAGCAGCTGAGCAAACAACAAGGGAACAATGAGAACTAATCACTCTGATTATGCCGGTGAAGCAGACGCTCGCGCACAAAAACCCACTTTCACACCCACGTTCCTCACGTCTCTCTTCACAACACAACCTGAGCGCACAAAAGACGACATCGAATGGGAGGGACACCCTCAGGTAGCTGGAAGGCTCTGATATCATATGACACAAGGCCAAGATAAACATCTGAGAGAGGGCATGTTGACTCGTAAAAGAGATGGAGGTTTGGAAGGAGGCTTTAAAGGGGCAGCACCTGTCTCCTTGGAAAATTAAAGACTTGTGGGTTTCAGGACATTTTTATTGCTCTGGAAACTCAGTTGGTGGGACGTCATGTTGTTCCAAATCTTTCTTCTGTGGAACACACAAATCTATATATTTTTTGCAAATATATTTTAAATGTTTTAGTGTTTTATTGTCCATACGATGAAAATCAGTGGTGTCCAGTGTTCAGTGTTTTGGACACCATTGGCTTTTTCATTGTGTAGGCAAAAATGTGTGTGAGTAAATAATGACCAAAAATTTAAGTACTTTTTTCGAGATGTTCTTCCTTTAGGATAAATTTTAAAAATAAATAAATAAATAATTAAAATATACGTACAGTAAAGGTGCAGTCACATTTGTGATATTTCAACATAATTTTGTGGACAAAAAAGTCCATTGTCTATTGTTCTTAAAGGGATAGTTCACCCAAAAATGAGAATTCTGTCATTAATTACTCACCCTCATGTCGTTCCAAACCCGTAGGACTTGAATTGTTGAATAAAGAAAAAATCTTTTTGCACAAAAATGTATTCTTGTAGCTTCGAAAAATTAAGGTTGAACCACTAATGTCACATGGACTATATTAACAATGTCCTTGCAACGTTTCTTGAATGTGGTAGTTTCATTGCTGTCTATTCAGTGTCAGCAAGCTCTCGGATTTTATCAAAAATATCTTAATTTGTGTTCTGAAGATGAACGAAGGTCTTACGGGTTTGGAACGACATGAGCATGAACTATTCCTTTAAAATAACTATTATTTTCTTAGTTTTAAGAACAGTTTTAAAATCTAAAGAACCTTTTACCACTATAAAGAACCTATAATCCAATGGAAAGGTCCTATGGATGCAGAAGGTTCTTCATGGAATCATTGATGCCATTAAAAAAAAAAAACATTTATATTTAATAATGTATCTTGGTACCACCATTTTGGGTTCCTTTTAGTGATCAGTTACCTTCTTAGTGCGAAGAACATTTCAATAAATTAAAGAACCATTTTTCACTGTAAAGAACCTTTTGTGGAATGAAAAGTTTCCATTGATGTTAAATGTTCTTCATGGAACTATATAAAGAATGGCTGTAAAGGGTTACTCCACCCCAAAATGAACATTTTTGTCATTAATAACTTACCCCCATGTTGTTCCAAACCCGTAAAAGCTTCGTTCCTCTTTGGAACACAATTCAAGATATTTTCGATGAAAACCAGGAGGCTTGTGACTGTCCCATCGACTGCCAGGTAAATACCACTGTCAAGACCCAGAAAAGTATGAAAGACATCATCAAGATAGTCCATCTGCCATCAGTGGTTCAATCTGAATTTTATGAAGCGACAAGAACACTTTTTGTATTGCATTGTCATTTTCTAAAAAACAAAAATTTAAATTTAATATACTTTTTAACCTCAAATGCTTATCTTGTCTAGCTCTGCGTGAATTCTGTGTATTCCGGGTCAATACAGTTAGGGTATGTCGAAAAACTCTCATCTCATTTTCTTCTCCAACTTCAAAATCATCCATTTTTTTTTGTAAAGGGCGTTTGATCTTCTTTGCATGTTCACTTTGTAAATACTGGGTCAGCACTTCTGCAGCGATGTAGGATGATTTTGAAGTTGGAGGAGAAAATGAGATGGGAGTTTTTCGACATACCCTAACTGTATTGAACCAGAATACACAAAGTTCACGCAGAGCTAGACAAGACGAGCATTTGAGGTTAAAAAGTATATAAATTGTCAATTTGTTTAGAAAATGACTAATTGTTTAGATTAGTTCTAGAATTGTTTAGAGCCCTTTGAATCTGCATTTAAACTGCATTGCGGAAGTTCAAACTCGGGGCACCATTGAAGTCCACTATATGGAGAAAAATTCGCAAATGTTTTCCTCAAGAAACATAATTTCTTTACGACTGAAGAAAGAAAGACATGAACAACTTGATGATAAGGGGGTGAGTAAATTATCTGTACATTTTTGTTCTGGAATTTAACTTCTCCTTTAAGGGTCTTATCTAGCGAAACAATTGTCATTTTCTTAAAAAATGACAATTGTGTGACATTTTCCAGCATGATTACGTAATACGTGATATCGAACTAGTGACCTATTCTTTTCTTAGAGAAGACCCTTATTCCTTAGCTGGGATTGTATAGACCTTTTGAAGCTGCACTGAAACTGCAATTTGGACCTTCAACTCATTGGCCACCAATGAAGTCCACTATATGGAGAAAAAAAAAAAAAAAAATGGAATGTTTTCCTCAAAAACCTTCATTTCTTTTTGACTGAAAAAAAGAAAGACATGAAAATCTTGGATGACATGGGGGTGAGCAAATCAGGAAATTTTTATTCTGGAAGTGAACTAATCCTTTAATTTGTATGAGTGAAGGGTCTGTTTCTCAGAAGACGTGGACGAAACAAATGAGAAATCAAAGAGATCCTTCTTTCCAAAGGGATCTATTTCGTTCGGTCCTTCTTAACACCATTAGCTCCCATTGAAATGCATCTGTACCTGTACCTGTAAATAACTACCCGGGGGTAACAGGATCCGCCCTTAATTGCGTACCTTCAGCAATGGGAAAGTTGGTAAGAACCTGATTTTATCCTACAAGTAACACCCCTCAATCTTCTCCTTTTCATTCCCTTGGGGCGTAAGGACAGGTCACTAAAATTTCTGGGGAGTGGGGTGACATGTGGAGCCGAGCCATTGATCTTTTGTCTGTGAGATTCCTTTCAAAAGCCCTAACCTGACATTCAGGCAATCTGAAGAATTCCAGCCTTTTGTACTCACCTGAGGCCTCTTCTTTTGAGGGAAGCATGTACGTCCGCAGGGCGCCCGAACTAGAAGCGTCTCACCTTGCTTATCAGCCGTCCTTTCATTAAGAAGCTTGTTTATCCCCAAACATTCCCCTGCGTTTAACAGAGACCAAGGGAATGCTTATGTAGCGCCAGGAGATCCCTCAAAAACAGCATCCTGAGGCCTCTAGGCCGCGAAGGCATTCCGCAGTAATTTCAACTCCCAGACGGTGTTGCAAAACACAGTCGCCTCCTTGAGTCACATCTGAAAGGGGGTAGAGTTGTCGTAGCCACGCATCTCATTATTCAGCCTGGAAATTACTGTCATTGTGCGCTGGAGTGAGTTGCAAAAGTGGAGTCCTTAACTTTGTTCTGCATTACATGATGTCAGTATCTTTGTAAAGCAGAAAAAAGACACTTGGGGGAATCTCTGGGTGTTGGGCGTATTCAATGAGCCATAAAGTAAATAGTAAGTAATTGGCTCTTTTTGAATCCTTCATGGGAATTCTCGGCCGTAAATGCGTTTTTCAACCAGATTTCGAGAGGAGCGGTGCAGATACCGTTCTTTGAATGCAAGCGTACGATCCGTCAATTGGAGAGTAAACAAGTGCATCTCAGATTCGTAATTTGCATTTTGTTAAACCAACGTTTGCGCCAGCGCTCCAGAACGAAATCAGTTGCTTTGGATCCCATCTCTCGATGACATTTCTGTGAAGCCCGCGGCTGTTTGTGCGTATCAAGCTTCTGATCAATTCCCAAATCGTGGTTCCACTCAATAGGAAAGGACTTATTACTTGCCTGAGACCACAATAAAGCCTGGGCTCTCGATGCACCGGAGCGCTACGGATGACGCAAAGTGCTGAAACCGTCTGTCTGGGAATGTCAAGACTTACAGTCCGTAAACAAGCCCGAGAGTAACGTCTCTGTTTCTATGGTGATGATTTTGTAGTACAGTAATTACATTAGATGGCGATAATTGAAATGAATGAGGTGAATCGCATTACGAGGTGGTTCCGGCGATATTAAATCCATGGTGTTACTTGTCATACACTTGTATAACAATTATTAACCTTATTATTAAAGATTCCCAAATGCCTATTCAAGAGCTTCGGGATGTTGCCATCACATCCCTTGTACCATACAAGACTGGTGCTGTACTTGAGGGATCCGATTGAGTTTAATTCAATTGAATATATCCGGAATTAATTTGCAATGCAAATCTTGTGGGATAGCGGCGCTGCTCTAGGGTGAGGAAAGGACCAAGAGTGAACATTAGAGGTTAAAACGATGGAATGTTGCTAGGCAACATGTAATTTGGCTCTGTTATCTCGCATGCATGTCATTACTCAAAATGATGGTTCTACATTCTAATTATATGTTTAATTGGTGCATGTGGACGCGGAATCATGTGAGGGCAAAAGTGCATGTTTTCTGAAGAGGGTCACGGAGGATAACGGCCAGAGACGGTACAATAACACTGTTGCATGGAGAAGAGCGGGAATGGGTTTTTTTCTGTCTTTCAAACATTTTATTTATTGGCTGACATGTATAACCAACCATCAAAACTGTCAAACTAATTCTGCTGTCAGCAGTATTTTTTATGCATAAAAAAGTTTTTTTTTCACCAAAAAACAATGGCTTCAGCCTTTTTTTTTTTTTTTTAACCTAAAGCCTTTTTTTAACCTAAAACTGTCTTTGCAACTAACTGAAATTTTTTAGTTGTAATACTAAAATTACTAAAATGAAAATTGAACAATTACAACTATTTATGTAAATGTTTTTTTTTTTTTTTTTTAAAAAAAACAAACAAAAAAAAAAAAAACAATAATAATAAAATTACAATAGCACATACCAAAATTACTAAAACTAAAATGAAAGCTGAAAATATAAATACAATCAAATTCAAAAAATTATTAAACAGTATATAAATAATACTAAAATAAAACTGATACTAACAAATGTGAGCACTGCTGCTTGTTCACAATGCTGAAATAAAATATAAATATTAGATGAAAAACCTACTTAAAAGTTTGCAAGTAACCGAAATTAATTTAAATTTTTTAGATGTATTACTTAAATGACTAAAATTAAAATTGAACAGTTGAGACTACATTTAAATGTTAAAAAAAATTAATAAATAAAATTACAATAGCAGATACCAAAATTACAAAACTAAAATTAAAACTGAAAACATAAATACAATCCAGTAGTATCAAAACTGATACTAACAAATGTGTGCACTACTGTTTGTTCTCAATGGTCAAATAATAAATAAATAAATGAATGAATGAATGAATGAATGAATGAATGAATGAATGAATGAATAAATAAATAGTTCATATATAATGCTAAAATAAAATTGATAAAAAACAAATGTGTGCACTACTATTGTTCACAGTGATTAAATAAATAAATAAATAAATAAATAGATAAATAAATAAATAAATAAATAAATAAATAAATAAATACTAGATTGAAATACCTAATTAAAACTAAGTACTTAAATTACTAAAAGCACAACTGAACAATTAAAATTACACATGTAAACGTAAATGTTAAATAAATAAATAAAAATTACACTAGCGCATACCAAAAATACTAAAATTAAAACTGAAAATGCAAATACAATCAAATTCAAAACATTACTAAATAGCTCATATATAATGCTGAAATAAAATTGATAAAAACAAATGTGTGCACTACTACTTGTTCACAACGATAAAATAAGTAAATAAATAAAATATAAATATAAATATTAGGTGAAAAACTTGCTTAAAACTTTGCAACTAACTGAAATGAATTTACTTTTTTATGACTAAAATCAAAATTGAGCAGTTACAATATGTTGAAAAAAAAAAACACCCCAATAATAATAAAATTACAAAAGCACATACCAATATTAATAAAAAGAAAAAGAAAACTGAAAAATTAAATACAATCAAATTCAAAAATTTAAATGTGTGCACTACTACTTGTTCACAATGAGAAAAAAAAATGAAATTGAAAGATTCCAACTTGAAAGGATTAACTGATTTTATTCAAGCAAGTTTAAAATAATCAAAATAAATTAATAACTGCACTGGATTAAAACACTGAAAGTACACTTTGAGGGCCAGCTACGGTGGAAGTCCTTAAGTTAATAAATGCAATTCAGTTGCACATCTACAAAACCAAACATTCAGAAACACTCAACATGTGCTAATATTGTTGTACTTAATTCCCATTTCACACATGGCCGGTGACGATAGAAGCCAGTGCAACTTAAACACCTGTGTAATTGGGAATTACAGACAAATACGGTATACTGTCTCTAAAAGCACTCAAGAAGGCACATTTCCTTTCTTGCTTCCCATCAGCCATGTGAGTTTAAAAGCAAAGACAGGAACCTATTTCTCAGAAATTAATCCGTTTGCATGACTTGCTTTTGGGCAATTTTCTGCTCAAGATCAAAATGCATTGATTTCACATGCGCATTCTCATGCTTGTGGTAATCCATTGACCACCTGTTCACCCCCTCCACGCCGCCGAGGCCTAAGTAACTCAGTCACGGCTGCTTAAAACTTATTGAACCGTGGAGGAAAGGTCAACCCCCGCTAAAACCTCGCCTACCATCCCACCCAACGAATTCCACATACTCCTACAAGTGTGGGAGTGAGGCCTTGAACAGACTGCAGACCTGCATGTCAGATACAAAGATGCAGAATTCTAAACGAAGTGTTCTTTTAGAATCTCCCGGAACCAGATCAATGAAATTTGGACCTTCTGAAGTAGATCAATGGTGATTACTCGAAACCTTCTGCTCTTTGTAATTGCAAAGTGAGAAGAGATTGGCCCTTCGCCACCAGGCTGCCTCTGTTCCAGACTGTTATTGGGTGGTCATTGTTATTTAGATGTGCTGACAGGTTTGCACTCCCCCGCCCTTTCATGCCACAGTCCCGATTGTGTTGCTGTGACCAAACAGATGCGCCTGAGCAGCAGTTAATTTTTTTCCCAGAACAATGCCTTCGACCCTTTCTCGGCTAACTGAGGCTCACAAATCTTAGCCTTCTTTTAAATACCAACAGTAAATTTTCACACGAATTGGAGTTTGTGCTAAACTACGTGAGACCGGCAAGTCTATTCTGGTGTTGCTGGGCAGGTTTTGTTTGGAGATCCAGTGGGACCAACAAGACCAAGGTTGGATCCATCTTTGGGCTCTGGTGGACGTATACATTAATTCGGGATGTAAGCCAAACTCTGAGACATTATTTCGATCTAGAACAACTCGCATGGGGCTTTGAAAACACCTGCAAGAGATACAGAAAGAACAATTTAACCAGAGTTCGCTGTCTGTTTTGATTCTCCCACAGTTTACAATGAGAAAACATGGATCCCTGCCCATAAATCATAAATGTAGGGTTTGTCAAGCTGAGCGTGTTACGTTCCTGCTATGCCCACAAATCATCAATCTGTCCGTGGAAATCTTGGAATGTGTAATACATGAAAACAACCCGCGTACACTGATTCATAAACGATTGCGGACGCTGATACTAATCCTCAAAGTACAGAACAATAGGCCTACAACAATACTTCAGTGTATCAGCAGAGAATTGCCTCAGAATTTCGTTAATTTCCTTTGCTAACTGAACGTACTTTTTTGGCACTGGTTAAAATTGAGCAAGCAGGTCCGATGCCAAATTTGACTTGGAAGCGAAGTCTGGATTCGCACCGAGAAGCTGGAACCACACCGGCGGTACCTTTTTGACTAGTGAGAGGCATTAGTCAAGACACCCCTTGTGCTTTTTCTCCACTCTCTGGCTTGGCCCGAGACTTGGCGCCCAAAGCGGGGACGGCGGCACGTATTAATTACCGCTGAAGAAGACATTTGCTCATCTCACCTGGCGTTTTAAATGGCGCGGAAGTGAACCGGACCTCTGATAAATCAACGCTCAATCTGTACGGAATGATTGCTTGTAGCTGTGGCGTGCCTGGAGAGGTTGACTAGATTAGATGGCATATGGTACACGCTATCATGCGATACGAATTTAATAAAACAAGTGGTGTAAGCACCTGTTGAAGGGTCTGATCTGTCACGAGCACCACTCGGATAAAATTCCTGGCGATCCTTGAGGGAAAGGTCCTTGGTTTTATGCATTTTCACTCTGGTATATTCTGGATTTCTTTCATTGTGGAACATTCTACTGATCCCAGTTCCAAATGTGGATTAAATACTAAGGCCCTGTGAATTCTTTTCTTTTCAAATTCCGTTCTTCCATTTTTGTTTTGTTTTGTTGTGTTTTGTTTTGTTTTACTAGACTCTGTTTTAATGGTTAAATTAAACTTTTTTATTCTATTATAAATTTCATTATTTAAAAAAAATGACATTTTTAAAGAAATGCGTTGAAATACCTATGAAATACGTTCCCCACCCCCTCAAATTTAGGAAGGAAAGGACTTGACCTATGGCCAAATATGACAAATATTCCCATACTCGGAATCTGTGCCCTGCATTTAATCCATCCAAGTGCACATACACACACCCAGAGCCATTTTTTGCTGTGGTGCCCAGGGAGCAGTTGGGGGTTTGGTGCCTTGGTGCCCTGCCAGTACTGAGACTCAAACCTGTGACCTTTGGTTATAAGCCAGACTCGCTAACCATTAGGCCACAACTGCCCCTTAGTTTTATGCTTACCAAATTCTGTTTTCCTTTAATTTTCTGGAGTAGGTTGTGACTTTATGACTTAAATTTGAATAATCAAAAGCATCTCTAAATACTTAATTTTATATATAAAAATATATATAATTTTAGTAGTAGTAGTAGTTTTATTACATAAACCAGAAATCCTCAAATCTCGCCCACGACATCCACTTTCCTGTAGTTTAGCTCTCACCCTAATCAAACACACCTGCCCAAGCTAATCAACGTCCTCAGGATCATTAGGAAATCACAGATAAGTGAGTTTGATCAGTGTTGGAGCTATTGGTCCTTCAGGGCAAGATTTAAGGAACCCTGACATAAACTAATATATTTCTGTCACAGTTTCTTCAACTGAACCAAACTTTTGTTTTGACGGGTTGCTGTGAAGACCTTTAAGGGTGAGTTCAAACTTGTCATGTTTGGTTTGATTAAAATGAACTCTGTTAATGTGGTTCATTTGAGTAAGTGTGAACGCTGCCATCCAAACCTTGGTGCGCACCAAACAAGTGGACTGAGACTGCTAAAAAGATGCGTCTCGGTCCGTTTCAAATGAACTCTGGTGCGGTTCGAATGAAATATAAATGCAACACGGACCAAATATTTTTAAACAAACCGAAAACAGGATGTAATGACAAGATGCGACGTGATTTGACGACGCAAAATGAGCGGTGTATCCAAAACTAAATAAGCAGAGGGCAAACGGAGCAATGAAGAGATAAAATGTGTTTTATGAGCTTTTATAGGTGTATTAAACCGAACAGACTGATTGTGAATGGGTACTTTGATGTCATACACCGATCCGTCTGCGCACTGCTGGTCCGAACTGACCATTTGGCCCTGTCCCAAATTGTACCCTAAACCCTTTTGGTCTTTCTCTGAGTCTGCATTTTTGTGACATAATGCTGCTTTGACTGCCAGGTAGAAGTCTGCCTCGGAGGAGCACATTGGGGCTCATAATGGGTGCAAAGGGGGTGCTCACGAGCACCCTTCTGAAAGCTAAAATGACGAATGGGACACCCTATGGTTTTGTTGACTTAACGGACATGCACACATGGTGGCAAGTGTGTCATTTGGGGCAGGGCCTTTGTTTGGAGTGTTCAGTGAGTTCCGTCACAAAATATATGTCATTCAATCCGACCAATCAGGTTGTGAACGTATCACTATGCCTTTAGGTTCGGTATGTTTAGGATCGCTGTCAAAAATGCCAATGTGAACGCTAAGCAGACCAGGACCAAATGTATTGCGTTATTTATTTTTTTTCTACACCAAGCAAACCATGAGAACCAAACTACATGTGTTAATGCATCCTAAAGATAACTGTACACTGAAGTCTGAAATTTTCATATGCGTTTTTCGTATTGTTGTCCACTCTCTTCTTAAAAGGGAAAAAGAAAGGACATATTGGGTCCATACAATTATAAGATATAGAGAGGAAAGAGAGAATACATTTTAGGCACACCTCCTTAAGGAGCTGCGGGATTATCCCGCGGGATTCAAAGTTTACTTTAGGATGCAAGTAAACTTTGATGCCTTGCTAACGTTACTGGAGCCCAGTAAAGAAGACCACTAATTTCTGTGACTAATTTCTAATTTCAAGGGCCTTTACAGTGCTTTGTGCTGCGAGACGAAGTGGATGAACTTGTCAAACGCAATTCTGGATTTTGGTGTCGGCTTGTATGGTGGCTCTGATCTGTCAAAACACCTCTCAAAATGCTTGCTACGGATGCAAAACATGCAGAAAATCGAACCCGATCCGAATTTTTTATGACGGAAGAAAGTTTCGGAGACAGTGTGTAAACGTAAGGCCGCACGATTAATCGAATGCGTTTATGAGGCGCGCTTAGTCAGTAAAGCCGGTACTTTGATTAGTAGTAAAGCTCCATCACTTGCGTTCAGCTGGAGCAGCAATTAATACACAGAGCCGTAAATCACTGACAAGCTACGCAAAATCGCGCTCATAATCGCAGATGAATCGCATTCGATTATGAGCGCGATTTGGCGTAGCTTGTCAGTGATTTACGGCTCTGTGTATTAATTGCTGCTCCAGCTGAACGCACTTGATGGAGCTTTACTACTAATCAAAGTACCGGCTTTACTGACTAAGCGCGCCTCATAAACGCATTCGATTAATCGTGCAGCCATATGTAAACGTGACTGACATAACGTGAGGTTGTATTTATTTTTTAATGTGCGAAAATTTCAGAGTCTGTGTGCAATGACCTTTAGTCTCCGTTTGTAAATGATGTAATGGTAGTTTTGTTTTTTTCTCTCGAAAGAAACGGTAAATGCTCATGAGATTATGTTTATTTGTTCATTTACTTCGATATTGAAGCAGCAGAGGCTGAAAACACTTGCTTCAGTATGCATATAGTAAATGAAACGCACGTCTGCACAATTCATTCGTACAGAGACACGCAGAACATGCAGGTTTGTATTTAAATAGTATTTTGTAGCTTAATATTCACAGATGCTAGTCCACATCGCATTTTAATTTAAGTGTACTGACCTACTTTTGACTTATTCTTCCCAAATTTGGCAAATTCCATAACATTATGCGTTATAGAGTGTTTTCACAACATGTCATCAATCGGCCATATTGGCGGCACTGATCGTAATGCTTGCATATTTTGCTGATTATTGCTGCTGAAAATATTCAATTATCATGTTTTGGGCTGTACTTATCAGTCGGACTGGAAAACATACTTGGAGTACTATAGACTGCCAAATGTTATAACAAATCAAGGAGAAGAGTGCAAAAAATGTCTGAGGAACAAAAGGCGTTTGTGGTTGGCCAAACTGAACATGACAGCATTAATGTTTGTTCTCATCATTTCCAGTCAGGTAGGTGAAATATTAGGTTACTATCTTAATTAGACTGCTCATACGTATCTTTACCAACTGTTAACTTTAGTTTGTCAAAATGTTGCGCCCTTTTCTGCTTACTAAGTCCTTCTCTATATAATTTAGCAACTTCCACACAATTTTTCCATGGTTTAGACAGAATTGGACAGAAATTGGCAGAACAACGTATTCAGTAGTACATTAACCGTGCAATCCATGCTGTTGTTTACATCCGAGTATCGCCAATAAGGCCATGCATCCGGGTAACTGACCAAATCGTGAAGTAAGTGCAAACCCTCTATACAGTAAATTTCATTTTTTATGACTGGATTCCGCAATTCCGTCCTCGCTTTCCGCATCGCGGAAATCATATAGCCGTAGTTAAATACCCAAGTATTCAGATTCAAACAACTCATGCAACAGACGTGAGTGTGTTAACAGAAGAAGGTGCTGAGCCGCTGATGCGTGCAGGGACAACTTTCAATGTCAGTAGGACAGATGCTCTTATGAATCTGAATGAAAAAGAACTCTGACTCGACAGTAAACCAATGTAACTCCCCCTACCTAATGATTTGTGCTATTCTCGGCTATTTGTTCCATTATTCTCGCTTCTGAGAACATCTGTACTGGAAACAAGGAAACATTTGTCAGCAGCTAGCCCTGCTATTGCTCCCACAGCATTGTTAAGGTCATCTCCCGAGTCCCATTGTCATCTCTGCTGTAAAATAAGTCTTTGAACTTCCACCATTAAGTAAATTCGAGCCCTTCAGTAGTGATGACACGGTCTCATTATCGAGGCTTCAGCGTGTAGCGCCAGATGCACTGACCCTTGGGGGTGTTCGGTGACAAGGTTGCGGAGATGATGTATATCTCACTGTGTGATCTGCTCTCATTTTCCCGCCTTATTACAGGCTAGAGTCGTTCAACTTTGCAAAGAATTTCTTGCAGAAAGGAGGACTGTGAACACTACAACCAAAACGTTCTTGGGGGAATATATTATTTTCTTATGAATCATCTATGCTCACTGACCCTTTCATTTGTTCTCACCTGTGCTGTTGAGTTTGTTCACTGTTTATGTATAACACCATCATTATTTACAGCCTGGTCACATCAGATGCAAGTAAAATGCTAGAAAGTATAAAAACATGACCATTCTCACCAAGTTCAGTGTCACATTTTTGTCATGCTCAGTACATGCACGCACTCACATTGAGTTTCCATGGTTTATTTCCAACGTTCCAAAGACAAAATGTTTTTTATACTGTACAAATTATTATTTCTACCCCCTTACCCTACACTCAAAAAAATGCTGGGTTTATGTTTAATCTAGTCACTGGCTTATGCCTGTTGGGCCATTTTTTTTTCAGTGCTGGGTAGTTTTTGTGTAACTCAGCCATCGGGTTACTGGCTGGGTCAGTCTCACTGACCGCTGAAATTATATACCTGCCCCTCCCTCCGATAAAACAACCAAGCGTGGGCTCAACTCAGCTGTTGGGTTACATTCAGAGGTTGGGCTTTTCATTCTGTTCCAGAGAAAGTGAGTTCTTGCACCACCGGTTTGGTAGACTTCTTCAGTGAACACCTTAAAAAAATGCTGGGTTGTTTTAACCCAATTTTGGGTCTAATATGAATGATTTTTGGGTTAAAAAATGAATTAAAAAAATTTAACCCAACAGTTGGGTTAGTCCATATTTGACTCAAAAACAACCCAGCATTTTTTTTTTTAGAGTAAAATTAAGGTTTGTATAGACCAATTATAGGTTTGTAAACATTCGGGATGCATGCGCTTCATGGTTGAAGAAAACTCGCAAGAGATAGCCTTAACGGCTAGAGAATTGCATGGATATAGTACAAAATAGTTACATTTAAAACGATTATAGATTAAACTGATTAGATGTAATTTTCAAAATGTTCTCTGCGTATTACAAGAGCTTGTCACCCAGCGATAAGCACTGTTATTCAACGAAATTGACGTTAAATAGTGGGATAGTCTGACAGATCTGAAATAGGGATTCTGAGATTATATCTCACAATTCTAGTAAGGAAAAACAACTTGATATCCCACACTTGAATTAACAAAATCAGTAGTTTTGAGTTATAAAGCCAGAATTAGCAAATATAAACTTGCATTTGCGCAAAAAAAAGCCAGAATTGTGAGATAAATAAATAAATGCTATGTAAAATGTTAATAGTAATAGGTTTAAATAATATTTCATGCTGTAACTGTAGGCTAATACAATATGTCCCCTGAACAGCATATGTGAATATTTTGTAGACCTATTGATTAAATCAAATTTATGCTTTAAAAGTAGAGTAATCATAGCAGTTTTCATCCATAGTATGTCCGTTTAAACATCTGCGTTTGGCTTCAAGGACAACAGTATTCAATAATATTCCATAAAAAAATTATTTGCATTCTGATTTTGACATCAAAAGGCACAAAAAAAAAAATGTCACTCTTATTCCATGGATTTTTACCCGTTTACCTCCACTTGTTACAAGTGTTTTTCTGCAACCACTATGCACGTGGAGCTGCAAGTGACGTAACTGTGACGTCTACTCCAAATTGGTCTATACGGTTTATTTTATCTATAAAGTCTTTACTGTACTGTCCCTCGGCGAACAGCAGCCCATCATCGGCGCAGATTTCAGCAGCACACTGGTACCATCGGGCCTATTTTGGTTAAAAAAACATAACAGAGAATGATTTAATACAAAGGTTACTTTTAACCCTTAAATGCATACCTCGGGTCTTTAGCGACCCGAGACGTCATTCACTACCCTGTCCTGCTTTTTTTTTTTTCTTTTTTTCTTAAGGTAAAAAAAAAAAAAAATAATATATATATATATATATATATATATATATATATATATATATATATATATATATATAACAAGAAAAAAATAAATAAATAAAATTTAAAAGAATGTCTGTTTTTTTTTTTTTTTTTTTAAATATATATATAAAAAAATATAAGAAGTGCATAGGGTCGCTAGAGACCCGAGGTGTGTAATAGTGCAAGTATATTTTTCTGCGCAAAAAATATTGCACAATAAAATATAAATGTCACTGTCATTTGATGGTGGATGTGGTGAATAAACTGCCAGCAATCAAACTATTGATTTTGAGGTTACTGTAGACAATAGTTTTGCGAACATGGTTGAGATCGCGAATATGAGCCAGATGCTGAATGTACTGTGGACTTGCGCTCTGACGATGACGCTGACGGTACAATCATGTGCTCAAATTGAACCCTTCTAAGTTTCACCGTTTGATTTTTAATGTTGCCTCTAGTAATTCAGTGTCTGCTTTTTAATTTCCAACTTATTTTTGGTTCATTTTATGCCAGCAGTAGTAATTTTCAATCAATATTTGAGTTAATGAAAACAACCCAGCCTCTAGTAATTCTCTGTGTGATTTATTATTATTTCAAACCTATTTTGGTTTGTTTTTAAACAAAAATGTGGTCATTTTTAATCAATAGCTGATTTAAATAAAACAACCCACAAATTTAATCCAACCAGCTGGGTTAAAACCCAACTCTGGGTTAAAACCCAACTCTGGGTTTGTCCATATTTGACTAAATGTTGGGTTGCCAAAATAACCCAAATTTGTCAAAATTAGCATTCTACACCCAAATTAAACCTACCCAGACCCCCCCTTGATTCTGTATGATTTATAAGCTGTTTTCTTCATGTGGACCAAAAATGTCCCCACAAGGAGAAGGATTTTGACAATTTCTAGGGACGTTTTGTCCGCATAACATAGTGTATACTTGACCCACACAAACTTTTGTATGATTTTAGGCCCCGCAAAAATTTAAATAATTAGATATTTAGTTAATTTAGCAGATTTTAAAGCTCAGTGAACTCCATACACTGTAATCAATGGCTGAGGAGAATCTCCTTACACAAACACCTTGCAGACAGACACGGTGGACAGTTGCGAGCTGTTTTGTTTGACATTTATGGATACAAACACTAGGAAATACAATGTTAAGCCAATGCATTTTATCTGGGCCGTTTTTCAAGCTTGCTGACAGCCATGCAGACGTCAAGTGGAATATCTGTTTTTCCAGAATCTGAATCTGTTGTTTCCAGTAATCCTGTATCTTGTTTCAGAGGGCAGGTCTTTCATTTAGCTCTGTTTCAAGGAACACTTTTGCTTTTGTCTTTTCATACGGGGTTACATCTTCCTCCAAGATGTCAATACGTTGGGAAGTTTTTTTGAGCAAACTATTGAACTTTGTATCTCTGTGTTGGCATTCCCTACAAGGCAATTGATTTTAGCTTCAGCGAGTGGCCAATGGGAAAAAATAAAATAAACACAATGTCTGGTGGACTTTAATGGGCTCTATGTCGATTCACTCAAGACCTCACAAGTGATTTTCACCCAGGTTATACAATTTCTATGGAAAAAGTAAAATCGCAATAGCTCTGAAGTTGTCCATTGAAACGAATGAAACAAAATTAAACAAACCCCCAAATCTTCATCTTCAACAAGAATGCACATGTACCTTTCACCTGAGCTTTCTGGAAGCGGGAAATCAAAATATGTTTTGATAATACTGAGGTATAGGTGGGCCATTTCAGGAATGCATGGATGAAATCCAGCTTACCTCACAGGTGATTTCAGGTTAAGCCCTGCTGAGCCCACCACAGCAATCTTAATGAAATAACTATAAACCGCCTACTGCTTGATAAGAAGCCCTGTAACATGAAAGAGTCCCAAAGCTTTCTCCCTTATTCCAGTTTTGCTAATCTAATAATCCGAAAAACATGGATTTATTCATTCTCCCAAATTGTAATCTGTCCAATGAGGTGCAATTAGTCAAAAAACAGTTTTGAGGTTGAACAATTTCCTGCATTTCTTTGAGTGGTTTTACAACATTATACAGTTCACTTCCAGAAAATTTCCTGGTAATTTACTCACCCCCATGTCATTCAAGATATTCATGTCTTTCTTTCTTCAGTTGAAAAGAAATGAAGGTTTTTGAGGAAAACATATAGTGGACTTCAATGGGATCAAGTGGGTTGAAGGTCCAAATTGCAGTGTCAATGCAGCTTCAAAGGGCTCTACATGATCCCAGTTGAAAAATAAGGGTCTTATCTAACGAAACGATTGATCATTTTCCAAAAAAATTCAAATTTCTAGAATTTTTAAGCACAAATGCATGTTTTGCACTAGCTGGACTTCATGCAGTAAGTAATCATGTTGGAATAGTCACACATACCATAGGTGGAAGCACCAACCCAGTGTTTACAAAGTATAAGTTAAACACCCTTAAGAAGGTAAAATAATGACGTTGGATGATTTTGAAGTTGTAGGAGAAAATGAGATGTTTTTCAGAGTTTTTCACCCTACCCTTCCTTTTGAACACAGATGAAGAACTAACCATTTGTGACTTTTCTAACATGACTACGTAATGTCATAGACACATTTTTAGTAGGGATGCACAATATTATTGGACCAATATCAGAATCGGCTCATATAAATGTAAATATCAGCATCAGCCCAGCATGAATAATTATGCCGATATGTCTTGCCGATAAGAGGAATAACTCACACATGCTCTGGCTGTGCTAGTGATTAGATCACGTCAACAGTGTGGCTCATTCTTGAAGCAAAGTTTTGCCTGAATGACGATGATATTCACTGTTTTGGATCGCTGCATTTAAAGGAGAAGTCCACTTCCAGAACAACAATTTACAAATAATTTACTCACCCCCTTGTCATCTAAGATGTTCATGTCTTTCTGTCTTCAGTCGTAAAGGAATTATGTTTTTTAAGGAAAGCATTTCAGGATTTTTCTCCATATAACGGACTTCAATGGTGCCCCTGATTTTGAACTTCCAAAATGTAGTTTAAATGCAGCTTCAAAGGGCTAGCCGAGGTAGAAGGGTCTTATCTAGTGAAACGATCGGTCATTTTTTCTTTTCGAAAAATTTTCATTTGTATACTTTTTAAGCACAAAAGCTCATGTAGCACTAGCTCTGGGATGTGCATCCACGACGCTACGTACTACAGAATCACGCTGAAAGGTCACGCACGACTCATCACCTGACTTGCTGATTCTTTCCAACAATGGAATAGATGTGGTCCATTCTTGACAGCATTGAGATTCCTGCTACGTTGGCATTGGTTGGCATTTTCCACACGTGGACCACGCCTCGTTTAAACGTGGTCTGCCCGAGGCTTGAGAGACTTGTGTCGCCGCGGCAGTCTCCTCTCTCTGTCTGTTCATCGTCTGTGTACTCCGGCTCAAAAAGGTAGGGTATGTCAAAAAACTCCATCTCATTTGCTCCTACAACTTCAGAATCATCCAACATTGTTGTACCTTTTTGTTTGTAAACAGCGTTTGACTTACCTGCACTTCATTAGTCTTTGCACGGTCGCTTTGTAAACACTGGGTCTGTAGTTCCACCTACGTTCTGCGTGACCTTTTGACATGATTCTGTAATACGTAGCGTCGTGGACGCGCATCACAGAGCTAGTGTTACATGAGCTTCTGTGCTTAAAAAGTGAAGAGTTTAGATGCAAAAGCCTCTAAATCCATCTGATGTATTTCTTTAAAATTAGCATTTTTTTTCTGCCTACTTTGTATAGGTTTCTATGTAAGTACCGGTACTTCTGATTGGGCTGAGGCTGGAATTTAGTATTTTATGGACGTATAATATGTGTCAGGAGCATTCACTCAGTATCATTATCTCATTTTTGACCGAGATGGCTTTTAGCTGGTTTTGCATCTGAACTCTTCAAGTATACAAATTAAAAAAAAAAAAAAAAAATGGCAGTATATTTCGCTAGATGAGACCCTTCTTCCTCAGCTGGGATCATTTAGAGCTCTTTGAAGCTGCATTTAAACTGCATTTTGGAAGTTCAAAATCAGGGGCACCATTGAAGTCCATTATATGGAGAAAAATATTGAAATGCATTCCTCAAAAAACATAATTTCTTTACGACTGAAGACAGAAAGACATGAACATCTTGGATGACAAGGGGTGAGTAAATTATTTGTGAATTATTGTTCTGGAAGTGGTGTTTTCCTTTCATCTGAGAATGCAAGTATAAAATGACGTGGAGTTTTAATTCTGTAGGGACGCTGTTGGCATACTTCTAATAAAATTAAAGTAAAATACCCAAATAACATTTAGACTGTGTTTCTGATTAAATAAAGCATTAATTGATGTCATGAAGTATGTTTTGATTTAAAAGTCAGAAGCTATAGCTTAATGAATAATAAAAAAGCATGAATATTAATAAAATAATAATGACAAATATGACACTTGTAAATTAAATTATTATATACAGGGCGTAAAATTAACACTTGCCAAGCGCCAAATGCGAGTAAAAATCTGCGTTGGCGAGTATTTGTGTCACAACCCTGTGGACTGTTCATGTTGGTTTCTCCCTCTTGTGCCCATATTTGGTTGTTCCTGTTTCCTGTCCTCGTTTCATCATCATTAGTTAACCTTGTATCACCTGTGTCTTAATTAAGTTCATCGTTCTTACCAGTCTTTATAAGTTGCATTCAGTTCAGTGTTTGTCGTCCGGCCTCGTCAACGTTAACGTCAATGTGAGTGTCAATTTATGCTTGTTTTTACCCTCCTACTGTGGATTTACCTGTTTTGGATTTACCTGTGGAATATAATAATGACTTTATCTTTGACCTTCGTCTTCGTTTGCCCCTTCCTCACACGATACGTAACAATATGTAACAGTGTCAGTCAACATAAAAATGCAATGTAGTGAAAACAACGGTTAGTTTTTAAAGAGATTCGCTGTTTCAGATGTAAGCGAATAAAACCATCTTTTCCGAACAGGATCATCGTGATCATCATTAGCTGTTCTGTCATAAGCGACAAAAGCGAATCAAATAATGGAATACAAACGGACTGATAAGGTCAGTGCAGTGTGGTGGCCAGCTTGTCCCTAGACACAGTTCTAATAACTTTTACCTGAGAAGATATTGCTGCTTCTTTTCGGAAGATTAACTTTTCCCTTCTTCATATTTTATAACCCGAGAATGTGGTGACACATACCTGGGGTTACACCGCCTAAACGGTGCAATGAAGTATAGTTTGAAAGGTTGCACGTTCGGCTGTAGGCATATGCTGAGCTGCTTCAGACAGTGCACCAGTAGCTCTTTAATGGACGAAAACACACAATTATGTCAAAATCCCCGGTTTTGGCAAGTTACCTCGTAAATGTAGTCTTAAATGAGTTATAAAGTCTTAAATGACCGTAAAGAGTTATTATACTGTAATGTTGAATGGCTATAATTAATAGGTAAAATACAGGGAAATGCATTTAATAGAGACACCAGTAGCAGGACAAATTAAAAACATTAATTGAAATTATGCTTAGTCATTGTAGTAGTAAAAACTGCAAAAAGAGTTTCACGGTCGGTAAAAAAAAAAAAAATAAAATAAAATAAAATTGGCCGGTAAATTTTATCACGTCACCGGCCACTGGCAGGTGTGGCAAAAAGTTAGTTTTAGGCCCTGATTTTATATATATATATATATATATACTGATTTATTCATTATTAATTAATATGTAATATGAGCTCTAAAAGATTTTCTTGCTTTAGACCATCTACAAATGTTAAATCTTAAAATAAAGGTTACCACTGCATTTTCCTGAGGAAAAAAAAAAAAAAAAAAAAGCAGCAGTTGCTATATAGTTTATTTATTGTTATTTTCAAAGCTTCAGGGTACTATCATTATAAAAGAACTTATTACTGTTTAATTCTAAAAAAAATAAGTTAAAAACTAACCATATAACTTACCATGCTTATAATTTCCACACAGGAGAGACTTGGTGTTGTTCCCAAACAAAAGGAAATATCGGCATTGGTTATCAGCCAAAATAAGTTGAAAAATATCGACATATCGGATATGGGCAAAAATCCAATATCACGCATCTCTAGTTTTTAGCATTTGTGGCTAAAAAGTATATAAATTGATTTATTTAATTGTTTATTTATTTATTTATTCATTTACCCTACTTTTTTAAACCAAAGTACACAGACGAAGAACTAACTGCGTGTGACTTTTCTAATGTGATTACGTAATGCGTGAAGTCCAGCTAGTGCAAGACGAGCATTTGTGGTTAAAAATTATATATATATTTTTATTTTTTTTTATTTAGATAAGATCCTCAGATGGGTTTGTGTAGAGCCCTTTGAAGCTCCACTGAAACTGCAATTTGGACCTTCAACCCACTGGTTCCCATTGCAGTCCACTATATGGAAAAAAATCCTGGAACGTATTTATTTTCTTTTTGACTAAAGAAAGAAAGACATGAAAATTTTTGGATGACATGAAAACGGTTAAAGCTGAACATGCGTAAAACATCATAAATTCTCAGCAGCTATGTTTCCATCCATATATTTTGGGATATCGCATTACTTTCCCTCAACATACGTGTATTTTTAGGTTCCCAATTGATGGGTTGCGACTAAAAATTGGTACACAGATCTGTTTTGATTTGGTGATGGAGAACAGAAACAAAAAGCAAAGCTAAAAGCTAATAATGAAGCAAAACCAGCTGAAAACCAATGATCTAGGATGCAGGTCAATTCATAGCAGTCGAATGAAGGACTATCCGCACTGGGAACAATATATAATAACCAATCAAATGTTGCAAGCATTGCAACTGCGTCTCAAATTGCTGAATTGCAAGCCGTCTTTGCAGAAACACATTGGTTTTCTTGTTAGCAAACATTAAACGGCCTTTGCTTTTGCAATTCAGCAATCACAAATATGAAATCACAGTCATTTTTATTACAGTCTGTTGGATTGTCATTTTTTAATGTGCAATTGTAGCATTTTTCCTTTGGAAAAGCCCAACCGAGCCTTGGCCTGGAGCACATGCTATTAGCCTAGCCGTGTGTAGCTCCACTTCTCTCTAACAAGGTCTATTTATATTCCTCACACAAACACTAACAGTTTTATCCTTAGTTAGTGCTCCTGTCAACTGAAGCTATCTGTACTATGCCTCACAAAAGACAAATTTAGAGGGAGAAAACAGGTCTCTGTGCGGCCGAAAATACATCATCACATGCAAATTACAGCTGATAACGTGAGACACAGAAGTCCAAAGGGGAAAGATTATCAAGTATTTAGGCGCCAGAGCTCTAGATGCAAAGAGCCAATTGCGTAGTGTTAATACCGCTAACCAATGATATCGCCCTGAGACTCCCACGACTCCACGCTATCAGGACCACTGCATTCGGTGCAATTATCAGAAGCACGGATTGATAAGAAATAAATAAAGTAAGAAGAGCAAATTTTGCTCTGCTTCAATTTACCTGACAAATATTAATCAATTTACTTTCAGGTTCAGAAGTATAGAGTTTAGCATACTAATTATTTGACTAAAGCGTACTAGACAAAGAATTAAAATATATCACAGGTGGAATATAAGAATGCATTCTGTGTAAACGGCTGCTGAATGTACCTCGGGTTGATTGGCAAACTAATTGGTTGTTTAGTAATAATGAAATAGAAAGGTTTGAAACAAAGGTCTTGGAAATACCTTCATCTGGGGCTTTTTTTCAGCAAATGCTAATGAAATTAATGGTTATATGTTAAAATAATTCGCATATCATGTAGATTTTCTATTTTAATTTTTTTGTTTAATTTAAATGGGGGAAAAAAACTTGTTGCCAAACAATGTTGCCAGCTAAACATATATTTATATATTTATTTATTTATTTATTTATTTATTTTTCATTCATTCATTCATTCATTCATTCATTTATTCATTTATTTATTTACTTACTTACTTATGGATTGCTCACCAAGTGTTTATTTGATAAAAAATAAATACAGTAAATAATATTCAGATTTTTTACAACCTCTACATTAACATATTTTAAAATGTAACATTTATTTATTTATTTATTTCTGTTCTGCTGACCAATCATTTATTTGATAAAATACAGTAAAAATAATATTCAGATTTTTTTTTTACAACCTGTACATTAACATATCTTAAAGTATTTATTTATTTATTTATTTATTTATTTATTTATTTTTCGCTAAGCATTTATTTGATACAAAACTTACAGTAAATAATAATAATATTCAGTTTTTTACAACCTCTATATTAGCGTATTTTAAAATGTAATCTTTATTTATTTTTCATTTACTTCATTAATTTATATCTGTTCTGCTCACCAAGCATTTATTTGATAAAAAAATACAGTAAAAATAATAATATTCAGAATTACATCTACATTACCATATTTACAGTAAAGTAATTTTATTTATTTATTTATTTATTTTCTGCTCACCAAGCATTTATTTGATAAAATTATAGTAAACATAATATTTTTCTGATTGTTTTACAACCTCTACATCAACATATTTTAAAATGTAATCTTATTTATTTATTTATTTTCTGCTCACCAAGCAATTGTTTGATTTAAAAAATTACAGCAAAAATAATAATATTCAGGTTTTTTTTTTTTTTTACAACCTCTACATTAACATATTTTAAAATGTAATCTTATTTATTTTATTTATTCATTCATTCATTCATATCTATTCTGCTCACCAAACATTTATTTGATTAAAATATACAGTAAAAATAATATTCAGATTTTCTTACAACCTCCGCATTAACATATTTTAACACAATAATCTTATTTATTTATTTATTTACTTACTTACTTATGTACTTACTATTCTTCTCACCAAGCATTTATTTAAAAGATTTATTTATTTATTTATTTTCTGCACACCAAATATTTATTTAAAAAATAAAATAAAGGAGTAAAAATAGTAATAGGCAGATTTATTTATTTATTTATTTTCTTCTCACCAAACTTTTATTTAAAAAATAAAATAAAACAGTAAAAATAGTAATAGTCAGATTTATTTATTTATTTATTTATTTATTTATTTATTTTATTATTATTATTATTATTATTAATTTTTTTTTTTTTTTTTTTTTTTTTTTTATCATTACTCCAGTTTCCAGTGTCACATAATTGTATGTTGTCATTTTTAGTCTTTTATTTTTTTACTCTTAATGTATTAATATATTTTCCTAGGAGTTAATCAAAAGTAATTTAACACAAATCAGAAGTAGTCACAATACATTACTTTATATGTGTAATCCAACAGATTACGTTACTGACTACAATTAGATTTACAATCTATCGTTTATTTTTGAAATATAATGGTTTAGATTACAAGTTACCCTATTTAAAATGTAATAAGTAGTTTAACAATTTCAATTACTTTATTAAAGTAATGTAACTGATTAAATATTGATTATGGACAGGACAGTGTTAATCAATCAATGTTTCATCTGCTAGGCATAAAAAAAAAAAAAAAAAAAACCTTCTGCAACAGCAGATCCTCTTAAACCTGAAACTCCTGGATGAATAGTCTTGTCTTTCTTCAGGTACAGCTGGAGCCTGCTGTGTTTGCTTTGACTGGAGCCCAGAGTCTCTACCTGTAGGAAGGTCATTGGGAGGGAAGGGAGGGAACGAGTGCATACGACCTGAGAGAGCAAGATAAACAGAGGTAGCTTCGCTCCACTTAGCCGAGCAAATAGTCAGGATATTACAGCAAAGGGGAGAACTGTCACCCGTGGCTCACTAACCAGCTGTTTGGAATTAGGCGCAAATAAAGGGACTAATTGATTTCCATTTTCGCACAGAACCTTTCGCAACAAGCTAATTGGTGGAGGATCAACCAGATTGTGATAAATTGTTGCAGCTTAGATGGTCTAGTGAGAAACAGAGGAAAACAATGAACTTTAAATGAGTGAATTTTACATGTTTCAAGATGAATGGCTTGTTTTCAGGCCTTCTTAATTTGAGCGCAATCGTCACATGCTGAAGTGGCATGCACTTCTCTATCTCACTCACGCATACACACACAAACACATCGCTCTTTTGTCTACAGCTGAAGCCTGACCTTGGAGTTCCTCAAACTTCATCGTCAGTGTGGCATTCAGAGACGGAGTCGGCTTACAAGCTGCTGCGCGCTCTGAATTTGTACACTGTTAAAGGTGAAGTGTGTCATTTCTAAAACAGTGCCGTCATAAAACTTGTTTTCACTGGAAGGGCAAATAGATAGTCCTGCCTCCAAATGTTAAGGAATCAAAGATAACTAAATTGAGCTTACGACAGTGGTTACTTAATCACAACATCCTACCTGTCCATCAAACGAAATGACAGTGCAAGTCGGCTCACTCTGTGCTGTACCTGATGATTTGGGATGATTTTGGATGAAAAACAAAGCGTAAAAGAAAAGGAGAAAAGTCAAATAGATGACATAAACATTGCTATTAACACATATGAAAAAAATGTAATAGACACTTTGCAGATGCAACCAAGGGTAACGTTTTTTTTTTTTTTTCTTAAGATAAAGGGTGCATGCAAAATTATGTTTTATACACTTCATTATCACATGCTTTATTTGTACAGTCTTTATTTAATGGATAAAACATCACAGAATCATGGAAGTGTAAAATTAACAGCATTTTTCAAGATTATTAGCTGATTTTGGAAACATAATGAGCAGAACTCTGTGAAACAGCCACTCCGGATACCTAGTATATGAATTACCAAATGTGCCATTTTTTTTTAACCATTATTAATAGAATTTATTTATGTATTTATTTTTTTATTTTTGCAAGTGTTGGACAGTTCAGTATGGTATGGAAGCCTGTTTCTGCCACTTCATAAAAAATAAAATGGTAATTATGACTTTTTATCTCACAATTCTGACTTTTTTTCTTGCAATTGCATGTTTATATCTCGCAATTCTGACTTTTTTCTCACAATTGCGTTATGCAAACTCACAATTCTGAGAAATGAAGTCAGAATTGCGAGATATTAACTCACAAATCTGACTTTTTACTCACAAGTTTATATCTTGCAATTCTGAGAAAAAAAAGTCAGAATTGTGTGAAAAAAGTCAGAATTGTGAAATGTAAACTTTTGCGAGTTTGTCTTGCACTTGTGACTTCTTTTCTCAGAAATGCAAGCTTATAACAATTGCGTGTTATGTCAGAATTCTGAGATATAAACTCGCAATTCTGAGAAAATATCATTCTTTTACTCCCCCTCAAATTTGAAAATAATAACTCGCAATTGCAAGTTTATATCTCACAATTCTGAGATAATTGTGAGATAAAAATTCAGAATTGCGAGTTTTAATCTCTCACAATTGTGAGTTTATATCACGCAACTCTGAGAAAAAAGAATTGAGTTTATATATCACAATTCTGACTTTATAACTTGCAATTGAGAGTTTATATTTTACAATTCTGTTAAAAAAGTCAGAACTGTGAGATATAAACTCACAAATCTGACTTTTTACTCAGAATTGTGAGTTTATATCTTGTAATTCTGACTTTTTTCTCACAGTTGCATTATACAAACTCGCAATTCTGAGAAATGAAGTCAGAATTATGTGATATAAACTCACAATTGCAAAACATAAACAGAATTGTGTAAAAAAAGTCAATTGCGAGATATAAACTTGCAACTGTGAGATAAAAATTCAGAATTGTGAGCTTCAATCTTGCAATTCTGACTTTATTTCTAGTAACTTTTTAGTGACTTTATTTTATAGTAAAGCCTGATAAGACTTGATGGAAGAAATGTCAGATGGCAAAAAGGGCAGCAATTTGATCGGCTACTGGCGTTTTATTTATTTATTTTTTTAGTTAAATAAATGTTAGGACAAAGGGTTCTAAGATTAAAGTCTGTGGAGCGTTAAACTTTTTAATATTTAATATACATTTTCATTAAACTGAGAGAACATGTTCTTAGAACAACATTCTCAAAACATCCTTATGATGTTATTTGTATACTTGATGAACGTTCTAAGAAATGTTTTTTGTAACATTTAAATAACATTATAATCACAACAATAAAACTGGACATTTTAATGTTTTAGAAACATTTCAAAATGATGTTCCCACAACATTTTTATAATCTAAATTTGTTACCTGGGAATTGACCTTGAACAAAACCCTAATTATTAAAGGCTATTAAAAGTAATGCCAAGTACTATTGCAAGCAGTGCTGAGTAGTAACTGATTACATGTAATCTGGATTACGTAATCAGATTCCAAAAATAAAGTACTTGTCATTAGAGTAAATTACATTTTATATTGCTCATAATCAGAATTCCAGATAATATTTATGGATTACATGATTCACACAATGGCAGTGAACTATTCATAATTTCTTATTATTAAAGATTTATTTTTAGGCCTTTTGCCTTTATTATGATAAGACAGATCATAGCTGACAAGAAGCAAAGTGGGAGAAAGAAAAGGGGGCAGGATCGGTAAAGGTCCTCCAGCCGGGATTCGAACTCGGGACGCCTGTAGTGCAATAGCGCTGTATGTCAGCACGCTGCCCACAAGGCTATCACCGCTGACGAATTATTCATTGTTTAAATAAAAATAATGACTTTATTCAACCATTTCGTCTCTTCCTTGTCAGTCTTCGATGCATGTTCACGAGAGATGTATGCGTGGTGTTGTTTTCGTTGCTCACAAAAAGTATTCTGATAGCTTTATAAAATTACGTTTTAACCACTGATCTCACGTGGACTATTTTAATGATGCACTTACTACCTTTCTGGGCCTTAATGTGGTAGCTGCATTGCTAGAAAGCTCTTGAATATCATCAAAAATGTCTTAATTTGTGTTTCAAAGACGAACAAAGGCCTTACAGGTTTGAAAGGACATGAGGGTGAGTGATTAATGACAAGAGGTTTCATTTTTGTTTGAACTATACTTTTAAGTTCACATAAAAAGAGTATTTAATGCTAAAAACAAAGGTTTATGAGCATTAGCAGAACTGAAGGTGTCAGAATAAACCTAAAACACACAACGTTGTCATTGATAAATCAAGCCAATTGCGAAACAACTGTTGCAGTGCCTTACGAAAGAGCATACAAACATGCAAAACCCAACCCCCACTGTTCTGAGGAAAACTGCTTGTTGTATATCTTGTCATGACTTGTTAGGACTTACATTAGAAGGTCCTGAGTCATGTTTAATAGAGATTTTGGGCTGAGAACATTTGGACCAGCATTAAAACCTTGCAAGTGCATTGCAACATCCTGGCATCATGATGTTCAGTTTTGCACAGGCAATCACACAGATTTACTTCAGAAATCTAGTTTGCCGTATCACGGTTTGCTGTTGTGCAAAATGGTTCCGCCCACTCAGAAACCTGATTGGATCAAAAATTTTGAATGGGAGTAATGCTGCGTTCACGCCATATCGTAATTACTGTAATTTCGAGATGACAACATGTAACGTTCTACTTGGAGCTGTTCACGTCTTCAGACTCAGAATTATGCTTTTCTATGGCAACACTATCAACGCCTAAACAGAGCCTACGTTGGTCAGGTGGTACAAGGCGTACCTCTCAGAAGACTCCAAGTTCACAAGGTGTAATTACGAGTTCTACGAGGATGTGGATGCCTTTTACAAGTTGGAATCTTGTAATTACGGGAATTCCGATATGGCGTGAACGAACCTTAAGTCCAACATGTAATATGGTGGAATAAGTCTTGCCTTCTAAACAAAACAGCCAGTCACTAATTAGTATAGTTACTGCATCATTGCAGCTACAGTTAGAGGCTCTGGTTGACTGCACACATATATTGGCTGAGCTAGCCCTGAAAAATAAGCTTTTTAAATGCTTAAGAAGCAACATTTATGGCCCGGTTCATGCCAGATTTGGTTACTGATTTGAAATTTGTTATCAAAATGCGAGCACAGCAAGCAGTTTTTGAGAATTCAGGCTTCCTCATTCATTCTTGGTCTTGGATGCCCAAAATAGCTGCCTGGAGGTGTTGTAAATATGACCACCAAGTGAACAGACTTTCCTTGAAAGGGACTTTGACCAAAATACTGCTTCTTGGGTATATTAAACATCAAATATGGATGAAGAGAGACTGATTGTTGAAGAAAATGTTGAAGAAACCCCCTGATCACATGTTTTCTTACAATTTTACACCCTTCAGTTGCAGTGCCTTACGAAAGAGCATCCAAACATACAAAACCCGACCCCCACTGTTTTGAGGAAAACTGCTTGTCGTATATCTTGTCATGACTTGTTAGGACTTACATTAGAAGGTTTCAAGTCATGTTTAATAGAGACTTTGGGCTGAGATTTGGACCGGCATTAAAACCTTGCAAGTGCATTGCAACATCCTGGCATCATGATGTTTAGTTTTGCACAGGCAATCACTCAGATTTACTTCAGAAATCTAGTTTGCCATATCACGGTTTGACACTCACAAAAGCAATGCAGCACCCACAGAACTTTTCTAACAAAAAAGGTCTGAAAAGAGCCTTTGTCCTTTATCTATTGAGTAGGCACAGATTCCCCATTCTTAATTATCTTATCTAGTGCTTCTAGCGGTGGAAAAAAAGTAAAAGCAACACGTATTGACATCCTCCAAAAACTATTTTATCTTTCTACTGACACTCCTTACATAATCAGTGACTGGGTTCTCAAGAGCTCCAATGACTTGGCGATTCAATCGTTACAATAAGACAGCCAATGACGTAGCCTTGTCGAGTCAATAGACGGTAGTGAGTCATGTCGAAGACACACGCGCGCACACACATTTCACAGGCCGCACACAGAGAAGCTATTCAGAAAAGCCACCGTCCAATATTCTCTACCCCAGTGAATCAAAGATACAGTGACAGCATCAAATGTCACAGAATCTAAGAAGGAAATTAAACAGACTCTGAGGTCTATTTAGGATATTAAACTAAGCCAAGCATGACATCTTTAAGAGAATTTCACTAATGATAGGAAGCATTTTTTGCGGGTTCTAAAGCGCCTACTTAACAATATTGAGGAGCTTTAGTTTTGGAGACAAATCTGAGTGAAGGCTTTTTCAAAAGACTTAAATATTGTATCAAGGAAGGGATCTCCGGAGTTCTGCTGAGAAATATCCAGAATTCTGTGCTAAGCTTTCTGACATGATTTGAAAGGAGGAATTGAGGAATTCAAATCCCAGTCTATAAGCTTTGTAAAACGTTGTTTGTTTAATGAACGGCTCAAGGAAAAGTCATTTCCGCCAACTGAAAATTCACCAAACTTTGGAAAATCCAGTGGAAAGTTCTCATTTAAAAGCATGTATGTCGGTACATCAAATACAACTTACAAACAAATTTACAGACACATTTTTGGATGAACTGCTGCACCATAATTTCAGAGGTTGTGTAGATGCCAGCCAATCAAATTAGAGCTCGCCACGTAACACATTACAAGTAATGTGAGTAATGTAATCGGATTACTTTTTTCAAGTAACTAGTACAGTAATCCATTACTTTCTAATTTACACAAAACTATCTGAGCCACTTTCAGAAAAAAGTAACGTCAGTTACTTTGTTTTCCCATTTATAGACTGACAGCTCTCCTGTCCCCATGTTGAGAAAATTTGGGAGTAAATGCAGAGGTGCTGTGTGTGCTGTGTAAACATGATTGTTACTGTAGTTGTAGACTAACATGCATTTACTCTTCTCACTTGCACAAAAACATTCAATATTCCTCAAAATCAATAAAAACAGTGAGATGAAAACTGCTATATGCAAACCAGCAATAAATAACACACATATTATCAACTCAGTCGTCAATATAACATCAGGTTGATGTTGGACCCCAACATCGGACAGACGTTGCATTTTGGTTGAGAAATAAAATCGGGTTGATGTCAGTATTTGACATCAATTTTGACGTTGACTTAACATTACACAACCTATAAACACCAAAATATCAACATCAGCTGACATCGGTATTGGACATAAAATCAACATTGACATGAGATGTTGAATTGAATTTTGGTCATCCCTCAACACAACCGAAATTTAACCAAATATCAATGTCTTATGACGTTGTGTGCCTGCTGGGAATGTCTTTGCTGCTGACCTTTGACCTTTGTTAGTTCAACCATACTAACAAGCAAAATGACCTTGGATAAACATAACTTTTTACATTTACCAAAAACAGAACTTTTTTATATTAAAAACAAAACCAAACCCAGCCAAGATTTTGAAAAGTAACCCAAATGTAACGCAAAAGTAACATGATACCTTTACTTTCAATTAGGGCTGCCCTTTCTGGTCGACTAGTAGTTGTTCATTTTAGGCGATTAGTCGACTAACTGCACATTTATTAATAAACAATTTAAATGATAATAATGAGCCTTTAATTGCCTACATAGCCTGATAAGCACTCAAGCACAAGCATAAAGCTTGCCACAGCACACCAGCAGAGGTAATGATTATGTGTTTGAGAAAAACAGTAAGGAGGGCTGCATTAACTTGATAGTTTATAGCTAAACTAGTACTTTCTTTCATTCGAAAGTAGACATTTTGCTGTCTATAGATATATTTTTCATGTATGTAAGGCAAGTATACACAGAGTTTTGGTTAATTATTATTATTTTTTAAATTATTATTATATTATTTCTTATTATTTTGACACACTCAAGTGCAGAGGCCGAAATGGCAAAAAAAGTGCATCATGTTAGCTTTTATTATTTTACAAAAGTGCAATGTTTTGTTGCTATTGTGAGTGCACACAAACATAGTCTTCACAGATTCAGTAAAAAGTATTACTTTTATCTGTATGACCAAAAATGACACTTTAACCCTTTCACACATGTTTAAAATATATAGCTGAGCCCTCAGGGTGAGTTTTTTTAGGCGACCATTATTTTAGAACGTATCGCCTTATTGTTTCCATGGCGACACGTCGTGTTTGTCACGTGACACAACGCAGCCACAATAGCGCTTTATGACACATGTATCACTTTTATATTGTTTTTCCTTTTTTATTATTAATATTCACAAACGTGCTCACTGTATTATGAAATATCTGATATTTTGATTTTGAAATATGTGCAAGTAAATGTATTTGGAGGTTTAAACACTTTATGACACTATAATGTGTCATAAATATATAATATTTATAAAAATATAAAACATATATATATATATATAATAAACACTATAATGACCGCGTTAGTTGATCTATACTGGGTGATGGGCGCCGCCATGTTAGTTCGTGCTGAATCCGAGCTGTGGGATTTACAAGACGCAAATTCATCCTCTCCTCCCGAAAAACATTAAAGTAAGTCTCTGGTGAGCTGGGAGAAGAGCAGAGTAAACTTTATAGTTACCTACACAATGTGTATACGATATAAGTAAAACATGTCGTCAGATTACATTTGTAAGGACCATTATTGCCTCTTCAATAGACATCGGCGTGTATTTTGCAAACTATAAATGCATCGTTTTACTAGGGCTTATGTGTATTTAAATATCTGGAACCTAAAATAAGCATTATATGGTTGAAAACACTGAATAGTTGCGATAATTTGACAAGCGCTCAGCGCTGGTTTAGCGCCAAAGCAGATTTGAATTCAGCAGTTGATCACGTGATGCGCTGAACGTTCGAATCACACCGGTGTGATCGTACGCTTCAGGGACCAGCCAAGAATGATCACACCGGTGTGATCGTACGCGTGAAAGGGTTAAAATAACTCTGCAGTAAATTTGTGCCGTCAGAATGAGAGTCCAAACAGCTGATAAAAACATCCACAAGTAATCCACACCACTCCAGTCCATCGATCTTGTGAAGCAAAAAGCTGCATGTTTTTAAGAAACAAATCATGCTTTAACTTTGAACTTTCACTTCTGGCCAAAATATAATACAAAAGCTTGTAAACTGTGCTTTATCTATGCATATTTCTCTCCTGATTCAGGCAAGATGACTTTTCCACTAGAGAAAGCAATGTTATGCATAACAACATACAACATACACAATATTAATTTATGTACTGGCGTTGTGTGGATTGCTTGTGGATTATTGTGATGTTTTTATCAGCTGTTTGGACTCTCATTCTGACGGCACCCATTCACTGCAGAGGATCCATTGGTGAGCAAGTGGTGTAATGCTAGATTTCTCCAAATTTGATGAAGAAACAAACTCATCTACATCTTGAATGGTCCCAAGATGTGTAAATATTGGAATTTGGGGTGTTGCGATGATTTATAGATTCAAAATTAAATTCAGTCTTATCAGTCAGACTGCTTTCTTTGTTGTTTACAGTCTAATTTCCATTGCATGCAGACGTGAGGGGATTAGGATATTTCCAATTCACCGTACTTCCCGTGGCTTGCCTTCCAATAGCTGAAAGTGTGACTTTCCTCTCTGCCAGATATCAAGACCGTATCCAAACACACTGCACATTATTTATAGCACACAAACTGACCCACATCCATGCATGAGCAATGCATGCCCCAGTCACCACTAATGATCTCTTTCTATCCGAGTTGCGATTGCTTGCGGGTTGGCGTTTTGGGGCATTAGACTATCCTTTCACTGACCTGACAAAACAGTGCCTGCATGGATGCATTTCAGATGGAAATTCATGGATGAAAGTCCAAAGTGTGGTGGCTTAGAAATGTTATGCTGCATGCATTAAGTCAGATAAGATTCAGACATCTTAACATCCCAGAGTTCACTAGCTTGCCAGTGCGCCTTTTGAAAGATATATAATTTACGCACTGAACGTGTCATTTTCAATGCACTTAAACCGCTTGAAGGAATGCGGCTGGTGTTTTGAGGAGCCAAAAGTCCTTTTCATTTTCGGGACAGTTTCGGTCTTAGTCCTTTTTAATTTCATGCATTCCTGTCGCGTTATACTTCATCATTAAAAGCGTGTTGAGCATACACAATGCGCCGTATGTACACTGATTTCAAAGCTGTTCTCGTCAGAGCGGATGTCAACAGATCGGCAGTTTAAGCATAAAACAGAATGAGGATTAATAGATAAAGCCAAAGCTAAGAAAAGGCGAACTGAGACAAGAATGACAGTGTTCTTGGAGAACATAGTGGATCGAAACGGGGGCGAATTACACAATGACCTTCTGGCAGGTTGTCGGGCTTTGCCTGAGGTGGGCCGGGCCAGTACTTCTGCGCAATTCTTGCGCACCAGCAGGTCTGATAAACCGTCGGTAATCTCTGTTCCTGTCACTCTCACTAAACAAACACTGTTAGTCATGCAAGCCAAAGTTTTGACTGTTGGCAGTAAATTTGAGGCATACTGTAGCTTCATCTGGCCTAGAACCACTTGTGCGGATATGAAGGTACAGTCTGACCGACATGGAAGACTACCAATCACACTTTGCTTAGTTTTACGTGACATTTATGGGGAGCCGACATATCGTGCATCAAAATGGAGTCAATGTCATGAACAGAGTTCCCTTTCAACATTTTCGTTTTAAACAAAACTATATATAACCAAAATGTTATATTATTAGTTAAATGTAAAAGGGCTGCTAATAGGACTGGGCAAAAAATATTGATTTCCTGATATTTAATCTATTCTCATATTGATCCTTAAATCCAATGAATCAATTAGTCTAGCCTGTTTTAAGTCAATGAAAGAAGCATTATACAGCTTCTAATGCCATTTGTAAATTTTATGTGTCTGGCTTCCGCTGTACAAAACAGCTTGTTTTCCTACTTGATATTGTAAACTGGTGTGTCTTACCACATTATTTTAATGTATTATCTCAATTATGAACACACTGGTTTGTAATGCAAACATTTTTACTGTTCACTGCACTTTGTTAGGGGTTCAGTGGTCAGGGATCAGCAATCTCCACATAAAACTGATCGTGCAGACCAAACCCTAAGTTGTAGGGACTTGAAACTTGGCGAGATGGTAGTACTCACACCACCTACAACATGACCAAGGCTCGCCCCAATCGGCCAAACGGGGGCAATACAGCAATCAAAAGTATGAAATCGCTCATAACTCTTAAACGTCAGTCGCAGGCTCAAGTTTCAGGTATTTTGCATTTTTTGGAAAACATAATCTTGCGAGCTAGTCCTAGGTTTTTTGACTGATCGGAACCAAACAGTGCAGAAAGATTCTATTGAGAGTGAATATCAATAATTAGCAAAAAAAAGTCGAACTTTCGACTCACCGCCGCAAAGAGACACCAAAACTTTAGAAGGGGGCAGGGCCCCTTTGAGTAAAATGCCTAGAACTCCTAAACTCCCAACTCAGAACATTTATGTAAGAGCTCAATCTGAGGTCACAGGAAAAAAAATGTGGAGCTTGGCCACTTGGTGGCACTTTAATTTAAAAATGACTATAACAGCGTAACCATTTGTCCTATCAATATGAAAATCAGTGTGCATGGTCTTGGTCTGAAGTGCCACAAGTGTCTACAAGGACATTTGTGTATCTCAAAAAACATGGCCGTCATTGGCTGACAAATTTTGAGAATCTGTTAGACAATGTTAATGGAGGCCGATTGGAACAAAACTCAGTGGGCCTGTTCGACTCACGGCCCCAAAGGTCTGAGAGAAATTTGAAAAAAATTGGCCAATGGGGGTGCGATATCGCATTTTTCAAGGACGTAAACGATTGTAAGTTGCACGGTTTTACACACATGCGCAATGTTCATATCATACGATAGAACTCCTCATTCCAGACAACTTTTCCTCTAGAACCACTGCTGTCAGTCAAATCGTTTGTTAAATGATTGAGAAGAAAAAATACTTTTGCAAACTAATCCTAGGTTTTTCACTCAATCTGGAAAAAAAAAAAAAACACTGCAGTACAGTTCTCCAGATTCTCTAGGCAAATAATTATATTAAAATAAATAAATAAATAAATAAATAAATAAAGGTTGAAATTTACCCTTTGGGAAGCTATAATGGGGTCGTTTAGAAAAGGAGTCTGTCCAAATTTATCCAAAATCCTATAAAGCCTAAAGTAAAACTCAAAACTTCATGATACCTGCTGAGCACATGTGCCAGGTGATTCTAAACAAGCATGCAAAGTTTTAAGGGGATCACAAGTGGTTACAAGCTTGATAAATAATGTATTTTTTCATATATGCTTAAATGCCTTAAAGCGCTTGAACCTGCTTGCAGCTGTATTTATTCTTCTCGTTATTTCCCTAATGAGAAAACGGCTTATTTCCATGTTATAAAAAATAAGGTTGATAACGTGGTGCCTCCCATCCAATAAATAACAATAAGCTTTGTGATTTGTTCATTTTGCAAATGAAACAAAGTCTCAGATTTCAAATTATGTCTATTTGATTACAGTATTCAAACAATAAATGCCGTTTTGGCGCTGTTTAGTGTGGAGTGACAGATCTCTGGCGGACAGTACAAAAGAAGCGGCAGAAGAAAAGAACCGATCGTCTCCTCTGCTTTAACCAGTTTCAGCACGTGAACAAACATAATAAACATCCAAAGGTATGTTAAAAGAATGAGTACAGCTTACCAAAATCTGTATCCTGTCTCATAATTGCTAAATCAGTGTTTCAACTGCGGAAAGACGTCAGTACTTCACTGAGTGTAATTTAAGTGTTTGTATACAAATCAGCTGATTTTAACCTTAAATATTTTAGTCATGTAGTACCAGCTGACTCTCATGTACATTTTACAACATTAGTTGAGAGATTTTTTTCTTGAGAAAATTTGCCATGTGCTGTACCTGATATATATCCAAAATTATTGATATTGAATCAAATCACAAGCTCGTGAAGCATAATTAAATCGAATTGTGAAAAAAGTGTCAAAACCCTAAGATTTTTGATGTTTTTGTCTCTTATGCTCAAGGCTACATTTATTTAGTCGAAAAAACAGTAAAAACAATAATATTGTAAAATATTATTGCAATTTAAAATAACTGTTTTCTATTGCAATATATTTTAAAACATAATTTATTTATGTGATCAAAGCTGAATTTTAAGCATCATTACTCCAGTCTTTAGTATCACATAAACCTTCAGAAATCATTCTAATATGCTGATTTGCTGCTCAAGAAATATGGCTATTATTATTAATGTTATTATTTTGAATAAAGGGGCTACATTTTACCCCAAACCCGTTGAATTAAACATGAGGAAAACAAAGAGTAGCTCAGCTTTTGTCTCCAACCTGGTAAATGTTCAAAAAAAGAACAATAGACTCTGGAATTATTGTGCTTCTGTAACATGACAGTATGACTCAGTTTAAGCGAGCGAGGAGCTAGCCGTACGCCTGGAGATTAGGTTGAGTTGGCCACTCACCCAATCGGACAGAATAAACTGTTTCCGGCTGGAGGAGCGTCTCAGTCCTTGCGTTTATGAGACCATCTCCGCTCTGTCACCGTCAACACCATTATAGCAATTCCGGTGGGTCTTGATCTCAATTTTTTACTACATTCAACACGTTTAAAATCCAATTTTTAAACAAAATTAAATTTTTGAACTGTGACTAATTGTAACTACCAGCCACAATTTGCAGAGAGCAGTTTCCACTTTTCACTACATCCTGCTTCTCCCCTCTATTTTAAGCGGTGAAAGGTTGCCATGTATCTGACTGCTATTTTAATGTTAATACCGCATGCAAGACTCGTTTGCAGATTTTACCACTTATTAACTTCTTGTAGGTTGGTTTTCTTTGGATGGAGAAGATGGATCTAGTGAGGGATGTTTGATGGGAAAGATACAGCTAACAATGCTACAGTGCTTGATAGCGGCGTAGCCCAAGGCTAAATCTCTTTATTCAGGCCCAGGCTATCATCGCTAACACAGAACAAACTAATTTGGTTACAAAATGCTGACAACTGAGACATGAGGTCGCTGAGAGTGCATCTTGTGAATGAGGAGGAACTGTTATTAATGCTCACAGACTTGTTTTGTTTTGTTCTGGCTCTAGTTGTTTTTGCTAAGCTTAAAAGTGGGTGCTTTTCATTGAAAAGAACAGTTCATCCAAAAAGTGTGAATCTTTTACTTACCGTCATCTTGACTTTCTTACTTTAGTGGGACATTTAGAAGAATATGTTCATAACAAATTCATTTTTGTTATTTTAATCATTGTCGTATTCTGGGGCTAGATGTTTTTGCTCATCTTAATAGTAGGTGCCTTTCATTTAAAGGAACAGTTCATCCAAAAATTTGTACATTTTACTCAAAACATCTTTCTTTATCATGTATAAAAAGGACATTTTTAAGATTAAGTTCAGAACATTTCATTTTCGCTATTAAAACTCATTGTTTTGTTCTGGCGCTAGTTGTTTTTGCTAAGCTTAAAAGTGTGTGCTTTTCATTGAAAAGAACAGTTCATCCAAAAAGTTTAAATCTTTTACTCACCATCATTTTGACTTTCTTACTTCTGTGGGACATTTTGAAGAATGTTTATCAGAAATTCTATTTTTGGTATTTTAACTCATTGTTTTTGCTTATCTTAAAAGTAGGTGCCTTTTATTTAAAGGAACAGTTCATCAAAAAACTTTGAGTCTTTTACTCACCGTTGTTTTTCTTTGTTACGTAGTACATAAAAGGGACATTTTTAAGAATGTTTTCATAACAAATTCATTTTGACTATTATAACATTGATTTGTTATGGTTCTAGTTATTTTTGCTATGTCAAAAGTGCTTTTCATTTAAAGGAACATTTCACCAAAAAATGTTCCAATCATTTGCTGATTCACTCTTACGTGTCTTTTGTGGGTTTTTTTTTTTATGTCGGCCTTTCTGTATTTTTTTTTTTTTTTTTTTTTTTTTGAAGAATATGCTCATCACAAATTCATTTTTGCTATTATAACTTATTTTGTTCTGCCGCTAGCTGTTTTTGCTGAGCTTAAAGAAGAACTCCACTTCCAGAACAACAATTTACAAATAATTTACTCACCCCCTTGTCATCCAAGATGTTCATGTCTTTCTGTCTTCAGTCATGAAGAAATTATATTTTTTTGAGGAAAGCATTTAAGGATTTTTCTCCATATAATGGACTTCATTGGTGCCCTGATTTTGAACTTCCAAAATGTAGTTTAAATGCAGCTTCAAAGGGCTCTAAATGATTCCAGCCGAGGAAGAAGGGTCTTATCTAGCAAAACGATTTGTAATTTTGTTAGAAAAATAAAAATTTGTATACTTTTTAAGCACAAAAGCTTATGTAGCACACACTCTGGGATGCACGTTCACGATGCTACGTACTATTGAATCACGTCGAAAGATCACACAGAACGTAGGTGGAACTACAGACCCAGTGTTTACAAAGCGAACATGCAAAGACTAAGAAAGTGCAAGTAAGTCAAACGCCGTTTACAAACAAAAAGGTACAACAATGTCGGACAATTCTGAAGTTGTAGGAGAAAATGAGATGGAGTTTTTCGCCATTCTCTACCTTTCTGAGCTGGAGTACACAGATGATGAACTTAGACCTGATTCGTAGTAGTGATGGGAAGTTCGGATCATTTTATCGATTCAAACCTTTGAGTTTCGCTCAACAAAATGAACGAATCTTTTTTCAAGTCAATTCGTTCATTTTAGCAAAATATAATTAAAATGTTACATGTTACTTCCCTAAAACATCTACTGCTTACACAAATGTTGATCACACTACAAACAAGACAAAACTATAATGCTATAAGAAACAGAAAAGATTAATTCATTGTTTACCTGGGTCTTTAGTCTATGATTAGCTCACCTCACCTCTTATCTGACAAGTTTTCAGGTTCGAGTCGTTCGTTCATCATGTGACAGCCCCATACAAAACAGGTGAACTACTTCCAGTACAGAACCTAATAGGATGTTGCGCATGTGCGACTGAACGAATCACTCCCCGAGACGAAAAGCTGCATTTAAACTACATTTTGGAAGTTCAAAATCACGAGGCACCAATGAAGTCCATTATATGAAGAAAAATACTGAAATGCTTTCTTTAAAAAAACATAATTCCTTTACGACTGAAGACAGAAAGACATGAACATCTTGGATGACAAGGGGGTGAGTAAATTATTTGTGAATTGTTGTTCTGGAAGTGGAGTGCTCCTTTAAAAAGGATTGGTGCCTTTTATTTGAAGGAAAAGTTCACCCAAAAATGTTCAAATTATTTACTCAATGTCATGTTGATTTTCTCTCCCAAATGGAACATTGCAAAATCATTTCTTGTGTCCCAGAAAGGAAGTCATACAAGTTTGGAATGACATAGGATTGAGTTATTGATGACAAAAGGATAATTTCTAGGTGAACTAATCTTTGAAAGAGAGCAAACCACTGAAGGACAATCTATATAACTCACAGGATTTGTACTTTCACCCTTATTTTTGAGTCCCACAGAGATACAGTTTATTCCTATTCAACATTTTCAGTTGCCGTTGGACAAAACTGCACTTTTCTTTTGCTAAATCACATCTTGTCAGTGGCGCTAATCAATAAAAAACTGTTTCACCAATCCAAACCCAATGTCCAAACATGGAAGAAATTTTGAAATGTTTTTTTCCATAAAATGAAAGTCAACAGGGTCCAAACACAAAACTGGAAACCACTCACTTGATTGTATGGACACAAAAAAGAGAGAGACTTTTTAAAAAAACTATGTTTTATTTCAATTTAGCAGGATAAAGAAAGTCACACAGGTTTTCATTTTTTTTCTTTTTTAAATGTATAATTCAGCACGGTTTATTTTTTACAAAGTAATATATTACAACGCCGAAGATGAGTTATAATAGCAAATGTTCGCCTCTATCATAAGTAATGCATTGACATTTTATACAAAAAGACACTGTTTACATTATATCCCTGTAAACGTATTTCCGATAGCTCTTCTCAGGCGGTTGAAACATCGCACCTCACTATTCGTCTGTTGCTTTGTTTGGATTTGTGCATGTAATCCTCTTTGCGGCTTAAAATGATACGAAGTCAGAGAGCCAAAAACCTCTGTCTCATAGCGAATGGTTAGAAAAAGAGAGAAAGAGAAGAACGAGGAAGAGGAATTCAAACAGGATGGCCATTTTATCAGAATTCAGTAATCAGATGTTGTGGTTGTAACATGGATGACATTCTACACTTATTGAGCACGATTTAAAATAATGCAACAACATTTTCTGCCTCTGAAACAACTTTGCTTTGAGCTGATGTCATCAAACACTCCTTTTTTTAGCCCCTCTTTTACCACCACTTGGTTTCATTCTGGTATGTAATGCCCTCTTTTCATTTCTAGTGAATGGATTTTTTTTTTCCCTCTCATTGAATATATCCTGTTTGTAAGATTGTGGTTGAAAAATGGTTTTACTTTTGACTTGGGAAAAGTCCTGTTCCATTCAACTTCTGGCCTCACTGAAAGCGAATTAATGTGCCTAGCAACATAATTGCATAAGAAACAAACCAATGCACCAATGAGATTTCACTAGTCATTGACCGAAAAAGTCAAGTTGAATTTCTCAAATGGCACATTTTGACACATTTTCACCGTGACCAAAAAAGATGCCAGCAAAATGCAGAATTTGTTTGACTGAATTAGCGAAAGCCAACTTGTTTGGCGAAGAACTTTACTATGAATGGTTTAATTTATTACCTGAACAGCATCTTTCACACAATTACACAAACCCTGTGAGAAAAAAAGAAAAAAAAAAAGAAAAAAGACAGGCCTGAATTAATGTTTTTTTTAAATATGTGCTAAATAAATGTTGTGCACAATCAAGCTCAAATAAAAAATATTTTTGAAATTGAAAATATATTTAGATTCAACCTATTACCAAGCATACCGCACATCATTACACAACCCATACGGCAAAAAAAAAAAAAAAAAAAAAAAAAAAAAAAAAAATTCTGGCCCAAAAATATATTTATTTTAAAGATGTGCTAAATAAATGTTGCCAACTATGAACCTCAATTTAAAAAATAAATAAATAAATAAAATTATATATATATATATAAATAAATAATAAATAAATAAATAAATATTCAGGCCCAAAAGATATATTATAAATATGTGCTAAATAAATGTTGCAAACAGTGAAGCTCCATTAAATATATTTAGCAACCATAAATACATCTTTCTTTAGTCAAACACATTCTGCATTTTGCCTGCACCTTTTTTGCCAAGGTGAAAATGTGTCAAAATCCATCACTTAGGAAATTAAACTTAAAAACAAACAAATAAGGCTGACATGAAATATAAAAACAATATTTAAAGTTCACATTTTTGCTATGTATTATGACAAATAATAGAAGCTTCTTTCTTTCTTTTTCTTTCTTTCTTTCTTTCTTTCTCTTTCTTTCTTTCTTTCTTTCTTTCTTTTTTCTTTTTCTTTCTTTCTTTCTTTCTTTTCTTCTTTCTTTCTTTCTTTCTTTCTTCTTTCTTTTTTCTTTTCTTATTTTTTCTTTCTTTCTTTCTTTCTTTCTTCTTTCTTTTTTCTTTTCTTCTTTTTTCTTTCTTTCTTTTCTTCTTTCTTTTCTTTTCTTTTCTTTTCTTTCTTTCTTTCTTTCTTTCTTTCTTTCTTTCTTTCTTTCTTTCTTTCTTTCTTTCTTTTTCTTTCTTTCCCTCCCATTTGGGAATTACCAGATTTAATTCAGAAAACTTTATTTTCAAGTTTGGTTTTCAGCCAAATTAAAATTTAGGTTTTGGTGTATAATTAATTTTAGTGCATTACTATAAACAATATTTTGGCTCTAAAAATTGTAAAAATTATCATATTGTAGATATTTCTACACAAAACTTTTTTTACAGACAGTATTGGTCCTTAAGTTATGACTGGTACTTATATATCGGCACGTATACTACATACATCACGATTCCTTGCGGACCGACACGTGCAACTATTTGCCCAAGTCTCGAAACACATTAAAACGCTTGCACGCCTCCCCGGCTGAGCCGTTAGTGAAGGTTGTCAAACCAAACAGCCGATTTCACAGACAACGGCAAAAACACAACCCACCCGGGCGTCACGAGCGGAGCGTGAAGAATCTGACGCTTCACACCTCTCCATATGTTCAAGAACTCCCAATGCTAAGTTACTAAAACAGACTTCCAGAAGTCGGGAGGGTCTGACATTCCCACATTCCTGGGCCGACAGATCCGGCGGATAAGTGTCTCTCTCCCCTTCTGATAGCCATCAACACTTTCCAGCCGTATCTCACCTGCCCTCTCATTTCTCAGATGTTCATTTTGATTAGCGCAAGACTAGCGCTAGCCTGAGGAGGGGGAAGGGGGCTGGAATGACACACGAGCAGCAGACAGAAGGGGCTGACGAGCTTCAAGCCGCCACATGCTGTTGGCAAACATGCCTTGAGAATGTAAATCTATGACGCTTCCACCCCCTTCACCCCCCACTGCTACATCCCCGCCGTTTTAGCCCTCTTTCCCTCTCAATGGCCGCTTAGCGCTCGTGGAAATGGACCCGATGAGCACTTTATAAAGCCAGCTATTGACTATGTTAAGCTCGAGAGGGGCCGAAATGCTGTGGAAAATCGCCCCTATTGAAAACCACGACAGTGATGGGAATCTTTGATTAGGATGCTTTGCATATTTTGTAAATCAGCTCCGCGTGCTAGTGATTAGCCGCATTTGGAGACTTTCTACCCCAAAGGTTAAGAAAATAGCGTGAACATTTCATTTTAACTGAGCTAGGAGTGTGAAATTTGAATATATATCATTGTTTAAAGAACTTTAATGGAATATTTGACCCAAATTTTATTGCCAGTTACTCGTGTATTCCCAGATAGCACACGTACATCTGTAAGATGCCTGTTAAAGATCACTTGATCTGGAAAGCATCTGCTGTGTGCAAACATCTGACAGACGTCTGTAAGATGTCAGTTTTACATACATTCTAAATCATAAACATTTTAAAAACATCTAATAGACGTCTATTTGACATCTGATAGGAAACGTCCTATAGACGTATTGCAGATGAGCAAACTACATCTTGCGGATGTAAATGCAGACATCAAATAGACGTCTCCGAGATGTACGTGTGCTATCAGGGTTGTTATTTGGTTCTGGGATACACAAGGACAATGTTTTGAAGCATCTTTTACACACATGTTAGCAAAAAACAATATTTTATAATGGTGTTAATGTCAAACTTAGCGAAACATTTTAGCATGCTATGTTTTTGAATCTGAACATGGACAAGATTGAGATTTTCAGTGAAAGTGTACATTTTGGTCAGTTCTTTTATGGTTTTGTCATCTTTTTTGGAGTTTTGCAGTCTGTGGGTACTGTAAACCTTCCTTTACAGTGACGGAAAGTATTTAAAATGGTCATTTTATGTTCAATCTATGCTGAAAAATCAATAGAAAGGCTCATGGGAATTGTAATGGTTTTAACGGTCATAATGGGAATTGTTTCGGTTTTAATTGAAGCTGTAATGGTCCCTGTGGGTCTTGTAATGTGGTGATTTCTTTTGGTGACATGTTGAAATCACTAAATCCCAATGGAATGTGTCCTAAAACACACTACAGATAAAGTTTAAAATGTATTTTGGGCAGAAGAAATCATAAAGAAAAAGAAATAAGTAAGTAAGTAAATGTAAGTAAAATGTAAAAATATATTTTTATTTATTTATTTATTTAAATATACTAAATGTTGCAAACAGTGAAACTCAATGAAACAAATTGAAACTGAAAATATATTTAGTTAAAACTTTAATACAATAAAGTATTTTCAAAATTTGAAAATATATTAAATATAAATATATATTTTTTATTTATTTATTTATTTTTAATTTTATTACATTTTTATTTATTTTATTTTTTTAAACACTCATATACTGAAGTATATTTAAAAATTTAGAAATTTATTTTTCAATATTATTTATTTTATTTTATTTTAATTTATTTTATTTTTTGTCTATTATTTTGTTTTATTTTATTTCAAACATTAATATACTAAAGTATATTTTTAAATTTTGAAATGTATTTTCAATTTTTATTTTGTTTTATTTTATTTTATTTTATTTTATTTTATTTTATTTTATTTTATTTTATTTCAAACCTTCATATACTAAAGTATATTGTATTTTTTTATATTTATTTATTTTTATTTTATTTTATTTTTTGTCTGCTTTTTGATTTCTTTTATTTCATACATTAATGTACTGAAGTATATTTTATAATTTTGAAATGTATTTTCAGTTTTTATTTTATTTTATTTTATTTTATTTTATTTTATTTTATTTTATTTTATTTTATTTCTCATTCCAAACCTTAATATACTAAAATATATTTCAAAATTGTGAAATGTGTTTTTAATATTTAATTTAATTTAATTTAACAATTTAATTTCAAACCTTAATATACTAAAGTGTATTTCGTAATTTTAAAATGTATTTTTCAATATTTATTTTTTATTTTATTTTATTTTATTTTATTTTATTTTATTTTATTTTATTTTATTCCAAATCTTAATATACTAAAGTGTATTTCGTAATTTTAAAATGTATTTTTCAATATTTATTTTTTATTTTATTTTATTTTATTTTATTTTATTTTATTTTATTTTATTTTATTTTATTTCATTTTATTTTATTTTATTTTATTTTATTTCAAACCTTCATATACTAAAGTATATTTTAAAATGTATTTTATTTTATTTTACACCGTTGTAAAGTACTGTTCCTCACTAATTCCGTATCATTATTAATGTTTACATGTGTTATTATTATTATTTTTTTTTTACTTTTACTTTTTTTTAATTTTTAGTTCATATTTATATTTCAAAAAAAAAAAAAAAAACTAAAAAAAGAGAGAGAGAGAAAGGTGTACATTTCGGATTCTTCTTCTTCTTCTATGCTGGAAAGTAACATGTTGTCATATGGGATTTGATGAAGTGTTTCTTTAACTTAGCTCTGCATTCTGCCGATGCATTTCAATCATTTGCATAATCCTATGCTTTCCCATGTTGTTCTGTATGAGTACAACACAGAGAAGAATTCATTATAATTCAAAGTATCCTGAGCGAGGATTATAGAAAGTAGGAGAGCACATGAAACACTTTAATAGCGATAAACTGTTTACTTATGTATGCAAATGATTCATGTGCATTCCAGCGACAGTAAACGCTCTCAAAAGCCTCATATATGACTCTGAATATTTAGTTGAACCTAAGCGTGCCGATTAACCTCCAGCAGTCCAGCCGCATCAAATTCACAGCTTTTCCGCCGCTGAAATCCTAGTTGTCACTTCTGTGTCATTAAACCCTTTAAGTTTACGTTTCTTCTCCTCGCACAAGTAGTCTGGCTAACATCTGTTTACATACAGAGCAGCTCAGATCACTCGGGGCATAATGCCAGAGGACTGATTTTAGAGTAGAAGGAGAAGAGGACTTTGAAACGGCCTCTGATGGCACTTCCCACTGTCCTTTATGGTTTTATGACGCCTCTGTTTAGATGTGGCCGTGCCTTTCACACCTTACCCCACACCCGCTAGCAAGGCAGCTGGGAGTCTGCGCTAGCTCGGTCACAAATGCTTCATAGCAAGTAGACAAAGTGTTCTTGATAGTAGATTACACTGTGTACTGAGTTATCAGGGTTCAACACTAAGGCATTTTTCCCTGTCAAGACAATTTTTGCATTGTCATTGCAGTTTTAGAAATTACATTTAACCAATCAGTTATATTTACACTTTATACTAATTTTGTATAACAAAAGAGTATGAATTTATAGCTGCCATGGAGTTACATTATAAATGTGTATCTTCCATGTGTTATTGATAAATAAATAAATAAATAAATAAATAAATAAATAAATAAATAAATAAATAAATAAGACATGTTAAATATTTATACAATAATTAATTATAAAATGTAACCTTATTAAATGATTCAATAATAATTGTATAATTTTATTACATAGAAAATTACTAAATTATTCAAATGCATGAGACATGTTAAATATTTAAATAATTGATTATAAAATTAATTATTATTAAGTGATTAATTAATAATTTAACAATTTTATTACATAGAGAATGACTAAATTATTAAAACACATGTTAAATATTTAAATAATAATTAATTTTAAAATGTATCAGTATTTAATGATTAAATAATAATTTTGTTATATAGAGACTTACTAAATTATTAAAACACATAACATGTTAAATATTTAAATAAATTTAATTATAAAACTAATAATTATTTAATAATTATATTACACAGAATTACTAAATTATTAAAACACAAGACATTAAATATTTAAAAAAAATAATTAATTATAAAATGATAATTATTTAATAATTACATAATTGTATTATTTTATTACATACAGAATTACTAAATTATTAAAACGCATGACATTGAATATTTTAATTATTATTAATTATAAAATTACAGTTATTAAATTCAAAATTCACTATTTCCACATTTATAAATAAATAGTTGTTTTAATAGGTTTTAAATAACTAATTAAATGTTAATTAATTTGCTGTATTTTTTTGTAAGTTTAAGTTGCTCTTTAATTATTTATTTATTTTTTAATCTATTTTACTATGTATTTTTTTCCGTATTTAATAAAAATATGTTAATAAAAATAAAATAATAATAATTTATTGAATTCATTATTAAATACTGTTTAATTATTATGGATGTGCTTTATGTTGTTGGATGTTCCCTGTCTTGTAGTGTACAATTTCAAAAATAAATAAATAAATATAAATACAATTTTATATAATTTAGTATTAATTAGATAATTAATTACATTTTAATAAATTTGCTGTTTTTTAATAAAGTTTTTTAATAAACTTGCTCGTTTAACTTGCTATTTTTCAAATAAAATATGTTAAACAAAGAAATACCATTTTATATAATTTAGTATTAATTAATTACATTTTAATAAATTAACTGTTTTTTGCAAGGTTAACTTGCTTGTTAATTATTTTTTGTATCCATTTTACTAGTAATTTTCTAATATAATAAAATATGTTAAATAAATAAATAAATAAATACAATTTTATATCATTTAGTATTAATTAATAACATTTTAATATTTTTTTCTGTTTAGCTTGCAAGTTTAACTTGCTCGTTAATTATTTTTGTATGCATTTTAAATAAATAATATTTTCTTTAAATAATATATTTTTAATATATTATTATTTAATAATACATAATTAAAAAACTGAATACTTCATACTAATTACTAAAAGTAAAAATGCAATATAATAATAAAATGCTCTATAATAATCTTATTTATTTATTTATTTTATTTTATTTTTGCCCTAGTGAGAATGTTGGCAGTGTAATTTAAATGAATAAATAAATGAAAGAATGAAAGAATGAATAAATGAATGAAAGAATGAAATAATGAATGAATCCTTATTGTTGAGCCCCGGTTATGTCAGATTTCAGAATTACTCTCCCCAAGCCTCACGTTCAAGACTTCAGACGAACCCTTACTGTCTTACTTCGTAGTTCCTTGCTAGAAAAAGCAGCAACATGTGCCAGATATTATACCGACAGAAAGCTAGAAAGCCTGGCTTTGACTCTTGTGAAGTGAACTGAGATCTAAGAAGGAGAGAAACAAGCAGGCGCTGGGAATTACACTCAATGACGGCCATGCGGACATATAAATGAAAGAGAAAAGACCCGTCATAACACCGCAGGTGAAATACGCAGTCCTAACTAATGTTAAGCGACAACATTTGCCTTTCCTGACCACTCTGACAAGCCAGGATGATGACCCTGTGTTGGGCGAGGGCCTGTACACATCACAGCCAATCTGTCAGAAGTGTAACTAGGCTGTATTCATATTTCATGGCCATCTCTACAACCTGTCCGAGTCCACAGTGATTAATCCAAAAGTCCTTTCATCGAGTTATAAAAAATGTATAAAGACTCGCTGAGCGACTCAGTTCAACTTGTGGGCAAACGCTAACAGACAGAGTTTGCTCTCTCGCAAGCTTTTTAGGTCCACTCATTGATGTTTACGATATATTTCTCAATTATTGATTGAGTAAACAATCAAAGTATCTATATTTCAGTCTCAGCAAAATCTGTCTGGGTCCTTGTGAGCGTTTTATGGTGAATCTGATCCAGCTGGGAGCTGTTTTTTGGAACGTGGCAGCTGGTTTCTTGTTGGTCCAATCTGGTCATTAGCTAGACCAAGCTGGTAGACCGTCTTGGACAAGCAAGAAACCAGCTACCAGCTGGTCATAGCAGGTTTTGTGGAACATCAACCAGCTAATGATCAGGGGTGCGATCCCCAAAAGCATAGTCCGCTAACTATGGTCGTTAGTTTCATTGAACTCTATTGGTAATGATGGAATTTGTTACCCCGCTGCCTTAAAATTTTAAGTTCAGTCAACTAAAATAATTTTAGTCAACTTGAAATGTTAAGTTGTACTAAGTAACAACTTAGATATTTGTGTTTGCTAAACTTATCAGATGGGTAAGTAACCCAGATGCCTTAATATTTTAAGTTGATTCAACTCAAATATCTAAGTTGTCACTTAGTATAATTTAACGTTTCAAGTTGAATAAACTTTTTTTGAGTTGACTGAACTTAAAATTTTAAGGCAGCCAGGATACAAATTATTTTAAGTTGACTCAACAAATTGTTTTTTACAGTGGAGTTGCTTTTGGGAAATGCAGCGCAGTTTGAAACTCATCTCATGGCAATTTGTTAGCATTTTACATTTTGACAAATCGGTACTTAATTGGTTTGTATAACCTCATTTGTACACTTCCTTGCAATCAGCTTATGCCCCACACTGTAAAAAAAAAAAAAAAAAATAATAATAATAATAATAATAATAATTACGGTAAAAAAATACGGTAGCGATGTGTTTGGTTTTAACTTAGATTTTACATGTAAATACCGTAATTTCATTAACTGATATAATGTTAACATACCAACCTACTGAAGTACTGATACCTGTTTTGTATCTTTGTAATATGCTGGTACCCAAAAGCAGGTGGTGATGAGAAAGTCACATAATGAGCCGAAGCCCATTACAAGCATTTTTTAAATATTAACAACTATAGAAGGCGCACAGTGTCATTCACACAAACACTAAACACCATCATTATAACACACATGAAACTGAAATAATGCAATAAACATTAATTTAACAACATTAGATGTAACATACAACCCTAATATACAAAACTGATAAGAAAAAACTATGAAGAAACAGTTATTTCAACAAAAAAACTTTTGAAATGTATAACGCAGGGAATTCTGGGAAAGTCAATTTACGGTTATTCACCGTAAATGATGTGTTCTTTTTCACTTACAAAAATGATATACTACTGTAAAATTACATGCAATGTCCAATACGTTTTTTCACTGTATATCCCTGGTGAAACAAATATGCTGGTAGTTGCTGGTCATTTGCTGGTCAAGGACCAGCATAAACCAGCAAAGACCAGCATAAACCAGCATCAAAACATACCTACCAGCATATGCTGGTTTTTTTCACCAGGGACAGTAGGGGAACTTACCGTTAATCATTTAACAGTTTTTTTACCAGAGCATTTTTACAGTCTTTTACAGTCATTTTTTACAGTGCATTGACAATTAGGTTTAGACCTTCAGAACTTACTTTCCAACTTACTTTTCTTCGAAAAACTGTATATCTCTATACAAGCTTATACGAATTCATACGAAAAGACCTCCCTGTATCATGATCCGAAACACAGTTACCATCTAATCTCTGAATTTCCAGGTAACATCAGACTAAAAAAAGTTCAAATGAAGTGACCTTCAGGCATTAGATTATATTTAAAAATTCAAAATTTTAGCTACTTTGTATATTATGCCCCACTGATAGAAAATTGAGTTAGATTTAGGGTTGGACCTTTATTCTTGTTTTTTTTTTTTTGTTTTTTTTTCTAAAAATTATACATTGTACATCATGTACAAATCACAACTTCGTAAAATAGTTTTGCTATAACGCTATAATTTGTACAAATTTGTATGATCTCATTCGTATGTCTTATATGATGGGTTTGTGCCTCACTGATGCTTAGGTTTAGGGGTGAACCTTAATTCTTATGTTTTCCTAAAAATGTTACATTTTGTATAAATCACAAAGCCACCTTGTAATATAGTCACTTTTAGAGTTCAGCTGTCCTGAATGAAATGACCTTTAAATGAGAAATAGTATTCAGATACTGATATGTTATGAATATGTTATGATATGTAAATGAAGAGAGAATTTATCCAATCCCATTTGGGCACAAACTAAGGCGGGGTTAATTGTAACACACGTGGTTTAAATATTTCCACACACGCTAGCATAACCAAATTTACGGTATTTACTAGTTGCCATAGCAACACTATACAGAGAAAAAAAGTGCGCCAAAATTCAATAGTCTTTTGATGATATCGCTGAATATATATTTTACCATAGTAAAAGTAAATTTCTGGCTGAAGTAAATTTTTCTTCTCAGTTTTAAGTATTCATTTAAAATGAGACAAATCTGCTATTTTAATTGCCAATCTGTTATTTATCAGTTTAGATAGTTTGTTAATGCTTGGCAAGTCAGCAGAAGACACAAACCACTTTTATAGACCATTTCGCTAGATGTAAACATACTGGTCCTGATACACTTCCTGTTTCTTTTTTTTTTTAATTTACACAAACATCACAAAAAAATACAACCAACATAACATTTGACTGGATGAAAATGTTACATTAGCACCTTTAAGATGTATTTGTATATGTGAATTAAAAAAAAAAAAAAAAAAAACAAAAAACAGGAAGTGCTTCTGGACCAGTGTTGTTTACATCTAGCGAAATGGTCTATATTCCAGTCGCGCTGATGGGGAACGTCGTAACACTGCATTACAGTCTGCCCCGATATTATTAAACTATGCTACATTAGCGATGTAATTTTTACTATTTACTTTTATGGATTTTAAAAAGAAACCACAAGAAACAGGTGGATAAAAGCTGTCAATCTTTGTTTAATGTTGAGAAATTATTATTTCAAGAAATGTGTTTTGGATCGTTTATGTGTCTCGTGTTCTATGAGAGCTGTGTGTGGAGGGAGGGGAGCATTTTTTTTTTTTTTTTTTTTGAATGTCTGAATGTGTTTCATCTATTTGCGCACATTGTTTTCAGCTATACTATATAGCTGTGTTTTGCGATCAGGGCCGTCCCACGAATGGTTGCGATATGTTCACTTTGAACCTCAAAAATTAGATATTTTTTAATTCTTAAAAAACGCCATTATTTTATTTAAAAAAGTGAATCATTTTATTTTACTGACAAAATATTTTAGTTTGTCGTGTGTATATATATATATATATATATATATATATATATATATATATATAATATTATTATTATTATTATTATATATATTATTTATTTATTTATTTATTTTTTTTTTTTTCATTCGATCAGACAACATTTTAAGCTGTCATATGGTCATGTTCCAAAGTGCCCCTCACATAGTACAATGTACCCCACATACGGGGCATGTTGTCGCTTTTCACTTCCTTTCTTTTGAGGTAAATAACGAAAAACGTACACACTGTAATTATGAAACAAAGCGACATATTTATGGATAAAAATTATACTCTGAACCCCACGTGGATTCACACAAACTGAGAAATTCAAAAAGTGTTACGTTGTGCCCCACTCTCCCCTACCACTTTTGGTTTAAGTGTGGACTTCAATGCTTACTTTAAAAAAAAAAAAAAAAAGTATATGTAAACGCCATATCGTAAAATAGATTTTCTTATACATGAAGATCAGGTTGCCTATGCTATTGTGATCCAAAACACAGCTACAACTTAACTCCAAATTTTTAATTTCTTATGAATTAGTTTGAAATTCATTTGACTGATTCTAATTCGTACAAATTTGTGACTAATTCATATAAATATCTCATTTGTACGTTTTTGAACAGACTGTTTACTGCTGGTTATGTTTGCTTACTTTTTTTTCTAAAACTCTTACATTTTCATGCAAATCACATCGTACGATTTCAAACAAAATCGCCACCTTGGCAAATATTAAATATTCACGTTTTCTCTGGAGATCGGGTTGGCTAGGAAACACGCTATCATGTTCCAAAACCCAGCTACCGGCTTAACTCCGACTTCCTAGGCAACATCAGACTAAAAAACAAAGTTTGAATGAAGTGACCTTTAAATGAGAAATAGTATTCAGAGACTGAGGCGCTGCGTTGTATTTGCGTTGCACAGAATGAAACCCCACGCGACTCCTGGGAAAAATGTCAGTGGCTTTGGATTTAAATAAATAGTGCAGGTTTCAGGCCCCTTCTATTTTGAGCCTTTCAATATAAGAGGAGTTTTCCGTTAGTGAATCCAAGTTCCTAACAAACCGGCATGCCACGGGTCCCGATGGAAATGAAGGATATCTTTGGTTGAGAGCTTGCCTAAGCTGCTAGTGTCTGGAGTGCTTTCCTCTCAAAAAAAATTGCTTCAGAGCAATGAAATAGAGAAAATGGATTTCTCATTGGGGAATATAAATGCTGGAACTTCTTCTACTAAACAATGAACGCAGTTCTTTCCGTCTCTCGTGCTCGCTAAGATTTGGGAGGGTAAAGCTGTTATCCTGCAGCTGTGGCATCCTTCAAAGAACTGAAACAAATCCCGAGAAATAACCGTGGATTCCCGCTTACTTCGATTCAGTTGGACTAAGCGCCTGTTGGCATTTTCTCCTACTCTTTATCTCAATGTAGTCCCATTTGGAACATGTCTAACCAATAGCACTGAAGTGATAAACATTGGATGAAACCTAACTGGGCAATTGCGGTTTTCCAAAAGAATAGAGTGGCCTTCTTTGGCAAGAACTGACTTGCTAACTTTGCTATTCAAACTAGCCAGGCACTCGGAGCGTATAATTAACTCTAATTCTCCTCACAGTTGATCCCTTTGGTGCGTTATTTATCCGACCTGAATATTTTAGGATGGTGCGTCATGTCTTC
>CM070028.1:7763638-7808638 GCA_036247105.1 Cirrhinus mrigala
ATTATTTAATAATAATAATAATAATAATAATAATAATAATAATAATAATAATAATAATTGTGTTATATTTATATAGTATACTACTATTAATAATATAGAATAATATTATACAAATATTTAACAAAAATAGATCACAACTTACAATTAAGGAAATAGCGTTCTTTGTCTTTCCAGAAATAAATTAAAAATGTAAATAAATTATAATAATAAAATATAATAATAATAATAATAATAATAAATTAACATTAATGTAATATTTCTCTACACTGAATTTTAGGTCTTTTGTTTTATAGCAAATCATGTACAGTTGTTATTAAAACTGTCTCATGCTAGCATGTATCCTAGTAAGTTTACTGCTGTCAGTCAACATGTATTCAAAATTCTTTGTTGTTTTTCATGGTATTTAAAACTGTTATTTACTATTTACAAAGCAATTACTCTAAAATAGGTTCAATGTAGCTAGCTTTCTGTTAGTGTGTAGCTTAGCAAACTCCATTCAAGTAGTTTCCCCTTCACCGCAAAAGCCAAACCAGTAAGAATGAAAGAATGGAGGAAGACATAACATTATCCCAGAAAACATTAGATAAGCGATAAACATTGACCTTTTCAGAAGGAATACGGTCCTTAGGCGAGGCTAACAGACGGGAAAAGTACTTAATTCAAATTCCATCTGCTTCAGTGTTTACGACAGTCATCCCTCCTTCACCCCACCCTCGTTCTCTATTCCGCCTCAAATCAGCCGTAACATCCCCATTGTGTTTTCATTTCCTTTAAAGCCCTTAACCTGCTTCTAAATGTGTTATAAATAATTGATCAGCCCAAGGGAAATGATGCTAAGTGCACCCATGGGAGCCGGGTCAATAAATTGTGCGGCCAACAATGCGGTTGCGTGATTCACGACACGGCGAGTAAAATGTGAAGTGGCAAGTTGCTGACCACATGGATACGCCACCCAAGGGATTGGGAGTGGAACAGACCCATCTAATGAACCTTCAGGCCTCAAAAAGACAATGTGTGGTTTTCAATTTTGAAAGCGCTTCTGATCTTCTCTACAAAAGCTAGTCCTGTCTGAATATTATGGTGGCCCAGTAGTGCACAACACAACAAAATTGCCACAAAAATAAAGCATAGGGCTAATTTTGTTGTATTGTGCTAATTTTGCTGTGTTGCAGCTTTTTTTCTGTTGTGCTGTGCTAATTTTATTGTGTTGTGACTTGTTTCGATTGTGTTGCGGCTTGTTTGTGTCGTGCTAATTTTGTTGTGTTGCAACTTGTTTCTGTTTTGTTGTGCTAATTTCATTTTGTTGTGGCTTGTTTCCTTTGTGTTTTGCGGCTTGATTCTGTTGTATTGCAGTTGTATTCCATTGTGTTGTGCTCATTTCGTTGTGTTCCGGCTTGTTTCTGTTGTGTTGTGCTAATTACGTTGTGTTACAGCTTGTTTCCATTGCGTTACGCTAATTTCGTTGTGTTGTGGCTTGTTTCAATTGTGTTGTGGTAATTTTGTTGTGTTGCATCTTGTTTCCTTTTTGTTTTGCGGCTTCTTTCTGTTGAGTTCCGGTTTGTTTCTGTTGTGTTACGCTAATTCTGTTGTGTTGCAGCTTGTTTCCATTGCGTTGTGCTAATTTGGTTGTGTTACAGCTTGTTTCCATTGCGCTACGCTAATTTCGTTGTGTTGTGGCTTGTTTCAATTGTGTTGTGGTAATTTTGTTGTGTTGCATCTTGTTTCCTTTTTGTTTTGCGGCTTCTTTCTGTTGAGTTCCGGTTTGTTTCTGTTGTGTTACGCTAATTCTGTTGTGTTGCAGCTTGTTTCCATTGCGTTGTGCTAATTTGGTTGTGTTACAGCTTGTTTCCATTGCGCTACGCTAATTTCGTTGTGTTGTGGCTTGTTTCAATTGTGTTGTGGTAATTTTGTTGTGTTGCATCTTGTTTCCTTTTTGTTTTGCGGCTTTCTTTCTGTTGAGTTCCGGTTTGTTTCTGTTGTGTTACGCTAATTCTGTTGTGTTGCAGCTTGTTTCCATTGCGTTGTGCTAATTTGGTTGTGTTACAGCTTGTTTCCATTGCGCTACGCTAATTTCGTTGTGTTGTGGCTTGTTTCAGTTGTGTTGTGGTAATTTTGTTGTGTTGCGTCTTGTTTTCTTTTTGTTCTGTTTTTGTGGCTTGTTTCTGTTGTGTTGTGCTAATTTTGTTGTGTTACAGCTAGTTTCTGTTGCGTTATGCTAATTTCGTTGTGTTGTGGCTTGTTTCAATTATGTTGTGGTAATTTTGTTGTGTTGCGTCTTGTTTCTGCTGTTTTATGCTAATTTCGTTGGTTCCTTTGTGTTTTGCGTCTTCTTTCTGTTGTGTCCTGGTTTGTTTCCATTGTGTTGTGCTAATTTTGTTGTGTTGCTTGTTTGTTGTGACTTGTTTTCATTGTGTTGTAGAGATTTTGTTGTGGCTTGTTTCCGTTGTGTTGTGGCTTGTTTCAATTATGTTGTGCTAATTTTGTTGTGTTGCGTCTTGTTTCCTTTTTGTTTTGCGGCTTCTTTCTGTTGTGTTCCGGTTTGTTTCTGTTGTGTTGTGCTAATTACGTTGTGTTGCAGCTTGTTTTCATTGTGTTATGATAATTTTGTTGTGTTGTGGCTTGTTTCTGCTGTTTTATGCTTATTTCGTTGTGTTGCGGCTTGTTTCCTTTGTGTTTTGCGGCTTAATTCTGTTGTATTGCAGTTGTATTTCATTGTGTTGTGCTCATTTCGTTGTGTTCCGGCTTGTTTCTGTTGTGTTGTGCTAATTCCGTTGTGTTGCAGCTTATTTCCATTGCGTTACGCTAATTTTGTTGTGTTGTGGCTTGTTTCCTTTTTGTTTTGCGGCTTCTTTCTGTTGTATTGTAGTTGTATTTCATTGTGTTGTGCTCATTTTGTTGTGTTCCGGTTTGTTTCTGTTGTGTTGTGATAATTTTGTTGTGTTGTGGCTTGTTTTTGTGTTTTGCGGCTACTTTCTGTGGTGTACTGGTGTCCTGTTGTGCTACTTTTGTTGTTTTGTGCCTTGTTTCCACTGTGTTGTGCTAGTTTGATTGTTTTGCTGTTTGTTTCCATTGTGTTGTGTCTTGTTTCTGTTGTGTTGTAGCTTGTTTTTGTTGCGTTGCAGCTTATTTCCATTGTGTTGTTGAGATTTCAATGTGTTGTGGCTTGTTTCTGTTGTGTTGTGCTACTTTTGTTGTGTTGTGGAGATTTCATTGTGTTGTGCACTACTGGGCCACCGTAGAATATAGCTTATGCATGTATTTATTCTGTCACCTCTGTGTATATTATTATCAACCACGTAAAAAATGCCATGCAAATTTGCATATGCAGCCCACGAATGGCCAAAAATAGCCTGTTTGAATTGCATAATGTTGCGGCCAATCATTAAGCTGCCTCTTGGATGTGGAAGCAGGTTGGGATGCTTTAAAAAGCCGCTGGAGAACAATGGAAGGCCGGAGCTTCTCATCAAAAGCCTGAATAGTGAGAGAAGAAAATAATCACTGTTATTAACGGCATGCTTTCATTTCTAGGGAGTCTTTAATGAGGTTGGTGAAATTTTCGTACTATACCTTCTCAGCTTCATTCAGGTAGAACACTGCGTCAAGCTTTCGTTGCTTTGATGAAGCCCAGCCAATTGTTTCTGTTTGTATTTTGTTTGTTGACCAACTCCTCCATCTGTGTCTAAAATATTTTTTCATACAGTTTATTTCTGAAAAAAGTAAATAGCGTATATTGGACCATGCAATACTTGTTAACATATTGCTTGTGGTATTCTAGGTGGTTGCTAGGGCGTTACGATACAGTTGCATACAGTGGTTTGGTATGCAATTGCTAGGGTGTTCTAGGTGGTTGCTAAGCAACATACATAGTGTTCTGGGTAGTTGCTAGAGTGTTACTTTGTAGTTGCATACAATGGGTTGCTATGCAATTATTAGGGCATTCTAGGTGGTTGCTAAGCAACATAAAATATGTTCTGGGTGGTTGCTAGGGCGTTACTATGCAGCTACATACAATGGTTTGCTATGCAATTGCTAGGGTGTTCTAGGTGGTTGCTAAGCAACATACATAGTGTTCTGGGTGGTTGCTAGAGTGTTACTATGTAGTTGCATACAGTGGGTTGCTATGGAATTATTAGGGCGTTCTAGGTGGTTGCTAAGCAACATAAAATGTGTTCTGGGTGGTTGCTAGGGCGTTACTATGCAGGTGCACACAATGGTTTGCTATGCAATTGCTAGGGTGTTCTAGGTGGGCTGCTAAGCAATATACATAGTGTTCTGGGTGGTTGCTAGAGAGTTACTATGCAGTTGCACACAATGGGTTGCTATGCAATTACTAGGGCGTTCAAGGTAGTTCCTAAGCAACAAACAAGGTGCTCTGGGTGGTTTCTAGGGCGTTACTATGCAGCTGCATACAATGGGTTGGTATGCAATAGGGTTTTCTAGGTGGTTGCTAAGCAACATACATAGTGTTCTGGGTGGTTGCTAGGGTGTTACTATGCAGTTGCACACAATGGGTTGCTATGCAATTACTAGGGTGTTCAAGGTGGTTCCTAAGCAACAAACAAGGTGTTCTGGGTGGTTTCTAGGGTGTTACTATGCAGCTGCATACAATGGGTTGCTATGTAATTGCTAGGGTGTTCTAGGTGGTTGCTAAGCAACATACATTGTGTTCTGGGTGGTTGCTAGGGTGTTACTATGCAGGTGCACACAATGGGTTGCTATGCAATTGCTAGGGTGTTCTAGGTGGGCTGCTAAGCAATATACATAGTGTTCTGGGTGGTTGCTAGAGAGTTACTATGCAGTTGCACACAATGGGTTGCTATGCAATTACTAGGGCGTTCAAGGTGGTTCCTAAGCAACAAACAAGGTGCTCTGGGTGGTTTCTAGGGCGTTACTATGCAGCTGCATACAATGGGTTGCTATGCAATAGGGTTTTCTAGGTGGTTGCTAAGCAACATACATAGTGTTCTGGGTGGTTACTAGGGCGTTACTATGCAGCTGCATACAGTGGGTTGCTATGCAATTGCTAGGGTGTTCTAGGTGGTTGCTAAGCAACATACATAGTGTTCTGGTTGGTTGCTAGGGTGTTACTATGCAGTTGCACACAATGGGTTGCTATGCAATTACTAGGGTGTTCAAGGTGGTTCCTAAGCAACAAACAAGGTGTTCTGGGTGGTTTCTAGGGTGTTACTATGCAGCTGCATACAATGGGTTGCTATGTAATTGCTAGGGTGTTCTAGGTGGTTGCTAAGCAACATACATTGTGTTCTGGGTGGTTGCTAGGGTGTTACTTTGCAGCTGCATACAGTGGGTTGCCTAGGGTGTTCTGGGTGGTTGCTAGAGTGTTACTATGCAGCTGGCTGCAGTGGGTTGCAATGCAATTGCTAGGGTGTTCTAAGTGATTGTTATGCAGTTGCTTAGGTGTTCTGAGTAGTAGAGTTTTTATTCAGTTGCTAGGGTGTCTGGGTAGTTGCTAGGGTGTTGTTATGCACTTGCTTGTGTGTTTTAGGTGGTTGCTATGTTTTTGCATAAGAAGCATACAAAGAGTTGTGGGTGCAGCCGCATAGTAACGCCCTAGCAACCACCCAGAACACTATGTATGTTGCTTAGCAACCACCTAGAGCACCCTAGCAATTACATAGCAACCCATTGTATGCAGCTGCATAGTAACGCCCTAGCAACCACCCAGAACACCTTGTTTGTTGCTTAGCAACAACCTTGAACACCCTAGTAATTGCATAGCAACCCATTATATGCTTCTGCATAGTAACACCCTAGCAATTGCTAGGGTTTTCTAAGTGGTTGCTATGCAGTTGCTTAGGTGTTCTGCATGAAGTGGGATGTTACGCAATTGCTAAGGTGTTCTAGGTGGTTGTTACGAAGTTGCTACTTTGTTCTGAGTAGTTGCTAGGGTGTTTTAGGTGGTTGCTGGGGTGTTACTATGCAGTTGCATACAGTGGGTTGTTATGTAATTGCTAGGGTGCTCTAGGTGGTTGCTGTGCAGTTGCAAAGGTATTCTAACTAATTTACAATGAGTTGCTATTAGGTTGTTTGGGTGTTCCATATGGTCACTATGTGGTTGCTAAGGTGTTCTGAGTGATTTTTTTAAACAAGCTTCAGTGCATCGCTTAGGTCTTCTGTTCTGAGCGGTTTACTTGCAGGTTGCTGTGCAGTTGCTAGGGTGTTGTGGGTGGTTGCTATGCAGTTGTTAAGTGTTCTAAATGGCTTTTAACAAGGTGCTGGCAGCAGATAAGATGTTTTTAGTGGTTGCTAAGGCATTCAGAGTATTTATGTGGCTTCTAAGGTGTTTTAAATAGTTTTCAACAAGTTGTTTCTAAACAGTTGCTGGTTGCTAGTTGCTAAGGTGTGTGAGTGATTTTTAATGACCTGCTATGCATTTCTAACGTGTTTTATGTGTCTTTTAACAAGCTTGTGTACAGTTGATAAGGTGTTTTTGGGTGGTTGCTAGGGCATTGTTATGCAGTTACTATAGGGTTCTGAGTGGATTTTAACAAGTTGCTATGCAGTTGCTAGGGTGTGGGTGGTTGCTAAGGGGCTGCTTACTGGTCTACAACCGGAAAAAGTTTTCTTCTCACCCATTTTGTATTACCAAACAAGCAAAAATAAGTATGATTTTTTGGAAAGCAAGGCCTGTCTAAATCTATTAAAACAAAATGTTAAAATCCCAGCAATCTTAATCTCACGAAATCCTGCTTTTATTATTCTTATATTATTTTTTAATATAAATTCTCCTTGCTGCCTCACAGTTTATCTCCTTATTCTGACAGACATTCAGCAAACCGGTATTTTACAACATTGTGACAGCCTCGAGACATATTTACATGTCACAGACGGCACAAATGCCATCATCTCAAACAGCAGTGATGGAATAACTCAATTCTCTTGCCTAAAATACTTCAAAACAGGCAACACAAATCCTTCATGCTTCCCTAAACATTTAATTTAACCTTTAAGGCGGTACTACATACATTACATGCCTGCCGCATGGGTTTGTGGGTAATCCCTAAACAAGCCATGTTTGGAGCCAACTGCTCCTGATTGGATAAAACAATCCTTATCAGACAACAAACAGCACTTCCCTTATGTTTAGTTTATGTGCAAAGTCTGTTCATCAAAACATGCCCTTATAGTCATGAAAATATGAATAAAATGAGGTGGCTGCACGTCACATTTGCATAGGTGTTTATACAAGGTTGCCACTAATAAATGCCTAATAAATGGAGTGTAAATAGACAAACTGGGTTTGTATTTAGTCACATTCCAGGGGTATGAGAGCATTTATAAAATGTAAAAGAAACATTTTACACTTGTGAGCCTGAAGAAGCCTGGTTTCCATTACAGATTTGCAAGCTTTTGAAATGTTATTAATGTTGATAAAAAAACTATTACAGCATCACAGCATTTCAATTAACCTGTAGTTGTTTTACCATTACACTTCAAACTGTGAATTAAAAAAAATAAACCTGTTGGAATCACATTAATTTCGCAAATACTTTTTAGGCTCGCATAAGGTGGTTCTTCAGGCGATTCTAAACACGACCGCCAAAGGTGATCGTGGCCACTCTAGTCAATGGTTGTGTTTATACCAGCTACGCCACGGCACGCTTCAGAAGCTTTCCAGAAGCTGCTTTGGTTAAAAATAATAAGTAGTGTGGTGGCTGCGATATACATAAACCTACCAACGTCAGCCATCAAGACTTAACGCGAGAGGAAAAAAATGACGTTTTAGACACATAACATCAGTTGATGGAAACACCGCCATTTCGTACTAGTTTTTTTTATCAACATTTATAAAATATTGCAAAAGTTGCCGCAAATCTGTAAACACACCTGTCATAATGTTGACTCAAACATAATTTTTTCCTCTTGCGTTAAGTCGGATGTTGGTAGGTTTACATATATCCCAGCCACAACACTAGCCATTATTTTTAATCGAAGAAGATATACAGTGCTGCTTGAAAGTTTGTGAACCCTTTAGAATTTTCTATATTTCTGCATAGGTATAACACAAAACATCATCAGATTTTCACACAAGTCCTTAAATATGACAAAGAGAATCCAATTAAACAAACACAGCAAAAATATATACTCTGACATATGGTTATTGAGAAAAATGATCCAGTGTTAAATATTTGCGAGGTGCAAAAGTATGTGAATCTTTGCTTTCAGTATCTGATGTGACTCCTTTTTGAAGCAATAACTGCAGGTAACATTTTTTGTAACTGCTGATCAGTCCTGCACAACAGCTTGTAGGAATTTTAGCCCATTCTTTAGTACAGAAACACTTGAACCTTGTGATGTTGGTGGGTTTCCTCTTAAGAACTGCTTGCCTCAGGTCCTTCCACAACATTTTAATTGGATTAAGGTCCGGACTTTCACTCGGCCGTTCCAAACCATTACCGTTGTTCTTGTTTAACCCTTTTTTGGCAGAATGACTTGTGTGCTTGGGATCGTTGTCTTGCTGATTGACCCACTTTCTCTTTAGATTTTAGTTCATGGTCAGATGTTCTGACATTTTCCTTTAGAATTTGCTGGTATAATTCAGAATTTATTGTTCCAACAATGATGGCAAGTCGTCCTGGCCCAGATGCAGCAAAACAGGCCCAAACCATGATACTACCACCACCGTGTTTCACAGAAGGTTCTTCTTATGCTGGAATGCAGTGTTTTCTTTCTCCAAACATAACACTTTTTATTTAAACCAAAAATTATATTTTGGTCTCATCCATCCACAAAACATTTCTCCAATAGCCTTCTGACTTGTCCACATGATCTTTATCAAACTGCAGACAGGCAGAGTTGTGGCTTTCTCCTTGCAACCCTGTCATGCACACCATGGCTGTTCATTGTTCTCTTGATGATGGACTCATGAACTTCAACATTTAACCAATGTGAGAAAGGCCTTTAGTTGCTCAGAAGTTATCCTGGGGTTCTTTGCAACCTCTGAAACTATTATACATCTTGCTTTGGAGCGATCTTTGTTGGTCGACCACTTCTGGTCTTGAATTTCCTCCATTTGTACACAATCTGTCTGACTGTGGATTTGTGAAGTCCAAACTCTTTAGAGATGGACTGGTAACCTTTGCCAGCCTGATGAGCAATAACAACTCTTTTCTGAGATCCTCAGAGATCTCCTTTGTTTGTGCCATGATTCACTTTCACAAACTTGATTAGACTTTAATAGATCCCTGTTCTTTAAATAAAACAGGGCATAAACTGACACCTAATTGTCATTCTATTGACTGAAAACACTTCTGAACAGATAGATTGTAATTTCATCTTCAAATTAGCTGCTAATCCTAGAGATTCACATACTTTTGCAACTCACAAATATTTGCGCTGGATCATTTTTCATAATAAATAAATGACAAAGTACATATTCTCATCTCATTTGTTTGATTGGGTTCTCTTTGTCAATTTTCAGAAATTGTGTGAAAATCTGATGAACTTTTTGGTCATGTTTATGCAGAAATATAGAAAATTCTAAAGGGTAAACTTTCAAGCAGCACTCTAGGTGTGTATTTTCAGCGAAACTGCGTGGAGAGTCGATTCTGGGACACTTTCGAAATGTGCCACAGTGTGGCTGGAATAAGCACAAGCATTGTCTAGAGTGGTGGTGATCCAGTGTTGCCAAGTCAGTGTTTTTTTACTGCAGAATTAAGCTACTTTAACACTGTTGCTGCAACCAAAATAACATGATACTTAGCCCCTGGAATGCAATTTATCAGGGGAACCCTGCCAAAAAAAAGCGCATCTTACCTCCTGGTACGTGATTGTGCTAGGTTTGGGCTTGTTTTGAGAAGCAATTGGGTGAGTTTTTCTCGTGAAAACCTGGCAACCCTTTCACAATCAGCTCCAGTGGCCGTGTCGGAGCAGTAATGTGCTGCAGACGTACGCAGTGTAATTAAGGGGTTTTCCAAGCATTAATAGCAAGGAAAGTCCCTTATACTTGAGAGCAGCCACATATGAAGTGTTTCTCAGAGGTTATAGTACATTAAAGAATGATCATGTGACATTTACGTATGCCAGTTGACCTGTAAATGAAAAAAAAAAAAAAAAAATAAAAAAAAAAAAAACAGTTTTCATTGCAGTTTTGTGAAATATTCCTTTTTTTAATTGCCTGAAAAACCAGCTCATGTAGGAGTAAAAGCTTTTTGGTGATATATAGGAGTTTTTGCAAAATTGACCTGTTTTCATTGGGTGTATTTTCAATTTGTGCAATTTAAAGGGGAATGGAAACACAGCTAGTGTTTATTTAATTTGTATATTTTTTTCTGTATTTGTCCTATTGTTTGTAATTGTATTACTGACTTTTTAAACACTGTTATTTGTTGACAGTGAAACTGCTCTGGAAGAAAAGTCTTTCTGCCAGGACATTATCCGTAAATTTCACAGACATTTCAGTTGACCCTAAAACACAACAAAATGACGTGCAAAATTATAACACCTGTAAAAAAATAACCCTTTTAAGCCTGCAGTATCGGCACCGACACATCAAACCAAGCTGTATTCATGTTACCATAACTTTTCAACCGTTTGCACTATAAAAACAATTGCTTCTGACAGTAGACAATATGCGCTTTCTGGCAATGTGTAGCTTATTGTGGTAGTTTCTTGCGCTCCGTCGGCAAAGGATGGCAGATTTCCGGGAGAGCAGGAACGAAGAATTTGAATGGAGCGTGGAGATTTGGATTGCGTAAAATAATAAACTAAACAAACAAAAACATGCCGAAGGAGGTGTAAACAGCACAAAAGGTGATTATGATGATTTTTGATGAGACTTGGGAGCATCCGGGTATTCCATGCATACTGAAAATTTGCATACTATGCACAGTATACATACTGGATACCTCAGAAATAGTAAGAGTGGTATGATAGTATGGCATTTCGAACACAGCCACTTTTTTACATGTGGTGTGTGCATCTCTATAATGTGGCCATGCTTGTAAATGTATGTGTGTATGTATGTATGTGCATGCATGCAAATTTTTAAGTTTGCAGATGATACCACATTGATTGGTTTAATAACAGATAATGATGAATCGGACTATAGAAGGGAGGTTTCTTTACTGTTTGAATGGAGTTATATTCATAATCTGGAGCTGAATGTCCTAAAAACAAAGGAAATGGTGTTTGATTTCCGACGGGGGACAAATGCGGTTTTGCCATTGACTATTAATGGTCAGGTTATTGAAAATGTTCAGTGTTTTAAGTTTCTCGGGACTACCATCTCTGCAATGTTAAAGTGGGACGACAACCTAAGAGTCATTATTAAAAAGTCTCATCAAAGACAGCTTAAAAAGTTTGGCGTATCTAAAGTTGGTATGTTCAGCTTTTATAGATCTGTCATTGAAAGTGTGCTGACCTTCTTTTAATAAATAAATAAATGTGTATATGTGTGCGCTCATGAACAAAAAAGTCTCTTGAATGAAAACTGTGCAACCCAGTGTCATAAAAAAAAACAAAAAAACTTGTATATATGTAATATAGTTGAATATTCAAATACAAAGTGTCGGATTAGTTCGATCATGATTTCTCTCTCTTTTTTTTTCTAAATAAAAAAACAGAAAATTTATTCCTGTTTTTTTTCCTTTTTTTTTTTTTTTTTTTTTTTGGTCTATTTAAATTCTGTTTACAAACTCACCACACAACACTAATGGTCATTTTCTGAAAAAAATAAAAAATGACACCTTGCACTTGAAAATTGCACATTCTGTTAGAATTTTACAATCAAATAAACAAAATATGGGGTTGAGGGACATTTTGGGACAAAGTTTTGCTTAGGGTCCCCAGAAGTGTAGGACTGGCCCTGTTTCTAGTCCACTTAAAATGAAAATTACGGCATGATTTACTCACCCTTAAGCCATTTTAGGTGTACATGACTTTCTTCTTTAAGACGAATACAATCGGAGTTATATTAAAAAATGTCCTGGCTCTTCCAAGCATTATAATGGCAGTGAATGGGTGTTGAGATTTTGAAGTCCAATAAGTGCATCCATCCATCATAAAAAGTACTCCACACAGCTCCAGGGCATTAATAAAGGCCTTCTGAAGTGAATCAATGTATTTGTGTAAGAAAATAATACAAAACAAGTCTTGAATTAGAAGTACAAAATGAGGATTTGTAAAGAAAAATGGTTTTCCTTTGCTGTAAACAAAACTTGGTTGTCGCGAGACAAGCATTTTCTCACTGGAAGTTAAGGCTATGTCTACATCATCTGCTGGAACGCCACTTTCATGAACATATGTTCGACAGTTTCTTACACAAACGCATTGATTCACTTCAGAAGGCCTTTATTAACCCCCCGGAGCTGTTTGGAGTACTTTTTATGATGGATTGATGCACTTATTGGACTTCAAAATCTCAACACCCATTCACAGCCATTATAAAGCTTGGAAGAGCCTGGACATTGTTTAATATAACTCCGACTGTATTCGTCTGAAAGAAGAAAGTCATGTACACCCAGGTTGGCTTGAGGTTTGACAGCTAAGGTTGAATTAACCAATCAGAATCAAGTATTCTATGTGAAAGTACCATTCAGCAAACATTTACCGTAAAATAACAGCCTCTTTCCTCTCAGCATTCAAACAGCCTCTTAAATCAAACATCAAATTTCTTGTCAGCCTGGATTCCAGTGCTATAAATGTGTAAAATAATAAGTATTCTCTTTCATAAATCTGTAAATTCCTTGTAGCCTGTCATGAAACATGCATAAGTCTTTAATAACCTCTCAAAGGCTTTGTGGTTTAAGCATAATTTTATATTAAGATGGCATATTAGGATTTCTTCTTTAATGCAGTAAATGTCAGAACGTTCAGTGAAACTGCTAGTTGTCTATTATTGACAACCGCTCTCAGGCGTACAAGCTCTCGGTTATGCTTCTACAATAAGCTAGTAGGATAAGGTCATACTGGAGGTGCTGTACACGGCCAGTAGCCGCCTGGTACCGCTTTGCCCCTGAGACCCTAACGTCTTAACAAAGCGATCATGACGAATATCCAACACTAAGTGCTGAGTCTACCCTGACCTGAGAGCTGCTTTGCTTTACTGTAGGAGTTTATCTCCTCCGCTGAGGTTAGTGGAGCGTCATGGGCTGTTTCAGACCTACGGCCCGCTTGATATTTGAGATTGGTTCTATTCTGAGCGTGGAGACATCGAGACACTGCACGCAAGAGGAGACGAGAGAGATTTAGACTTGACTGTGAACCAGAAAAACCCATAGATTTTTTTTTTCCTTTTCTCTTCTGTGTTTATTGGTTGTTTCTTAAGCTATGAAGATTGGACCTATGATTTTTAGTAAGAAACTGGGTCTTGGGTTTTTTCTTTTCTTTTTTTTTAATCATGCCATTATTATTGTTATAATATTACAGTTTTAAAACTTTTAAATCTAAAAGAGTGAAATAAATATGAACTATTTTTAAAAAATCAAATAAATCAACTGTCCCTCAAAGAAAATGGAAGGCATTCCTTCCTTCCTTCCTTCATTGATTGATTCATTTTTTTTTTTATATTATATTTTTATTTTATTCACATTATTTTTTGTGTGATTCCATGCCATAAAATAAATGTTCATTATAATAAAAATAGACATATTTAAAATAACAGTAATAAGAAGAAGAAGAAGAGCAAGAAGAAATAAATAATGAAAAAATGCACAAAATTACTAAAACTTAAACTAAACTAACATTAAAATAGAAAGAGAAAATCTAAAAATAAAAACCAAATAAAATATTAAGAAAAATATTTAATTTAATTTTATTTTATTATATGTAATTCCATACCATAAAATAAATGTTCATTACTTAAGAAATAAAATTAATAAAATATAAAGTATAAATATAAAATAAAACGAAACAGACATACTATTACTACTACTACTACTACTAAATTAAAACCAACTGAAAATATTAATAAATCTATTTATTTTATTTTATTTTATTTTATGTGTAATTCCATACCATAAAATAAATGTTCATTACTTAAAAAATAAAATAACCTTTATATGAAATATATAAATATAAAATATAAAAAATTTAAACAACTTTTCATTTCATTTAGATGAACCTAAAACTAAAACTGAAAAAAAAAACAAAAAACAAAAACAAAACAAACAAAAACAACAACAAAAAACAAACAAAAACATACATAATAATAATAATAATAATAATAATTAATAATAATAATAATTTAAAACTAATTAAAATATTAATAAAACCATTTTATTTTATTTTATATTGTGTAATTCCATACCATAAAATAAATGTTCATTACTTAAAAAATAAAATAACCTTTATATGAAATATATAAATATAAAATATTAAAAAGTTAAACAACTTCTCATTTCATTTAGTTTAACTTTTTATTTTATTTTGTGTAATTCCATACCATAAAATAAATGTTCATTAATTGAAATGTACTTCATATAACATATGCATATAAAAAGTTAAACATTTTCTCATTTTAATTTAGTTTAACCTAAAACTAAAACAAACAAACAAACAAACAAACAAACAAACAAACAATAATAATAATAATAATGACAAAAACAGATAAAATTGATAAAACTGCGACTTAAATAACAATGAAAAGAGAAAATCTAAAAACAAAAAACTATACATACTGAAAGTAATTAATTAATTAAAAAAATATATAATAGTATCTCAATGATATTAAAATAACATTGGTGTTATTTCTAATCAAGCTGTATTAGTCACATTACTCAATGTTTGAAAATTAGTCATATCATAATACACATGGCCATTTTAGAAAAAAAAAGTATTAATAATTAAACAAAAAAAAATCTATTTTATAAGCAATGATTATGTTTCAAGTATAAAAGAATCAATCATAATAATTAAAAATAACTTAATAATTTAAATATAAATTCCACCTCTAAATTGATTTGTGATTTAAATTTAAAATGCGGTGAAAATGGCATTTGCTCATTTAATAAAGTAAATTTATGATTCGGTTGAAAGAAAGAAAGAAAGAAAGAAAGAGAAAGAATTAGCTGTAGAAAGTGTGTTTTAAGAAAGTATTTTCTCCACAGGCCTAGTTGTAGAAATTCCTTCTAAATTCTTAGGTTTGTGTTTTTCCATTCTTCGCTGTTTTTCTCTCCACTTCACAAGGTCAAATATAAAACAGGACTGTTGCTGACAGATCTTCACTCTGATGTTTAAAATAAGACAGCGGGGAAGGTTAAACGTGTCTATCATGACACATCAGACTTTATATGTTCTGAGCGCGAGTTTCAGACAATGTGCTGACACAGTAATGCCTTTGTCATGATATAAAAGATGAAAATAACTTTCATACGCCCTTGTTCTGTTCCAAAAAAGACTCAGCAGGCATTTACAGGAAGTATTAAGCCCGAAAAACATACTCGATGCAAGTATGTGAACGCAGACGCTACTAGCAAGCTTTAGTGCAAGCTAGAAAGCAAAGAAAGTATTTTACATTCTCAGCACAGCCAAAACAAGATAGCATAAACTATCTTCTGTCATCCGTTTTCGCTTTCAGGTCAGCTACTGTCGACATTTTGAAGAAAATCCTGCTTAGCAAGGTACGCTAGTCAGTGTGCTAATAGCTAGCTACCTAAATCATAATATTACCACTACAGTGCATTTCAAAGTGTGTAAGTTCTAAACCTAGCGCCATCGCTAGCACTGAAAAAATATCATGGTACATATTTAAACACATGGTACATTTTGTGAATGACAATGTTAAGGAAGTGGTGCACTGCATTACGTATATGGGTGTCACTGATGTTTATGTGTGTACGTGTGTGTCGGTTTTAATTTCGCTAGGCTAAGATTCGACACACAAGAGTAATTTCTCACCTGGCATTAACTGGACGACCGACTGACTCAGTAAATTCAGATCTGGGTAATAAGCCACCTAATGAGTCTGTAATTAAACCCAGCACACTCAACAAGGCTGAGGAAAATTGTCAACCTCAATGTTTTAAAAGTTCAATCATCCTAAAGGGATAGTGCACCGATATCAAGAATTCTGTCATTTAGGCTGTTTACTCATCATTTTAAAGTGTTCACTATAGTCTTTCAACTCATATAGTTACAATTCATAGTGACTGCAACCACTAAGTTATAGAAAATGGTTAAAAAAGTAGTTCATACATCGTTTTCATCAGTTAATACATCTTAATATAACCAAATATCCTTTGTTTAGTTATTTTTAAAATGTAGGGGGCGTTTATAAGATGGTTTTCAACTAAAAACATTTTGTGTTTTGGGCGTTCAGTTACACAACAGCAGTGTTTTTGGAGGCCTAAAAACATGCATAGCTACCATACATCTCAAGGACTAATGGTGTGTGCACACCAAAAGTGAATTTAAGTATTTGCACAAATCGATTACATAAAATGTCAACACAAAGCTGTGAATAGACGCAAAGTCACGCTAGGTTATGCTGTCGCTGTGAATTCGCAATATTACGTCTTTCGCACAAGTTGAAAAATGTTAACATGAGCAGAAAATTCACTACGTGTTGTCAAAATGCCACTATTTTTGAAAATAGGCTCATTTTATAACTCCCCTAGAGTTAAACAGTTAAAGGAGAAGTCCACTTCCAGAACAACAATTTACAAATAATTTACTCACCTCCTTGTCACCCAAGATGTTCATGTCTTTCTGTCTTCAGTTGTAAAGAAATTATGGTTTTTGAGGAAAGCATTTCAGGATTTTTCTTCATATAATGGACTTCAATTGTGCCCCCGATTTTGAACTTTCAAAATGTAGTTTAAATGCAGCTTCAAAGGGCTCTAAACGATCCCAGCCGAGGAAGAAGGGTCTTATCTAGTGAAACGATCAGTAATTTTTTTTTTGGAAAATAAAATTTTGTATACTTTTTAAGCACAAAAGCTCGTGTAGCACAGCTCTGGGATGTGCATCCACAATGCTACGAATTAGTAATAGGCCATTCTTGAACGATTCATTAATTTTGAACGAACTCGGAAAGAACGAGTCGTCTCTGGAGTGATTCGTTCAGTCACGCACGTGCAACGTCCTATTAGGTTCTGTACTGGAACTAGTTCACCTGTTTCGAGTCTTCGGGTTTTTTGAGTTGTTTGTTCATCTTATGGGGCTGTCACGTGATGAACGAGGCCATTCGGCTCTGCAGTGAGTAGTACTTGCTCAAACCCGAAAACGTGTCAGATAAGAGGTGAGGTGAGCTAATCATAGACTAAAGACCCAGGTAAACAATGAATTAATCTTTTCTTATAGCATTATAGTTTTGTCTTGTTTGTAGTGTGATCAACGTTTGTGTAAGCAGTCGATGTGTTAGGGAGGTAACACGTAACATTTTAATTATATTTTCCTAAAATGAACGAAATGACTCGAAAAAAGATTTGTTCATTTTGTTGAACGAGAATCAAAGGTCAGAGTTGGTAAAATGATCCAAACTTCCCATCACTACTACGAATCACGTGTAAGTTCATCATCTGTGTACTGAGTATGGCGAAAAACTCCATCTTATTTTCTCCTACAACTTGAGAGGAGGACATCGTTGTACCTTGTTGTACCTTTTCTTGCACTTTCTTAGTCCTTGCGCGTTCGCTTTGTAAAACTGGGTCTGTAGTTCAACCTACGTTTCGTGTGACCTTTCGACGTGATTCAATAGTACGTAGCGTCGTGGAAGCATTTTCCGTCGGTCTTAGTACACGATATAACTACAGAAGAATCAAGTTTTAAATAGGAAAAAATATGAAAACTCTTTGCTCATTTTTGAGTGAGATGCTAACGGTCTAATCAGATTCAATGATCCGTGCTAAGCTATGCTAAAAGTGCTAACGCCCATTCCGGAGATCGGCTGAATGGATTCGAAAACTCTAAAACTATGGGAGTTGGAAAATGAGCCTATTTTCAAAAATATAGTGACGTGTTCCTTTAACGCGTCTGGCTGTATCAGAAAATGGAGGAACGCATTATGTGATGATTTTATTTGCGTGACATGAAAAACATCCTGCAAGTAATCTAGAGCAATAACGCAGTGAGAATATTTGCTTCGCGTTTGGTGTGCACACAGCATAAGAAAAACAGGACTCCATATAAGTCCATATAATTCATATGCTATTATGACATTTTTTTTTTTTTTTTTAGAATTTAAGTCATTAATCACCAAAAATGTTCCTTTTTGCCGCAGCTATGACATCTCTTTCAGACTTGCGTGTTCAAATTAGCATACAGCATTTGATGTGAAGCATATGGTGGCCGAGAGAGCTCAACGCGCTGCAACTTAAGAAAACACATGCAAACAGAAAAAAACAACAACAAATTAAGAAAACATCTTCATCAGTTTGACAACACAGGCGGCGCTGCAAATCCTCGCAACGCAAACACAAATATGGAAACACGCTGCAAATTCTCACAACACAACCAAACACACAAATGCGCTGCAACAGCACGGAGCACAACGAAAATGTTTCAGGGGGACCTCAAAAAGTGACGAACCCAGCTGGGACCTGAATTTTGACCTGATTTTAACCATTAATGAAGCATTGCATTTTTTTTCGTGAACTTTGAACGTTATATTTATTTGCATATATTTATTTATTTATTTATTTATTTATATATTTATTTGCAATTAAGTTAATAACGTTTCACAGTTAAGTGTTTAATTCATCAGATTAGTCTAATAATATCCAAAAGACCAATGAATCGTGTGATCAGGAAATTTTTGTGTATTTGAACCCTTTCCAACAATGACTGCCGTAACTACGGCTTTAGCTTCAACCAACTCCTAATTTGCTGCTTATTAATAGCTAGTAAGATAGTTGTTAAGTTCAGGTATTGGGTAGGATTAGGGATGTAGAATATGGTCATGCAGAATTGGTGCTTTATAAGCAGTGTTGGGGAAAGTTACTTTTTAAAAGTAATGCATTACAATTTTGCGTTACTCCCTGAAAAAGTAACTAATTATGTTACTTGGTTACTTTTTATGGAAAGTAATGCATTACGTTACTTTTGCGTTACTTTTTAAATCCGGGCGGGGCTTGCTTCTTTGTTTTTAATATAAAACAATTCTAATGTAAAAGCCCTTTTACTCCAAAAGCGAAATTAATTTACTTCAGGCTGAAAAAACAGTATATTTATGCAGGAGATCAAAAAAAAAAAAAAAAAAAAAAAATGTTAGTTAATCTAAAGTAATTTTTGCTTATTAGTATGGTTGAATTGCATCACCGAAGGTCAGCAGCAAAAAATGGGACTAAATATATAAAGGATATTTGTTTTATTTAACATATTTAATTATTGCAGGGTTGCATTTGCATTTCACTGTTTTTATTCATTTTAAGGAATATTGAATCTGTTTTTTGTGAGTGAGATGAATTAATGCATGTTCACATTTAGTCATCATGTTTACTCCCAATTTCCCGACAGGAGACTTGTCAGTCAATAAATGGGGAAAAAAGTAACTGGCATTACTTATTTGAAAAAGTAACTCAGATATTTTCTTAGAAATTCAAAAGTAACGCGTTACTTTACTAATTACTTTAAAAAAGTAATATTATTACATAACTCACATTACTTGTAATACATTACCCCAACACTGTTTATAAGTACTAATTAACAGCCAGTATATTAATAATAGGCATGCTAATAAGTAACTAGTTAATAGTGAGAATTGTTCCCTATACTAAAGTGTTACCTTAAGTTTTTGCTGATTGGCTTGTGTGACAATGCATCATGTGAAATTTCTGTTCGAGTCAAAATTTCTCAACTTGAGCGTAAGACGCGATATCATACATTTGCAGCGATTGCATCCCCCAATTTGTGTCATTCGCGACGGCCAGCGTGAATTTGTGTCTATTCACATATTTCCATTGACTTTGTATGTAATCTACTTGCGCGAATAATTAAATTCGCTTTTGGTCCAATTCAAAACGCATTCCTGGAAATTAGTTTCAGTCTGACCAGACAGATTGGTTTTAACGTTTCTTTTTTAGAATGGCACACAATTAACGTTAACACACAAATTGGATATGAACAGTTGCGATACACTGTGTGGACAGTCAGTTACTCAAATAAGATTCCATCCAGATATGCACGAAATCGGATTTGGGCTGATAGTTTGACCAAGGCATTAGTCCTTGACATTCATGGTAGCCATGCATGTATGGAAAAGACCTGCTTGGAAATTCTTCAAAATGTCTTCTTTTGAAAAATAACGCCGTACAGGTTTGGAACAGCATGAGGGTGAATGCATAATAGACTTTTTATCTCTGAGTGTGCTATTCCAAAAAGACTAGAGGAAATCTGCATATTCGCTCATTTGTAGCTTTTAAAAAGCTTCAGATATCCATTCTCAGTGTTGGGAATACCACTGGAACTGTTATTGATAACAAATTGTGATTTTGATATCTGTACCACCGCCAGCCAGGTGATCCGAGAACTGTTGGCTCTTATGCGCCGTCTAATGTTGATCCAAATCACTGTGGTGGGTATAGTCAGTCTCTTTGTAGTTGTCTCTATGCTTGTTCTCCCTCCTACCATCTTTTTTCTCCTGCCAGACACCCCCCCTCCTCCATCTCCCCTGCAATATTCTCACCTCCATTTATTTTTACGCCACAGTTTAAGCACCTGTAATTCGAGCCAGGAGACAGCTGCAAGTGCCGGCCGCCTTGTCCAAATACGTAGGGCCGAGTAAAATTAGCCAGTGCCTGCTATGCCGAAGAGACCAGGGATTTGTGTACTGGGCTACTGAATTGCAAAAACGAATCCTAGATCAGATTTGACATCACAGTGTGGTGATGAATATTTGGCAGGAGTTTAAAGTGACTGATTCGAGACCTGTCAAATATGGGAATGGCAAATGGGAGCTCTATGACCCAAGACCACACAGAGAGACGAGGGTGTTATGGATGAAAGGCACCTGGTGTCATTTTCCACTGTCTGACATGCACACCACAGGGGGACGATTTGATTACATTATGGGGTGTGGTGGTCCAGTCTTATTTTTTTCCTACAACTTTAAAACCAAGCTAGACCACCTATTGGATTGCTGCAGATTGATGCCACAACTGCGATGCAAACCTATGACAGACGGATGCTGCCCTCCGGGCATGTCTCGAAGTAACGTAATCATCTCCACAGAGCACCTACCTTCATAATTCTACTTAATCTTATGGCACGGCGCCCTCTGGATTATTGGACAATTTGACAAGGTTTGCTTGCCAGTGATGAGTTTCTGGAAGAAATTTGAAAATTTCATTTTCAATTTAGCAGAACAAAAGACAGCTATAGAAATGAGTTTCTGAAGCAACAAGCTGAACTTTTTTTTTTTTTTTTATGGAAGCCCAGAGATGTCCTTGCCCTGTCTCAGCTGTCACAATGCACATTGTTGGTTATTACATAACCGGTGTGTTCCTTTTTCACTGTTTATGTACATTTGTGATGTTCTTTAGGAAGACCGTGAACTCGCAGAAGTTCTAAGATCACACAGAAATATCTTTGATATCTCAATTTGGTCCCCCAAATCAAATCAGCAGAACCCCATTGACATTGGGGGTGTCCAATGTCAAATCCTGCATATGGAGAGCCACTTTCCTGTGGAGTTTGGCTCCAACCTTCATAAATACACCTGCCTGGTGGTCCTGAAGACCTTGATTCGCAGGTTCAGGTGTGTTTATTTGGGGGTTGAGGGGAAAGGAACTTGGATCAGGGTTGGACACCCTTGACCTTTGTTGTATGAACAAAAATGACAGGACATTTTATGAAATATCTTTTTTCTGTGTTCTGTAGTAGAAAGAAATAAAGGTTTGGAAAGACATGAATCACCATATATGAATAAGACCGAAAACATACTCCACACAAGTACACAAAAACATGTTTGCTAGCTATACAAACTCAATCAAAATTGTCTCTCAAAAGATAGAGTCGACTCTGAGCCGCCTTAAGTCATCATGCTTTCTAATCTTCTGCCTGTTACCGATCTACGTCACTGGGTAACACATTAACATAACGAAACATGACAAATTGAAATACGAACACTCTGACCTGCCCACTTACGCTAGTTAGTGTGTTTACATCATATCGACAAGATGCTGTGTTCTATGCTGTGAAAGCAAGTTTGTTTTGTTTTCATTAGCGAAAGAAAATGATGTGAGGAATCAGTGGATAAAATTCATTTTTTTTAGAGGACTGCTTCTCTAATCTTGGATTTTATCTTCTTTGGCTTCTAATATTCTTTATTTGGACTAACAAGTGTCTCCGAACCACAACCTGTAAGTACAATTGATACGTTATGTGTAAGTTGGAAGTGAGTGCTTAAAATATCTTTTTTTTTTGTTTTTTTTTTTTGTGCTAATATGTGATGTATACCTAGTGCAGCTTTAAGTTTCCAGGTAAACCACGATTACTGTCTTATTAAAATAGTTCTGATAAATCGCAGTGAACCCACTATTTCCTAAGAATGTATTAATTGGATTAATGTAGACTGTTGTTGTTCTAATTACTTCATTTAATAATAAAGAATGCAACTTAAACATATTTTGGTTTAAAAACTGTGTTGTTTCATCAGTCACGTTAGCACTCGACTAACATATTCACCATGATCGTTTTGTTATGCGTTTACAGTTTATCAGCTAAATTTTAGCTGTGGGCACCATATTATTGTTTTATATAAAGTGTCAGGGTTGCTATGTTTTCACAACAAAACCCACCCAACTGCTACTCAAAAGTAGCCCAATCGCATTTCATCAATCGCCCGTTAAAAATCATGTTCCGGGGTGTAGAATACATACTTTTTGTCAGGATTCCCCTGGTAAATTCGCATTCCAGTGGCTAAATATGTCGTTATTGGAGTCGCTTCAACCCTCAGACTTGGCAAAAAAGATGTAGCGCTCGCTAACTTGCTCAAGCACTCCTTTCTGTGCCAATCACAACAGGCTTGGCCAGCTGACCAATCAGAGCAGAGTAGGCTAATGGAAGAGAGGGTTTTATAGATACTACGCTCAAAGCTGCTTCAAACGAATCGTTTCGAAATCATTGGCAAATGACTCTATGTATAAATGTATATTCTGAGAAAATTACAATGTTTTCTGACCTTAGATGCATTTAAACTTGTAAAACAACATATGACCTGCTCTTTAAGGCAGAGGAGAAATTTGAAGGATTTGAAGACTAGTTTGCTAACCATCGACATTTACAGCTACCTGCCTAAAACCACATCTGGCTCAATGGCTAAATCTGGATAAATCTAAGGCCTTGTCCACACAAACATTCAAAACCGCAGCCTTTTCTATGCGGTTTGGCCATTCATCCACACGCAAACGCAGTATCGGGTCACTGAAAACTTGTGCCAGGGTGAGGATTTTCCGAAACTCTGGCTCGTGCTTGTGACGTAGGAGTGTGCGCTTTTTTTCAAGCTTCTGATTGACCAACATAGCTTTATGGTTAGGGTTATATCGCCACCTGTTGGTTTAGCATGCTCTTGACAACACTTTATAGTGTGTTTTTGCGTTTTCATGTGGACAAGATTTTTTTAAACCAGGGATTAAAACTCAGTTTCTAAAAATATCCAGGTAGCTACCTCCCATAAGTACTGAGGTTTTTAACTACCACAGTAATGCAATAACATGGCCATGAAATATGACCATTAGCGCCTAAGTTAGCATACTTGCGTAGAATCTGTTTTTGGCTTGTCCCTGCATCTCAAGTTTGTCTCCTAATCGAAAGACCCCAATTTCACACCCTGTGTCTCCTCTAGAGTTTCAAAAGAGATCTAAATGTCTCAAAATATGTTTAGATTTGTCAAGACACCACGACCAAATGATCTTGGCTATGCTATCCACATTAGCTATACACTATTACCGGTTTCAGTTCAAACTTTTGACCAAAAGATACTCTTATTCTACTTCTACTTTCTGGGATTTCTGTCTATATATCCTCTCCTGAACAGACAGCGGCTGTCCGCTGTACGTCGAGAGTGTGGTGTTGGGGTACAAACTCTGATTTCATTTAATAATGTCATGTATCACGCGTCATCCGCTTCACCTCATCTATGTGGGCCGGAGAGATAAAGCGGCGTAACATCTATCATGTTGCGGCTGATGTTTTGAAGCACACTAAAACGGAAATGTGACCACAAAGTTAATGAGCTTTAAAACTCTTTTAATAGTTCCAGTAATCTCACAGCTTTTCACAGACAAGCGAGCTCAGAAAATGCCTCGGCGGGAAATATGTTGTGGAGGATTATGTTCCCCCTCTGGCTGGATGAACTGGCCATTCGGTGACCCAGAGGAGGAACAGGAGAGGAATGTTCTAGGAAGGGCTGGATGGGGCAGGAGGGAGTGTGTTTTTATAGTTGGCGTTCTGCTGAAACTGCATACCTGCAGACTCAGTTTATGCGTTTTGGACTGATAGAGGGCAGGAACAGATATGTCCAATCTTGAAGTCCAATCAGCAAACATGGTGGCAGCCACGATCTTTAGGTTTCTGAAAGTACGAATTTCATATCTTGCAGTAGGGAATGTTTGTTGAACGAATACAGATTACTACATGCCACAGCTGTGGCCTAGCATTTAGCATTCACTATAGGCCCAGACATAATTAATTTTCCTTGTTCCACTCTGTCTAGCAAATAGTTGAATGCGCAAGCAATTCAAAGTACACTCTATTGACCGTGAGCATGTATGTGTACGTGCTGCTTAGTGGACCTTTTGCTTTTAAGTGTTCAGATCATTCATAAGCGCTCTAATGCCGATGGACACTGGACAGACATCAGTGGACTGTGCTGATGTTGAAAATTATGTCACGTGGACTGTCTGCAAGCTGGAGCAAAACGTGGACAATGAAGTGTACTTTTTATGCTTTATTCCAGGTGCCATGATTTGTGTCTGTTTAGGGTTGGGACTTTGTCAGCCTGTTACGTACAAAGTAGCAAAAATGGGACACTGAGTTATGATGCTAATGTGGTCTTTGCTGGTTTGAATTTCGCTCACAACTATTCCTAATCATGCTCCCCAGCTCATTTTCTGGAAATCTTATGAGCATGGGGAAAAGGGCTAAATGACTGAAATGTTAAATTGTTTTCTAGATGTCAGAGCCGTGGCCTAGCGTTTAACGCACTTACTTCGATACACTTAGCCTTACATGGGCTCAACTGATTCAAATTTGGCTCGCAACTACTCCTAGTCATATTCCTATCTAGTTTACTGTAAATGCGTATATGGAAAAAATGCTAAAAGGCTACCCTTTTTTCTAGATGTCAGAGTAATGTCCAAGACATTAGTTTACACAATGATCTCATACAGACTATACTGGTTTGAATTTGGCTTGCAACTATTTCTAATCTCATTTCCTGTTCTTTCTCTAATGTACCTGCGAATACTGACAATTAACTAGATGTCAGATTTGCCAAATGGTTAAGACACATATTTTGACACACTAAGCTATGGTGCTCATGCAGGCTACACTGGTTCAAATTTGGCTCACAACTACTCCTAATCATGTTACCCAGCTAGTTTACTGGAAATATGTGTATGGAATTTCTAATCCCATTCTCTATCTTGTTTCCTGTCTTTTCTTTAGTTTACCTGCAAATACTGACAATTTACTAGATGTCAGATTCACCAAACGGTTAACACACATATTATGATACACTGAGCTATGGTGCTCATGCAGGCTACACAAGTTCAAATTTGTCTCGCAACTACTCCTAATCATGTTCCCCAGCTAGTTTACTGAGAATACGTATATGGGAAAAGGCTAAAAGGTTCTAGATGTAAGTCATGGCATAGACATGGCACACTTTGAACTTATATGGGCTACACTGGTTTGAATTTGGCTTGCAACTATTTCTAATCCATTCCCCAATCTTATTTCCTGTCCTTTCTTCAATGTACCAATGCAAATGCTGTCAGTTAACTAGATGCCAGAATCACCTAAGAAGTGTACTTTTTTTAAAATTTATTTTCAGGAGCTCTGATTTGTGTCTAGTTAGGGTCAGGACTTTGTCAGCCTGATAAGAACAAAATAGCAACAATGTGACACTGAGCTATGATGCTCACGTGGGCTTTGCTGTTTTGAAGTTTGTTCATTTTCTGGAAATCTTATTAGTATAGGGAAAATGGCTAAATGGTTGTAGTGTTAAATTGCTGTCTAGATGTCAGAGCCATGGGCTAGTGGTTAACATACTTACTTCAACAAACTGAGGCTCATATGCGCTCAACTCATTTAAATTTGGCTCGTTCAAATTTCCCCAGCTAGTTTACTAGTTTACTTACTAGACATATATGAAAAAGACTAAAAAGCTAAATTGTTTTCTAGATGTAAGTCATGGCCAGATGTTAGTGCACACATTGACCTCATATGGGCTACACTTGTTTAAATTTGGCTTGCAACTTTTTTTAAACCCATTCCCCAACTCATTTCCTGTCTTTTCTCTAAAGTACCTGTAAATACTGACAGTTTAATATAGGTCAGAGTCACCAAATGGTAACACATTTATTTTTATACACTGAACTGTGGTGCCACACAGGTTTAAATTTGGCTCACAACTATGCCTATTCATGTGTCTCTAGCTTATTTGCTGGGAATGTAATAAACGTGAAAAAAGTCCACAGAAAGTTCAAAGTAGCAACAATTGGACACTGAGCTATGTTGCTCATGTAGGCTTTGCTGGTTTGAATTTCACTCACATCTATTTATAATTGTGCTCCCCAGCTAATTTTCTGGAAATATTATTAGTACAGGGAAAAGGGTAAAAAAAGATTAAAATGTTAAATTGTTTTCTAGATGTCAGAGCTGTGGCCTAGTGGTTAATGCACTTACTTCAAGACATGGAGCCTTATATGGGCTACACTGCTTCAAATTTGGCTCGCAACTACTCCTAATCATGTTCCCTAGATAGTTTACTGGAAATATATGGATAAAGGCTAAAAGGATATATTATTTTCTAGACGTAAATCATGGCATAGACGTTGGAATCATGGCATGTGAGTTGTTAGTTGACCTCATATGGACTACACTAGTTTGAATTTGGCTTGCACCTATTTCTAATCCCATTTTTTTCCTAACGTACCAGCAAATACAAATTGCTAGATGTCAGAGTCATCAAATGGTTAACACATGTTTTGATACACTGAGCTGTGGTGCTCATGCAAGCTACCCAGGTTCAAATTTGGCTCGCAACTATTTCTATTCATGTGTCTCCATCTAATTAAGTGAAAATGTAATATACATGTGAAAGAAGGCTACATGAATAAAGGCTAAATTGTTTTCTAAATGTCAGAATGGCGACCTAGTGGTTAGTCAGTGACACACTGAGCCTCATGTGAACTACACTGGTTTGAATTTGGCTCTCATTTATTGTCTTTTCTCTAATGAACCTGCAAATACTGACTATATACTAGATGCCACAGTAGCCAAATAGCTAACACACATCTTTTGATACACTGAGCTGTGGTGCTAATGCAGGCTACACAGGTTCAAATTTGGCTTGCAACTATATCTATTTATGTGTCTCCAGATTATTTAGTGAAAATGTAATAAACGTGTGAAAGAAGGGTACACGCATAAAGGCTAAATTGTTTTCTAAATGTCAGGATGGTGGCCTAGTGGTTAGTCAGTGACACACTGAGCCTCATGTGGTTTGACTACATTGGTTTGAATTTGGTTTGCAACTATTTCTAACCCCATTTCTCATCTAATTTCCTGTCTTTTCTCTAATGAACCTGCAAATACTGATTATTTACTAGATCCCAAAGTAGCCAAATAGCTAACATACATCTTTTGATACACTGAGCTGTGGTGCTCATGCAGGCTACACAGGTTCAAATTTGGCTTGCAACTATTTCTGTTTATGTGTCTGTAGCTTATTTCCTATAAATGTAATAAACGTAACAGAAGGCTAAATGCACAAAAGCTAAATTGTTTTCTAAATGTCAGAATGGTGGCCTAGTGGTTAGTCAGTGACCTCGTGGGCTGCATTGTCCACATGAGAACTATTTCTAACCTCCATTATCTATTCTAAGCTATGATTTGCCAGATGTCAGAGTGGCCTAGTTGTTAACACATATTTTGACACATGTGATGATATACATTATTAAACCTGCATACTCAGCGTTGGTGCTTTTGTGGTTTACATAGGTTTGAATCAAACTTGCAACATTTCCTGACCCCGTTTGCCCACTCATTTCTTGTCTATGTCTCTTAGACTGCACCTATAAATAAAAAAGAAAACCTTTTTTTTTTTTTTAAATTTACTGCAGTTATTTTTTCCTCCCCAAGTGCACGATGGTCCTCCATTTCACCTCAGAGTCGCATGCACTCTGCTCATTAGCTCACACACAGGAGAAAAAGAAAGCAGGTAAGCTTCTCTAAGCTCTTCAGATGACTGGAACACTCCCAAGTCTGTTTTTCAGTGGCGAATTTCCAGCCAAAAAGAGAAAAGCACTCAAAGCGGGTGCCAAATTGGTGGCCCATGAGAGGGTCAAAGCGTGTCAGCTTCACCCCCCGCCACTGGCAAACCCGAGTGTTTTTCCAAAGCTCTAGAAAGTGCAACCTCGGCCTTTGAACTTGTGTCTTGAAGGAAGATGCTTACGATTCCTCAAGGGAAGCTCATCGCAGAGCCCCCTCCGCGCTGGGCTGCATGTATGGGGTTTGACTGGATTCATCTACGGCACCGGCCCTGATCTTGCCTGTGGCAGCCAAATTGCTGGCTCTGAGCTCAGTAGAGGAAATTCTGGAGAAAAGCCCACCAGAGACTGTGTGAGCGAGGACGCTGTGCTCTTTCTCCGGCTGGAGTGTTTATCTCTCATAGCATGGCATGACGACGTTTCCACAGCCATGATTTGCTCCCAGGTTGCCTGAGGAAGGAGAGTGGAAAGGAGGGATTGTCCTTGGCTGGATGGGGACAAGTGGTATATTGATTTCTTTTGCTTGCATGCTTGCTTACTCAGATTTTTGGGTTCTTAATATGTTTTTGATTGGTTGCAGACTGCAGGATGTTTACGCTTAAGGTATATTTGATTTCTTTGCTCAGTAGGGTCTTTAATAAAAGTTGTTACAATGTATTATAAATAGAGAGCACATTTTCCGTTCTCAAACTTGTGTGTGTGTTTGAAAACAGAAAACAGGCTCAGTTCACTTCTAACTACAAACTACAAGGTCATGCAAGAAGAAGAAGAAAAACACACACACACACCAAAGAAAACTTATCTAATCTAAAATGGGGATAGAGCGGAACCACGTGTCACTGGTCACATATGTGTCCCACGTCAACAGGAAATGTCCTGCTGATGCACCCCCACCCACACAGGTGGCGGTCCGGGTGGAATTCAATTAATATGCACAATGGGGCGTCTCTCGCCAAACATCCCTGCCCTTCTTCCATTGCGTCAGACAAGTCACCTTGTTTGCTCTCAATGAAACAAATAAAGCCGGAACATCAGATCTATAAAGTGATTTCTGTGTCCTGGCATTGGCGTGTCAGAGGGAACCACCTTTCCTCTCTGGGTACGGAGGGTGGCACTACTCTGTCGCCCTTTTAGCAGGTCGACAAAAACAAAAATAGAGAGGACAGTAAAATGAAAACTTATGACTCAGCAGAGGGATATTGGGACAGAGAAAAAGCTAAACTGCAAACTGTGACGTTTTTTTTCTTTTCTTGTTGGTGTGCCAAGAGACATTGGCACAGGGTCCAACCTCTCTCAGAGGGCACATGGCAGAAAGCCCCAATGCATTCTGGGTTAACACAGTGCAAAGTTGAGTGTCTATCATTGCAAGTGGATGCAAATTAGTTTATACACATGAATGCTGTTGTTATTGGAAAAACGGTGTAAATTAAGGTTGTTTTTGTAGTGAAATATGACCCAGTCATAAATGTTAACCTGTTAACAAAAGAATTCATACAAAAATATGTCCTTGCATCAGCTGTATCTAAAGGCCTTTCACAAATCTAAATGAATGGCAAATTTAATTTGCATGATGGTAGGTGTATTTATTGTTTTAGGAGAATGTAATATCAGACCCTCTTAAAATGCATGAAATCATTTGGCTAGAATATGTAAATATGTCCTCCGTTTACTGTACGGCCATATGGTTTAATTGCCGCAATAACTCGGCGCTCCAAACCTCACCTATTTTTCTGCCAAGGTACTCCATTGCTCTCTTATCCGAATTTTTTTTTTCTTTGTCAAGAAAGAGCGTTTTTCTGCTCAGCACTTTTTTAACGACTCTTGCAAGGCAGGGGCAATCGCGTGTTGCCAGACCAGGGCAGAAGAGTGATGTTCCATTATCTGCGTGCAGCTGAGAAACGGATTTCTCAGTGGGAGCGCGGCTATGGAATGGGGCAGGCGGCTGAAATACGGTGACACCCTCAAGCAGGAAGCAGCTAAGCATGACAGGGGAGGTGGAGGGGAAGAAATACAGTGAATGCCTACTGGTGGGTGAGCAGCCAGGATGGCTTCATTGTTGAAGTGGGCATAGCATGAAACCGCATAACAGGCCAGCCATAGTCATGGAGCTCAGCCAGCAAACTTAAGCCGTGCAAGTGCCGGTTAGACTAGTTTAAAAACTGCACAAGAGATACAGCAGTTTAAATTATGCTTAGAGTGGGAATTGCTCACTTTACTGTCACATGTTACTGCTTTACTCCTATTGTAGTAGTTTGTTTTAATCATAGATATTGTCATTTTAAAATGTAAATTTAATCAGCAATTCAGACAATATTACAGAGCCCCTGTAATGGAAAAAGAAGAAGAAAAAAAATAAAAAAATAGAAAAAATAATAAATATATAATTTATTTTGCATTTCCTGAAAAATCTTTAAGCTCTCTTGAAAAGGTATTCCTTTCCCCTGTGAAACTTTGTGTACACTCATGAAAGCAATGAAATATAGTTTTTCACAAACCTCATATTATATGAGAATGCAAAAATTGAGTGAATGAACATTAAGATTATTGGAAGAATGCAAAAGCTGTGCTTACGAACTAAAATTTGCACAAATTTGTACAAATGCACACGTTGTACAAGCAAATGCAACATTTGTGGGTGAGGGCAAACTTTCTTAGGAGATTGCAAGTTGTGCCAATAAAAACAAAATTTTTTGGAAGAAAACAAAAGTTGTGCCAAATACCACAAAGTTTTGTGTGAGAATGCAAAAGTTGTCCAACGAAAGCAAACTTTCTCTGAAGAATGCATAAGTTATGCCAATGAACGCAAAGTTTCTCAGGAGAACTAAAGGTTCTCAGGAGGACGAAAAGTTGTGCCAACGAATGCAAATTTTCTCAGGAGAATGCAAAAATTGTGTCAATGAACGCAAAGTTTCTCAGGAGAACTAAAGGTTGTCCCAACAAACACCAATTTCTTGGGAGAGTACAAAAGTTTTGTCGATAAATGCAAACTTCTAAGGACAATGCAATGCAACGGTTGTGCCAACAAACACAAAGGTTCTCGGCAGAATGCAAAAGTTCTGAATACAATGAATGCAAAGTTTCCCAGGAGAACTAAAACTTGTCAACAAGTGCTAACTTTCTCAGAAGAATTCAAAAGTTGTGTCAATGAACACAAACTTTCTTGGAAGAATGCAAAAGTTGTGTCAATAAACGACAAAGTTTCTCAGAAAAGTGCAAAAGTTATGTCAATGAATGTAAAGTTTCATAGCCGAAAGGAAAAGTTGTGCTAACAAACTCAAAATTTCTCAAGAACGCAAAAGTTGCGCAAACAAATGCAACCTTTTATTGGGTGAATGCAAAAGTTGTGCCAACAAAAGTAAGCTTTCCCAGAAAAACACAAAAGTTATGTAAAGTTTCTTGGGCAAATACAACAACTGTACAGATAAAGGCAAAGTTGTGTGGATTATGACAATAAACGCAAAGTTCCTCAGGAGATCGCAAAAGCTGTGCCAGTGAACGCAAACTTTGCCAGAATTACACAAAAGTTATGCCAATAAACGCAAAGTTGTGCTAACGAATGCAAACTTTCTTAAGAGAACACAAAAGTTGTGCCAACAAACGCAAAGTTTCTCAGGTGAATGCAAAAGTTGTGTCAATGAACACAAAGTTTATCAGAAGGACGAAAAGTTGTGCTAACGAATGCAAACTTTCTCAAGGGAACACAAAAGTTGTGCCAACGAACGCAAAGTTTCTCGGGAGAATGCAAAAATTCTGTCAGCAAACGCACAGTTGCTCGGGAGATCGCAAAAGCTGTGCCAGTGATCGCAAAAGTTGTGCCAACAAAAGCAAACTTTTCCAGAATTACACAAAATTTACGCCAATGAACGCAAAGTTGTGCTAACGAATGCAAACTTTCTCAAGAGAACACAAAAGTTGTGTCAATGAACACAAAGTTTATCAGAAGAAAGAAAAGTTGTGCTAAAGAATGCAAACTTTCTCAAGGGAACACAAAAGTTGTGCCAACGAACGCAAAGTTTCTTGGGAGAATGCAAAAGTTCTGTCAATGAACGCACAGTTGCTCAGGAGATCACAGAAGCTGTGCCAACAAAAGTAAACTTTTCCAGAATTACACAAAATTTACGCCAATGAACACAAAGTTGTGCTAACGAATGCAAACTTTCTCAAGAGAACACAAAAGTTGTGCCAACAAACGCAAAGTTTCTCAGGAGAATGCAAAAGTTGTGCCAATAAACGCAAAGTTTCTCAGGAGAATGCAAAAGTTGTGTCAATGAACGCAAAGTTTATCGGAAGGATGAAAAGTTGTGCTAACGAATGCAAACTTTCTAAAGGGAACACAAAAGTTGTGCCAACGAACGCAAAGTTTTTCAGGAGAACGCAAAAGTTCTGTCAACGAATGCACAGTTGCTTAGGAGATCACAAAAGCTGTGCCAGTGAACGCAAAAGTTGTGCCAACAAAAGCAAACTTTTCCAGAATTACACAAAAGTTATGCCATTAAATGCAAAGTTGTGCTAACGAATGCAAACTTTCTCAAGAGAACACAAAAGTTGTGCCAACAAACGCAAAGTTTCTCAGGAGAATGCAAAAGTTGTGCCAATAAACGCAAAGTTTCTCAGGAGAATGCAAAAGTTGTGTCAATGAACGCAAAGTTTATCAGAAGGATGAAAAGTTGTGCTAACGAATGCAAACTTTCTCAAGAGAACACAAAAGTTGTGCCAACAAACGCAAAGTTTCTCAGGAGAATGCAAAAGTTGTGTCAATGAACGCAAAGTTTATCAGAAGGATGAAAAGTTGTGCTAACGAATGCAAACTTTCTAAAGGGAACACAAAAGTTGTGCCAACGAACGCAAAGTTTTTCAGGAGAACGCAAAAGTTCTGTCAACGAATGCACAGTTGCTTAGGAGATCACAAAAGCTGTGCCAGTGAACGCAAAAGTTGTGCCAACAAAAGCAAACTTTTCCAGAATTACACAAAAGTTATGCCAATAAACGCAAAGTTGTGCTAACGAATGCAAACTTTCTCAAGAGAACACAAAAGTTGTGCCAAACACAAAGTTTCTCAGGAGAATGCAAAAGTTGTGCCAACAAACGCAAAGTTTCTCAGGTGAATGCAAAAGTTGTGTCAATGAACGCAAAGTTTATCAGAAGGATGAAAAGTTGTGCTAACGCATGCAAACTTTCTCAAGGGAACACAAAAGTTGTGCCAACGAACGCACAGTTGCTCAGGAGATCACAAAAGCTGTGCCAGTGGACGCAAAAGTTGTGCCAACAAAAGCAAACTTTTCCAGAATTACACAAAATTTACGGCAATGAATGCAAAGTTGTGCTAACGAATGCAAACTTTCTCAAGAGAACACAAAATTTGTGCCAAACACAAAGTTTCTCAGGAGAATGCAAAAGTTCTGTCAACGAACGCACAGTTACTCGGGAAAGCGCAAAAGTTGTGTCAATGATCGTAAAGTTTATCAGAAGGAAGAAAAGTTGTGCTAATGAATGCAAACTTTCTCAAGGGAACACAAAAGTTGTGCCAATGAACGCAAAGTTTCTTGGGAGAATGTAAAAGTTGTGTCAATGAACGCACAGTTGCTCGGGAGATCACAGAAGCTGTGCCAACAAAAGCAAACTTTTCCAGAATTACACAAAATTTACGCCAATGAACACAAAGTTGTGCTAACGAATGCAAACTTTCTCAAGAGAACACAAAAGTTGTGTCAATGTACGCAAAGTTTTTCAGGAGAATGCAAAAGTTCTGTTAACAAATGCACAGTTGCTCAGGAGATCACAAAAGCTGTGCCAGTGAACGCAAAAGTTGTGCCAACAAAAGCAAACTTTTCCAGAATTACACAAAATTTACGGCAATGAATGCAAAGTTGTGCTAACGAATGCAAACTTTCTCAAGAGAACACAAAAGTTGTGCCAAACACAAAGTTTCTCAGGAGAATGCAAAAGTTCTGTCAACGAACGCACAGTTACTCGGGAAAGCGCAAAAGTTGTGTCAATGATCGTAAAGTTTATCAGAAGGAAGAAAAGTTGTGCTAATGAATGCAAACTTTCTCAAGGGAACACAAAAGTTGTGCCAACGAACGCAAAGTTTCTTGGGAGAATGTAAAAGTTCTGTCAACGAGTGCACAGTTGCTCGGGAAATCACAAAAGCTGTGCCAGTGAACGCAAAAGTTGTGCCAACAAAAGCAAACTTTTCCAGAATTACACAAAATTTACGCCAATGAACGCAAAGTTGTGCTAACGAATGCAAACTTTCTCAAGAGAACACAAAAGTTGTGTCAAAGTACGCAAAGTTTTTCAGGAGAATGCAAAAGTTCTGTTAACAAATGCACAGTTGCTCAGGAGATCACAAAAGCTGTGCCAGTGAACGCAAAAGTTGTGCCAACAAAAGCAAACTTTTCCAGAATTACACAAAATTTATGGCAATGAACGCAAAGTTGTGCTAACGAATGCAAACTTTCTAAAGGGAACACAAAAGTTGTGCCAACGAACGCAAAGTTTCTCAGGAGAATGCAAAAGTTGTGTCAATGAACGCAAAGTTGCGCAGGAGAATGCAAAAGTTGTGTTAATGTATGCAAAGTTTTTCAGGAGAATGCAAAAGTTCTGTCAACAAATGCACAGTTGCTCAGGAGATCACAAAAGCTGTGCCAGTGAATGCAAAAGTTGTGCCAACAAAAGCAAACTTTTCCAGAATTACACAAAATTTACGGCAATGAACGCAAAGTTGTGCTAACGAATGCAAACTTTCTCAAGAGAACACAAAAGTTGTGCCAACAAACGCAAAGTTTCTCAGGAGAATGCAAAAGTTCTGTCAACGAACGCACAGTTACCCGGGAGAGCGCAAAAGTTGTGTCAATGATCGCAAAGTTTATCAGAAGGACGAAAAGTTGTGCTAACGAATGCAAACTTTCTAAAGGGAACACAAAAGTTGTGCCAACAAACGCAAAGTTTCTCAGGTGAATGCAAAAGTTGTGTCAATGAACGCAAAGTTTATCAGAAGGATGAAAAGTTGTGCTAACGCATGCAAACTTTCTCAAGGGAACACAAAAGTTGTGCCAACGAACGCACAGTTGCTCAGGAGATCACAAAAGCTGTGCCAGTGAACGCAAAAGTTGTGCCAACAAAAGCAAACTTTTCCAGAATTACACAAAATTTACGGCAATGAATGCAAAGTTGTGCTAACGAATGCAAACTTTCTCAAGAGAACACAAAATTTGTGCCAAACACAAAGTTTCTCAGGAGAATGCAAAAGTTCTGTCAACGAACGCACAGTTACTCGGGAAAGCGCAAAAGTTGTGTCAATGATCGTAAAGTTTATCAGAAGGAAGAAAAGTTGTGCTAATGAATGCAAACTTTCTCAAGGGAACACAAAAGTTGTGCCAATGAACGCAAAGTTTCTTGGGAGAATGTAAAAGTTGTGTCAATGAACGCACAGTTGCTCGGGAGATCACAGAAGCTGTGCCAACAAAAGCAAACTTTTCCAGAATTACACAAAATTTACGCCAATGAACACAAAGTTGTGCTAACGAATGCAAACTTTCTCAAGAGAACACAAAAGTTGTGTCAATGTACGCAAAGTTTTTCAGGAGAATGCAAAAGTTCTGTTAACAAATGCACAGTTGCTCAGGAGATCACAAAAGCTGTGCCAGTGAACGCAAAAGTTGTGCCAACAAAAGCAAACTTTTCCAGAATTACACAAAATTTACGGCAATGAATGCAAAGTTGTGCTAACGAATGCAAACTTTCTCAAGAGAACACAAAAGTTGTGCCAAACACAAAGTTTCTCAGGAGAATGCAAAAGTTCTGTCAACGAACGCACAGTTACTCGGGAAAGCGCAAAAGTTGTGTCAATGATCGTAAAGTTTATCAGAAGGAAGAAAAGTTGTGCTAATGAATGCAAACTTTCTCAAGAGAACACAAAAGTTGTGTCAAAGTACGCAAAGTTTTTCAGGAGAATGCAAAAGTTCTGTTAACAAATGCACAGTTGCTCAGGAGATCACAAAAGCTGTGCCAGTGAACGCAAAAGTTGTGCCAACAAAAGCAAACTTTTCCAGAATTACACAAAATTTATGGCAATGAACGCAAAGTTGTGCTAACGAATGCAAACTTTCTAAAGGGAACACAAAAGTTGTGCCAACGAACGCAAAGTTTCTCAGGAGAATGCAAAAGTTGTGTCAATGAACGCAAAGTTGCGCAGGAGAATGCAAAAGTTGTGTTAATGTATGCAAAGTTTTTCAGGAGAATGCAAAAGTTCTGTCAACAAATGCACAGTTGCTCAGGAGATCACAAAAGCTGTGCCAGTGAATGCAAAAGTTGTGCCAACAAAAGCAAACTTTTCCAGAATTACACAAAATTTACGGCAATGAACGCAAAGTTGTGCTAACGAATGCAAACTTTCTCAAGAGAACACAAAAGTTGTGCCAACAAACGCAAAGTTTCTCAGGAGAATGCAAAAGTTCTGTCAACGAACGCACAGTTACCCGGGAGAGCGCAAAAGTTGTGTCAATGATCGCAAAGTTTATCAGAAGGACGAAAAGTTGTGCTAACGAATGCAAACTTTCTAAAGGGAACACAAAAGTTGTGCCAACGAACGCAAAGTTTCTCGGGAGAATGCAAAAGTTCTGTCAACGAACGCGCAGTTGCTCGGGAGATCACAAAAGCTGTGCCAGTGAACGCAAAAGTTGTGCCAACAAAAGCAAACTTTTCCAGAATTACACAAAATTTACGCCAATGAACGCAGAGTTGTGCTAACGAATGCAAACTTTCTCAAGAGAACACAAAAGTTGTGCCAACAAACGCAAAGTTTCTCAGGAGAATGCAAAAGTTGTGCCAATAAACGCAAAGTTTCTCAGGAGAATGCAAAAGTTGTGTCAATGAACGCAAAGTTTATCAGAAGGACGAAAAGTTGTGCTAACGAATGCAAACTTTCTCAAGGGAACACAAAAGTTGTGCCAACGAACGCAAAGTTTCTCAGGAGAATGCAAAAGTTGTGTCAATGAATGCAAAGTTGTGCAGGAGAATGCAAAAGTTCTGTCAACGAATACAAACTTTCTCAACGCAAAATTTCTTGGGTGAACACAAACATTGTGCGAACGACTGTAAAGTTTCTTGGGCGAACGCAAAAAGTGTACAAATAAAATATCTTAAGAGAGCAAAAGCTATGTGAACGAAAGATCTAATCCCATCTATTTTTTCCCCATCATTGTCCCTATAGGGTCAATATTTATAATAAACATATTCAACATTTTCATCAGACCTAACATCCCAAACTAAAAAAAAAAACAACATTAGCAAAGCAAAGGTGTTAAGCCATAAAATTGTAATCAACAGAATATTGTCTCATCTTTGAGATAGACAGATAGATAGATGTCACTGAATAAATTGTACAAGTACCAAAATAACATGGTATAAATTAAAAAAAAGCGCCTTTGTTGAGAGTCCTGCCTCTATGACATGTCAAGCTTGCCCACATACTTTGTCTTAATAATTGCAGAATAAAACGTGATATTAATATCGAGGTCGCTGTGCGAGAAAATATAAAGATTTAATTAGAGACTCTAATCACCATGTTCTTAACTTGCCATCTCTCTCTTCACAAGCGTTCGGGAGTCACACGCTCCCCTGATACTCATTTAGCGCCTGTAATACAGTGACCAAACTTTTTAGCTCTTTCATTTTCCGCCATCATCAGCTCCTTCCTCTCCTGACAAGATCTGCTCCTCCCTCTCATAAGACCGGGCTCGCTCATCTCCAGTCCAGCGCTGCGTAGATTAATTGAGATCCTGTCATCATTATCTTGTTGTGTCAGTCTTGCCTGCGTTTAGTCTTTTTCGAAGCGCGGTTTAAACCGAACGGAATACCAATGAACCCTTACGGGCCCTTTTTCAATGCGGCCTGGGCCTGATGGTTTCAGAAGAGTTTGGAGACGCTTCCGCACGCCTGCCTCGTCAGCCCGCCACGTCTCTTTCATCTCGGAGGATAACTGGAGCTGCTGTCAGCTCCCAGATGACCTGCTTCTGCTTTTTCAGTCTGGTTTGACTCTTTCGTAAGGTCTGCATTATATTGCAGTTTTATGGCATGGGCGAATGCTTGATTCTGATTGGGTGACAGGCGCTTTAAAGTGTTGATTCATTTTCTAGAACTGTATGACTATGAAGTAGGTCCAAGTTTGTTGACTGTATTTCTTCATCACATGATTTACGAACTACTGCAAAGCTTCAATGAAACCTTGTGCTGTGCTGAATGCTTTACCTAATTTGGTGTTCCCCATTACAAATCCTGGGCCCTTTAAAATTGCTTGTAAATCTCTTATGATGCTATATTGCCATGTTTTCTTTCACTTAGCCGATGGCTACCGTCAACTGTTTGGTTACCGACATTCTTCAAAATATTTTCTTTTGTGTTCAACAGAAGAACCCATACATGTCTGAAACAACATGAGGGTGAGTAAATGATGACAAAATATTCATTTTGGGGTGAACTATCTCTTTAACAAGCATTTTTTGGGAAAATTACGAGAACGCAACATGAGGCTTAAAGGAAATTCAAATTTTCTATATTATTATCACTATAAATCCAATGTTAAAAGTTGATTCAACTGTCCAACATCAGTTATTTATCCCAAAATGAATATTCTGTCCTTAATTACTCCCACTCTTGTCCACTTTGTAACAATTTTAGCATAATACATTTGGCTAAAATAGGAATGGCATGAATGACTTCAAAACGAACGCAATAAATAATGGTAAATATTCATTATGCAGGAATTTATTTTGAACATCTGAAATTACAACAAAAAGATGAGTTTATGAAGTCAAGTGTGAACTTTATGAGTGTTAAAAAGTCACAGTTCTATTAACAACTTAGAACCTTTTGGCCTTTTTTTTTATATATATTTTAAATGACATAAGTTGCAATAATGCACTTTTATGATTATTTTATGGGGCTTTTTAGTCCTGTGTGAAGTTTAAAAGGTCACTTCCCTTTATTTATACTAATATGTTTATTTATTTATTTATTTATTTATTTATTTATAGTGTAGTTTTGGTCATTTTAAAATGTGCAATTATCATTTTATGTTTTTATATTTCTATTTGTATTTCATTGATTATTTATTTATTTATTAATTTATTTATTTATTTATTAGATTAAAGCATTATGTACATTATATATACTATTATAATGTTTATATGATTTTATGTTTTCTAGTTTTAGTCATTTTGAAATGGGTAACTGTTGTTTTATGTTTTTATATTTCTATTTGTATTTCATTGATTTATAATAATAATAATAATTATTAATTTATTATTAATTTATTATGTATAATGTATTTATTTTTTGAGACCAAAGCATTATTTAAATTGGCTACCATTACCATTATGTTTATTAGATTTTATTTTTTCTAGTTTTAGTCATTTTAAAATGTGCAGTTGTAATTTTATATTTTTATATTTCTGTTTGTATTTCATTGATTTATTATTATTATTATTATTATTAATATTTTTATTTTTATTTTTATTTATTTATTTTATTTGTTTTTCAAACCCTTCAACTTAAATGGAAATTCTAAAATATTATATTTTAAAATTAAAATGATTAACTTTTACATATTAAATATTTAAAATATTTTCTTCTAAATTAAATGAAATAAAATGTATTTTTCATCTGAAAATGTACTCCATTTTGATTAACAAAAAAATCATCTTTAATAGTTTTAGTTAACAATAATACTGAACTGCATGAAAAAATAGGAACTAAAACCTTCACAACTTCTTTTGTTTGTCTCAGACTAAATACAGGTTTGCAACAACATGAGAGACAGTAAACAACAACAGTTGTCATTTTTTGGGTGAACTGTACCTTTAAGATTTTATCAGATGCACAATAGTACCTTTAATATTATCAGACGCTTAATAATACAGCATGAGCATTCAGATTTGTTGCCGCAATAACTGATATCCCTGAACAAGTACATGACAGACTAGTTTTAGTTACAAAGTTATGCTGCTGTTGTCTTCACCCTTTGAGCTCACCCTCATATAACCCGAAACCCGATTACCACGCTGTACGAGTCTGACTTATTTAGGTCACACTAGAGGATGACAGCTTTGAAGAAAAGATAAGCAGCCACATACACACACACACACAAAAAAAGTATAGCCTAGCGCTGTAACGAGCCTCATGGCGGCCGCCGCTTCACGGGCAGGTCCATGTGGCTTGCCCCGGTGACGGCCGTATTATCCACAGAAGTCTGAAACCGGCCCCAGCAGTTCTTTAATTACTTCATTAATTTTAATCAGATCCAATTAATTACATTTGCCGCGGCCCGGTGGAAGTCCAGGGCCCACTGACCGCGGTAGGGGGACCTTGCGAGTCTTCTGGTGCGTAAAAACGTTCAATCCCATAAAAAATCAATTATTTCTGGGAGCCAAACAAAGACTTTTGTTATTCAGTAATTATTCCCTGCTCACGCGCCGTCAGATTTAGTGCATCCACGGTTGTTAAGCGCTACCTGAACCACTCCTTTAGTCTTTAACTCATATAAGCTCGCTATAATGTGTCACACAGAGACTTCAGGAGACTTCGGCTTTGAGCAAAATAATAAATAATTGTTTTATTTACATTATATATTAAGAGTTTATTTGCAAAAACAGACGACTCGGATGATTTTAAAAAATCATGTTTTTTTCATTGTGCATTCCTGTTAATCGCAATCAAACTGCAGTTGGATTATTTTGATATAAAGTAAAAATAACTAAAAACTATGGCTAACTAACACAATAAAACAATAAAAAACACGATATTTGGAAAAAAAAAAAAAAGTTTATCTGTTATCTGTTTTTGCAAATAAAATTCATATATTTATATAAATTTGTATAAATATATTTGATTTTATATAAATAAATATAATTCAGATTTGTATACATGTATATTTTTAATTTATATTACTTTTATTATTATTATTATTATTATTATTATTATTATTATTATTATTATTAAAAACAATGTATTGCATCTAAGGTGTAAGCATTATCTGTATAAACAAATATAGAGAAATGCAATGTCAATATGTTATTGTTATTATTAAATATAATAATAATGATGGCAGCAACAACAACAACAATAATAATAATAATAATAATAATGTTGCTCTTCTTTTAAAGAGTCTAAATAATGCTATTTATATATCATAATTATATTAGTGTATTATTACTATTATTATTATTATTATTATTATTATTATTATTATTATTATTATTATTATTATTATTATTGTTGTTGTTGTTATATTATTATTAGTAGTAGTAGTAGTTGTAGTAGTAATGACAATAATAATGATAATAACTATAATAATGTTATTTTTTATTATCATAATTATACCATTTTCTTTTTCTTTTTATACAAATGTATTATTATTATTATTATTATTATTATTAATGACAGCGAAAATAATTATAATAATAACAACGTTATTTTATTATTATTATTATTAGTAGTAGTAGTAGTAGTAGTAGTAGTAATATTATTACTAATGTATTGACATCTAAAATGTAATCATTTATGTATAACAAATTTACATACATAATTTTGATCAATTTATAGAATATTTATAGATATAAATAAATTTCTAAAAAGTCTTTAGTTTTTGCTGTACTGTAACTGTAACATTTAGATGATATTTGTACATTTCAGCATATATACAATTATATAAATATTTACATTTGAATATTTATATATATATATATATATATATATATATATTTTAATTGTAATTTTAAAATTGTTTTTAATTAATTTTCTTAGTTTGTTTTGTTCATTTATCTTCATACTTTGCCTCTGAAACAACGTTTGTCTTCAAGTGACATCATCAAGACCTCTCAAATGATCCAATCACCTCCCACAGGACAAAACTAAGCCCCGCCTTACATTTGATCTCATTGAATATCACATTTCACAATTACAATATGTCAGATCACAGACGTAAAATCGGTTGCTTTCAGTAGAGAGAAAAAATCATATTGTAAATCAAAAACATACCAAAAACATTTCATGTTACGCAACAGCTATTACGCTCTGAGCGCTAAAGCAGTAATTATTTTGGAGGTTTAGAAGCCACAGCTGAAATTATATAAATTTGCTGTGACCCAATCTCACCATATCCACTTCAAATAATTCTTATCCCATGAATAATGACATATTACTGCATGAGACGCCACAGCGGTGATTATTCACACCCACCATACCCACAAATGATAAAAGCGGCAGTCATTTATCGGTTTCCTTTGACTCGTGCGCCGTTATCAGATGCCGTAGATGTTTTTGGCCTCAGGTAAAGGGTCTCATTTCAATACGCAAATAAGCCATTAGAAAACAAGCTTTTCATAATGTTTCTGTAATAACTATAGCATTCATCTTGTCTTAATGTTCAACTCCGCCTCATTGCCAAGATAACATAAAAGTGATATAAAATGTTTATATTGTGCCTCGTACCAGTTTTCACAGATCAACAAACAACCACAGCAAATACACACTGGATTTCTGCCTACAGGATCTGTGCGACTATATATGTAAAACTACATAAATAACAAATGAAGGCTTTGCTTATAAATGTGAATATTTCTCATCTTTTGTCCAGAAGCAATGATCTGAAGTTAAAATGTCTTAATGACAGATTTGTTTCTGACAAACATGCAGCTTTTGGCTTCACAAGATGTTAATTGATGGACTGGAGTCGTGTAGATTACATGTGGATTATTGTGGTGTTTTTATCAGCTGTTTGGACTCGCATTCTGACGGCACCCATTCACTGCAGAGGATCCATTGGTGAGCAAGTGATGTAATGCTGCATTTCTCCAAATCTGATGAAGAAACAAACTCATCTACATCTTGGATGACATCTTGGGTGAGTAAAGTTTAGCAAATTTTTATTTTTTGCATAATTTACTCCTTTAATAGCAATGTGTGAAGTAAATAAACAACAACAATCATAGAAATCACACTGACAGAATCACATTTCATCACTTAAATGGATAGCTCATCTAAAAATGACAATTCTGTCAATGTGTCGTTACAAAAACTTGAATACAATATGGAATTTATTTTTTTAAAAATTGTTTGGAACCCATTGACTTTGACTGGATGGACAAGAAGAAAAAAAAAATCACAAAGATTTGGAACAATATGAAATTGAGTAATAAATAAATAAATAAATGCTTTACCCGAAAGAATGAAAAATGACTTGAAACAAGGTAAACGTTAACTAAAATAAAATTATTACAAAAAAATAATTTTCCTTTTCCCTTTAAAAAAATAAAAAATAAAATAAAATAAAATTAAATTAAAATAAATAAATAAATAAATAAATAAATAAATAAATAAATAAATAAATAAATAAATAAATAAATTGAAGTACTAAAAAATAAGAAAGCTCTTTTTCTATTATAAAAATAAATAAATAAATAAATAAATAAATACATACATACATACACATATATATAAAAAAAATAATGAGTTTTTATGTTGCAACAATTTAATTATTTATTTATTTCCCTCCTAAATTTTGAGTGAATGAATGAATGAATGAACGAATAAATAAATAAATGAATAAATAAATAAATAAATAAATAAATAAATAAATAAATAAATAAATTTTAATGACAGTGATTCAATAGCAACATGCAAAACTTGATTGAAATACTACAAAATAAGGAAACCTTTTTCTATTCTAGAGTAAAAAAAAAAAAAAAAAAAAAAAAAAAAAAAAAAAAAAAAAATTATATATATATATATATATATATATATATATATTTATATATGAAGATAGCCGTAAAGCCACGCGTGTCGCGGCAAACGGCAAATTGTAAAAACGCAGCGCTGTTATCTTGCAGCCGCAGTGGAGCAGGACTTTATCTGCTGCAGCAATGGCAAACGCGCTCTTCATTTACATCTTTCCGAGAGCTTCTGTAATTTCTTAACACATGCTCAAGATGCCTAGTGTGACATTTTGTGTGCCATTGTTAGCGTGAAAAAGCCGCATTGTGTTTATCATGGCTTAACATGCCGTATATTATGCAACATCTCGTGTGAGAGGGATGTATGTTGAATGAATGTACCTGTGGCGCATACTGTAGATGTTACTCAAGCATTTCAGGAGTGAATGAACGACTGAAGGACGCTTTCCCATATATTTAATTAAACAGGCTGTTCAAATGCGTCAAACGCTTGGTAAAGTTTTTAATTTATAGACTGTGATTCAATAGCAACAGGCAAATCATGAGTCAACCTGATCTCAACCTGACTCAAGGTTTAATGAAATCTGTTGAATTAAAGATGTTATGTCATGTACAAATGTATTATGTTTTACTGTATGCATTTATATTTTCTATAAACTCTAACTATGTGTACTGTGTGTGTGTGTGTGCAGGAAGATGTGTGTGTATCTGTCTAGACTAAGACGACCACAACTCTTGTGCTATGTGATGCCTCGGGGAACAATGTTTCCCCAACATTTACCCAGAATTCTTGGGAATGATGTCAACATGGTTAACATGCTTTAACATGATCTTGAATGTATTTCAGGATTTTACAGCCTCCCCCACTCCCCACC
>CM070028.1:7811138-7908638 GCA_036247105.1 Cirrhinus mrigala
GGCCCGTTGGGATGCGCTCGGTAGAAGGTGTGAAATTATTAAATTATTAGAGGCATGGTTTTCCGAAAAAAAGGAGAGAAGGGCAAATCCTCAAAGATCCAATGAGTGAAACGTGTCTTTGCTTGTAAAATTGGAGGGAAAGAAAAGCAGCCTCTCAAGGATGGTTCCAGACGTCTCGTTTGAAGATACGTTTGCATTCTTCAGATTTCTCATGAAACCCGATTTATGTTTTGAATTCTCTCTTCTATCTAACTCTAAACAATGAGACTCGGCTGTCCCACAACAAGGTCATGAGAAAAAAATAAAATAAATATTCTGTGATTGTCTGTCAAACAACTGGGCAAGACTGTTCAAATGCTAAATATGTTTGTAAGAGAATCTAGGTCTGTCAGAATCAAAAGCATGCACTTTTTCCAAAAAGAAAAACAAGTGTAAGTGTACACAGTTTACTCAATACTTAATAATAATAATAATAATAATAATAATAATAATAATAATAATAATATTTTTAATTTATAAACATTATGTTTTTTTCATTTCCTTTCTTTCTTTTTCATCCCTGCATGTTGGACCACATGACATTTGGTCACACCACCAATGTTATCTAAACAACAACAACAACAACAAAACTACTTCACACTTTCCTTCATCATGATATTAGGACAGTCGTACGACCCTGACATTTTACAGATACAAAATAATATATAATAAATAATATTAGTAATATATCATTGTTTAAATGAATGAATTAACTAATAGTGAATTAATCTCATGACATAGGGACAGTTGTACGACCCTGACATTTTATAGTATTGTGTAAATAAATAAATAAATAAATAAAACAATGTACGGCTGTGACATTTTACATATGCAAAATGATATATAATCATAAAATAATATCATAACATAAAATAAATAATTAATATCATATTATAAAATAATATATTATTGTTTATAAACAAACAAACTCAAAATCTCATGATATTGGGACAGCTGTACAACCCCAACATTGTACATATACAAAACAATACAATAATATAATAAATATTATAAATTAGTATATTATTGTTTATATAATTAACAATATGCTAAATAAATAAATAAATAACAGTTGTACCACCCTGACATTTACATATACAAAATAACATATAATATAATTAATATTATAAATAATATATTTTTTGTATGTATAAATAAATAAATAAATAAATAAATAAATGAAACAATGTACGGCCGTGACATTTTACATATGCAAAATGATATATAATCATAAAATAATATCATAACATAAAATAAATAAGTAATATCATATTATAAAATAATATATTATTGTTTATAAACAAACAAACTCAAAATCTCATGATATTGGGACAGCTGTACGACCCCAACATTGTACATATACAAAATAATACAATAATATAATAAATATTACAAATTAGTATATTATTGTTTATATAATTAACAATATGCTAAATAAATAAATAAATAACAGTTGTACCACCCTGACATTTACATATACAAAATAACATATAATATAATAAATATTATAAATAATATATTTTTTGTATGTATAAATAAATAAATAAATAAATGAAACAATGTACGGCCGTGACATTTTACATATGCAAAATGATATATAATCATAAAATAATATCATAACATAAAATAAATAAGTAATATCATATTATAAAATAATATATTATTGTTTATAAACAAACTCAAAATCTCATGATATTGGGACAGCTGTACGACCCCAACATTGTACATATACAAAACAATACAATAATATAATAAATATTATAAATTAGTATATTATTGTTTATATAATTAACAATATGCTAAATAAATAAATAAATAACAGTTGTACCACCCTGACATTTACATATACAAAATAACATATAATATAATAAATATTATAAATAATATATTTTTTGTATGTATAAATAAATAAATAAATAAATACTGTGTTAATCTCATGATGTTAAGACAGTTGTATGACCTGACATTTTACATATACAAAATAATACATAATAATAAAATAAGTAGTATAAATAGTATTGTTTACACAAACAAACACATATGTGCATACATACATAACAGTTGTAACACCCTGATATTTTCCATATACAAAATAATATATAATAATATAATAAATATGATAAATAATATATTATTGTATGTATAAATAAACAAACAAACAAACAAACAGACATGAATTTGTTACGGAGCGAGGGAGATGGGAAGCAGGCGGATCCATATGCAAAGCTTTATTGACAAACAAAGACATGGTCAAACATAGGCAGGGTTGAACATTGGCAAACAGGTATATTAGGGCAAGACACAAGAGTTATCCGTAAGGCAGGTGAGGGTCGATCAGCGGCGAACGTAATCCAAGGGACGAGGCAAACGGGTGATCCAAAAAGACAGGCTAGAGTTCATTCGAGGGGCGAACAGAGTCCGAAACGGACAAGACAATATAACCAGGCTAGAAAACAAGACTAGGAAAAACGAACTAGAAACACGACCGAACTAGACTAAGGATAGACGAAATGGCTCGGTACAGCTGCTAACACAATGAAAGTGCTAAACGCAATGCAATACTCGGCCCAGAATAGTGGGAAGGGCCTTGTATTTATACCGTTCGTGATTGGCTGCAGCTGTGAATGTGGTGAGCGAGGTGGAGCATGGGAAATGTAGTCCGGGGTATAGTGCAAAAGTCTGTGTAAATGGCAAGGCAACCTCTGGTAGCAAGTGGACTGAGAATCAGGACAAGATTTGTGACAGAATTAATCTCATGATATTGGAACAGTTATACCGCCTTTACATTTTAATAATAAATATATACTTTTAATATATACTTTTTTCCCTCATAATATCATAACAGTTGTACCACCCTGAAATTTTATTTAAAAAAAAAAAAAAAAACTTAAATACAGAAAGCATACCCATCATAAAAACACTTTTTTTCTAATTCACTGTGTTTATGAATTTCATTTTTAATGCATTTTTATATAAATTCATATGTGAACCAAAAATTTAACATCACGCCACTGACCTTTTTCCAAGTGACCGATTCTTTTTGGAGTGATTTCAAAAGCGTGAAATGGTCTAATATGGCATTTACAGCTAAGATGATTTGTTCAGAAACTTCTGTGCTAACAATGAGCAAAAAAATGTCTAATTTTAAATCACATTCTTCCAGAGGGTCCTATCAGATAGGTATTATAGACCTCCTTGGTCATGTTAGCTTAAAAGAAAAGTCATTCAATAAAAGAAACTGGGTATTTTGTGCTTAATGCCAATAATATTCAAGACTATTCCACCAGGGAGACGTTATACTAGGAACAATAGTGTGAAAATGAGAGTACTTCAGTGCCAGATTTTCAGAATAGATCTATAATGACTCATGCAGCAGTTGGCGGCTAAGCAGGACTTACGAGACCCACAACTCAACTAGCGCAGTACAGCCAAAAGATCTCAGCGAGGTGAGGAGACACAACCTCTAATCCTCTTTCTGTGGCCGTGTCAGATGATTCGCAAATCTCTCCGAGCTGGAATCCCACTCGTGTTTGATGTTGTCTGTGGCGTCTCTGCAGTCGCGGTTTGGATAATGAGGACGGGCTAGAACAGCCAGCCATGGGCACAGACCATTTAGTCCATTAAATCAAGTGAGCGAGAGCGCTGCCAAATCACACCCACCCAATTGAGCATCAGCTGCATTTGGACGATTGGTGGAAAAATGTATGTCGTGATGAAAACGGAGGGTTTGACAAGAAAACGCATTATTCTGATAGAAGAACGTGGAATTAGATCATTTAATTAAGTTAGAACTTGGAACGGCAGTCTTATTAAACAATCATATGCTGATCTTTCCATAACCCTCATTTTAAAATGAGAGGCAAATGATTGATTGGTCGAGAACGCCGTTGATGCCCAAATGTAAAATGATTAGAATACAGTCAAAGAGCCAAAGTTCTTTTTTTTTTTTTTTTTGATTCCAATGACATCATTCTTCTATTTAGGATTTGGAATTTTGAAAGTGATTTCAATGTTACCATTCTTCTGTTGGAACTTGGAATTCTGAAAGCGATTCCAATGATACTATTCCTCTACTGGGATTTGGAATTCCAAAGTGATTCCAATGATACCATTCCTCTATTGGGGTTTAGAATTTTGAAAGTGATTCCAATGATACCATTCCTCTACTGGGATTTGGAATTTTGAAAGTGATTCCAATAATACCATTCCTCTATTGGAACTCTGAAGCCGATTCCAATGATACCATTCCTCTATTGGGGTTTAGAATTTTGAAAGTGATTCCAATAATACCATTCCTCTATTGGAACTCTGAAACCGATTCCAATGATACCATTCCTCTGTTGGGGTTTAGAATTTTGAAAGTGATTCCAATGATTCCATTCCTCTACTGGGATTTGGAATTCTGAAAGTGATTCCAATGATACCATTCCTCTACTGAGATTTGGAATTTTGAAAGCAATTCCAATGATACCATTTCTCTACTGAGATTTTGAATTTCGAAAGTGATATAATGATATCATTCCTCTATTAAGGTTTGGAATTTTGAAAATGATTCCAATAAAATCATTCCTGTATTGGTATTTGTAACTTTGAAAGTGATTCCAATGATATCATTCCTCTACTTGGATTTGAAATTTTAAAAAACAATTCCAAGGATACCATTTTTCTGTTGAGATTTGCAATTTTTAAAGCGATTCCAATTATACCATTCCTCTACCGGGATTTGGAATTTTAAAGCGATTCCAATGATACCATCCCTCTATTAGTATTTGGAATTTTGAAAATGATTCCAATAAAATCATTCCTGTATTGGAATTTGGAATTTTGAAAGTGATTCCAATAAAATCATTCCTGCATAGGTACTTTGAATTTTGAAAGCGATTCCAATGATACCATTCCTCTATTGGAATTCTGAAAGCAATTCCAATGATACCATTCCTCTACTGGGATTTGGAATTTTGAAAGTGATTCCAATAATACCATTCCTCTATTGGAACTCTGAAACCGATTCCAATGATACCATTCCTCTGTTGGGGTTTAGAATTTTGAAAGTGATTCCAATGATTCCATTCCTCTACTGGGATTTGGAATTCTGAAAGTGATTCCAATGATACCATTCCTCTACTGAGATTTGGAATTTTGAAAGCAATTCCAATGATACCATTTCTCTACTGAGATTTTGAATTTCGAAAGTGATATAATGATATCATTCCTCTATTAAGGTTTGGAATTTTGAAAATGATTCCAATAAAATCATTTCTGTATTGGTATTTGTAACTTTGAAAGTGATTCCAATGATATCATTCCTCTACTTGGATTTGAAATTTTAAAAAACAATTCCAAGGATACCATTTTTCTGTTGAGATTTGCAATTTTTAAAGCGATTCCAATTATACCATTCCTCTACTGGGATTTGGAATTTTAAAGCGATTCCAATGATACCATCCCTCTATTAGTATTTGGAATTTTGAAAATGATTCCAATAAAATCATTCCTGTATTGGAATTTGGAATTTTGAAAGTGATTCCAATAAAATCATTCCTGTATAGGTACTTTGAATTTTGAAAGCGATTCCAATGATACCATTCCTCTATTGGAATTCTGAAAGCAATTCCAATGATACCATTCCTCTACTGGGATTTGGGATTTAGAAAGTGATTCCAATTATATCATTCCTCTACTGGGATTTGGAATTTTAAAGCGATTCCAATGATACCATCCCTCTATTGGGATTTTGAATTTTGAAGGTGATATAATGATATCATTCCTCTATTAGGATTTGGAATTTTGAAAATGATTCCAATAAAATCATTCCTGTATTGGGATTTGGAATTTTGCCAGAGATTCCAATGATTTCATTCCTCTATGCCATTATAGTTGTGATGTGGACTTCACTATTCTCACCCAATTAGAATGATTAATAAATCTTTATAGTTCTAGTTACAGTTATAGTCCTTTGTGTGATCGGCCCTTAAGAGTACAAGCACTAATTACAGATTTCAAAACTGTTTGGGACCATACATCTGCATAAAGAGACAACAGCAACCACTTTTTCTGTAAAAGCCCCTCATCTTTTCCTCCAGCGGTGACAATCCGGCATCTTAACACTGCTGGGAAGCTCGGTTCCACATGGGTGTAGCGAGGCTTGTTAAGTTACCGCTGGATGCCCGCTTTGAGCTTAATGAGGTGTACGGAACCCCTCCTGCAGGATTCACCTCATCACCAACACCACGGTTCCCATTTAGGACCCTCAGTCTCGGATCGGAAGGCTTTCAAGAACGGAGCTCACAGCTGAGTGAAAGAATCAAAAGTGGTGAGGCTTGTAAGAGCGTTCACCTGGCTTGACGCCTAACACTTACCACGGCCAGCCACACATACATTCCCAGGCCATTGCTCCGGCAAAGAAAACGGCTTCATCAGAATTCTCCACATCTCTTGGCCCAGAGCGCCTTTCGGCCGAGCTGGGATTGGACAAGGTTCATTACCCCTCTTTGATGTATTTCTTCTTTCAATTTTACAGCCCTGCACCTTTTCCCTCGTCAGGATCAACTCTGAGCACAGATAAAGACCAACCCTTCACACATCTGTTGTGGATGGGGAGAAAAAAAGGCTCTGGGCCTCGGTTTTCTTTTAAGGCCGACCGTGAATATCATGTGAAGATGAGAGGGCGTCATGTGAAGTCGATTCTTTCAATTCATTGGGCGATTATTTATTCCTAATGGCGGCTAACAAGGTACTGCTATGAGAAGGTTAAATGTGCAGCCGGATGTCTGAAAACAATCTGTTTGAAGTGTTCTTGCTAAAATGGACTAAAGCAAGTGCCAAATGACCTCAAACAAGCTGGAGCCGGAAAGTCATCACGCGGGATAATGCGCACCGTCGGCGCGCCTCATCTTCACGCATGAACACACAAAATGTTCGCGTAAAAGATTGCGCACGTCTGCCTCATGATCTGGAAGTCTGTCAGACACGCAAAAGTTCACAAACAAACACTGATCGGCTGCACTCGACAATCATGAGGGCTCATTCGTTTTTCATTTTCAACCTCATTACAGCTGTAGATAATGGTATCTATGATCTTTGCAGCAGATCTTTTTTTAAATAAAACTGGGATTTCTACTTGACTTCAGATGTTTCTCTTAAAATTCTTTTGGACAGGATGCTGCAAAAACGGGGGGTGGAGGGGGTGCAGAAAAAAATATTTAAAAAAAGATTATGAAGATGATTATTTAAAATGTTTTCAGGGCTGTTAAGTTCATTAAAGATTTAATCAAGATTAAATTAAACGCAATAATCTAACATTTCAAAAGCATTTACTAATGTTACTGTTTAAATTAATTTAATTTTACTATTAATATTACTTCAGTCTGCTGTCCAAAGACTTTCTAAAGACTACCTCTTTGTAAATATAAGTATTAAACAATAATAAATTGAAAAGATGTAATTAATAATTTATTTAAAGACATGTAAATATTTATTCATTTAAATGTAATTTAATTAAACAAATACTTACTCAAAAAATGGCAATTCTTCAATATAAATGATAAATATATTAATTTAAAATGATTAAAATGTGCTTTACTCTTGTTCAGATTTGACAACAATAGAACGATAGAACAATAGAATTATAGAATGATAGATAGATAGATAAATAGATAGATAGATAGATAGATAGATAGATAGATAGATTGATAAAATGATATAACGATTGAACGACAATGACAGAATGATAGATAGATAGATAGATAGATAGATAGATAGATAGATAGATAGAGAGATAGAATTATAGAACGATAGATACTTATGCAAAAATAATGATAGATAGATAGATAGATAGATAGATAGATAAAAAAATAGAATGATTTGACTGAACGATAGATAGAATTATAGAACGATAGATAATTATGCAAAAAAATGATAGATAGATAGATAGACAGACAGATAGATAGATAAAACAACAGAATGAAAGAACGACAGAAAGATAGATAAAATTTTAGATAAAACGATATAACGATAGATAGAACGAAAGAACGATAGATATTTATGCTTATGCAAAAATAATCCCAGTTCTTCAATATAAACGATAAATATAAAAAAATAATTAAAAATTATTAAAATGTACTTTACTCTTGTTCAGATTTGACTGAACGATAGAATTATATAATGATAGATAGATAGATAGATAGATAGATAGATAGATAGATAGATAGAAAGAACTAAAGAAAGAGCGATATAAAAATGATAGAATGATAGAACGTTAGAACGAAAGATAGATAGATAGATAGATAGATAGATAGATAGATAGATAGATAGATAGATAGAAAGAAAGAACTAAAGAGTGATATAAAGAACGATAGAACGTTAGAACGACAGAGATAGATAGATAGATAGATAGATAGATAGAAAGAAAGAACTAAAGAGTGATATAAAGAACGATAGAACGTTAGAACGACAGAGATAGATAGATAGATAGATAGATAGATAGATAGATAGATAGATAGATAGATAGATAGATAGATAGATAGAAAGAACTAAAGAAAGAGCGATATAAAAAATGATAGAATGATAGAACGTTAGAATGACAGATAGATAGATAGATAGATAGATAGATAGATAGATAGATAGATAGATAGGTAGGTAGATAGAAAGAACTAAAGAAAGAGCGATATAAAGAACGTTAGAACAACAGATAGATAGATAGAACGATAGAACGATAGATAGATAGATAGATAGATAGATAGATAGATAGATAGATAGAAAGATATATAGATAGATAAATAGACAGATAGAAGGATAGATAGATAGAAAGAACTAAAGAAAGCGATATAAAGAATGATAGAATGTTAGAACGACAGATAGATAGATTGATAGATATAGATAGAATGATAGAACGATAGAACGATAGATAGATAGATAGATAGATAGATAGATAGATAGATAGATAGATAGATAGAGAAAATAATTGAGATATTAACAACATCTCATTTTTTATTTTTTCCTCCTACAGGAACAAAGAACTGTTGTTCAGTCCCACTGTAAGTCAAGCTGGGTAAAACGGATGGAAATCTGACTGCATCATCTAGCTCTGAGCTGAGAGGTGAGGACGTAGGAGGGCCGTATTTGTGGCGGCTCATCTAACAAGGTCACGATGTTTGGGTTAAGGACAGACAAAATTAATATGTGACTGCGCTAGGAAGGCCACATTTAATTTCACAGGTCCTGCCTTCCCCTTTCTCCATCTGTGAGAGAGGGGCCAAACTGTGGCCTGATGAGGGCACAGCCATCACGGTTGCCTTGGCAACATTTAATTGCTTTGCCTCTGTCAAAATGGCACTGTTTTTGTTCTTTTTTGTTCCTCATCTCTCTCGTTCTCTGGCTCTGATACACTCAATTCCATTTCTGCCAATAACCGCTAATCCTCCTGCCAGAACCACAATCATGCGGTTTCATCTCCAGCACGGCCCGCACTTTCCTCTCGCTGAAGGGACGGTGCAGTATCCACGCTGATCCGCTGTTTGGCTGCCACAGTGGCAGCTAACGGCTCTTTTGCTATACAACTTTTCCAAGAGACTATAAGAACATGAAGTATACTTTGAGCATCTCGGAAAAATAAATAAATAAATAAATTAAAATAAATAAATAAATTAATAAATAAATAAATAAATAAATAAATAAATGTTATAATAGTATTTATTTTCTTATTTTGTTTTGTTGCATAGCATTTTGTCTTATTTCTCTTTGTTTGATTGTTTATTTGTTTCATTTTGATTTCTTGCTTTATTGTCACTTTGTGCTGCATTTTGTTTCATTCATTTATTTATTTATTTATTTATTTATTTATTTATTTATGTATGTGTTTGTGTGTTTGTTTGTTTATTATTATAATTATTATAAATTTTTTTGTTTGGTTTATTTTATGTCAATTTAATTTGTTGCTTTAATTTTTATTTTGTTTCTCATTTTATTATTTTGTTATTTTTTTTGTGTGTGTTTTATTTTGTTTGGATGTTCATTTATTTCATTTTGTTTTGTTGCTTTATTTTGCTGTATTGCGTTTTATTTATTTATTGCTTTGGTTTGTTTGATTTGGTTGTTTGGTTTGTTTTATGTCATTTTGATTTGTTGATTTAATTTCTATTTTGTTTCCCATTTTATTTCCTTTTGTTTTGTTGTATTATACTACTTTTTAGTTTAGCTTAGTTTATTTTTCATTTTTCATAGTTTACTTTTTCATTTAGTTTTGTTGCTTTATTTTGTTGTATTGTGTTTTGTTTTATTATTTCTTTTATGTTTTGGTTTGTTTGATTTACGTTGTTTGGTTTGGTTTCATTTTGATTTGTTGTTTTCATTTTTATTTTGTTTCTCATTTAGTTTTGTTGAATTGTACTTTGTTTCGTTTTGTTATTTATTTATTTTTGTGTTTCATTTTGTATCGTTCTTCATTCCATTTTGTTTTGTTGCTTAATTTTGCTGTCTTGCATTTTGTTTTAATTTATCTTTTTTTGTTTTGTTTTGTTTGTTTGATTTGTTATATGTTATATGTTTGTTATATTTTGATTTGTCGTTTTAATTTTTATTTTGTTTCTCATTTTATTTCATTTTGTTTTGCTGTATTGTACTTTGTTTTGTTATTTATTTTACTTAATTTTATTTAGTTTTGTTTTGTTGTATTGCGTTTTCTTTGATTATTTATTTATTTTTGTGTTTTATTTTGTTTGGTTGTTCATTTATTTCATTTTGTTTTGTTGCTTTATTTTGCTGTGTTGGATTTTGTTTTAATTTATAATTTTTTGTTGTTTTGTTTTTGTTTGTTTGATTTGGTTGTTTGATTTGTTTTATGTCATTTTGATTTGTTGTTTAAATTTGTTTTGTCATTGTATTTCATTTTGTTTTGTCGTATTGTACTTTGTTTCCTTTTGTAATTTATTTCAGTTTTGATTTGTTGTTTTATTTAGTTTTATTTTGTTTAGTTTGTTGTGCTGCATCTGGTTTAATTTAATTTCATTTTTGTTGTTCATTTTGTTGTTTGTTTAGTTTTTTGTCTCAAGATGATGCTCACTTTTGGGCATGACAGGTCTTGTAATGATGTAATTTAATGACGAGCATTTTATGTGCTAATTTGGGAACAAAATAACACAGTCAAGTTAACATGTTTAGTACTAAAGAAACAAATTGTTATTATATCTACAATATCTAACAATATTTCTAGCAATTTCAGTCGTGACTGAATGTCATTCAAGTATTGTTTCGAGTTTATGTTTTCATTCATAAAATGATTTCTTTTCATGAATTAAATTACAATTACTGTCCAATGTGCAACTGTGCAATGCATTTACACAAATAACTGAAAAAAAAAAAAAAAAAAAAAAACTGAAAACAAAAAAAAACAACCTTTTTTCATCTTCATTGTATTGTTTGGATTTTCCCCCTGTAGTGTACATAACTTTACAGTGGCTCCAAAAAGCACTTTTTAACACTTAAGTTACACTCAATGTCAGTAAAATTTGTTTAAAAAAAAAAAAAAAAAAACGTGATAAACTTCACCTGTAGATACTTCGCCACACCCGCAATGATTTCCTCCACTGACACCAACGCCTCTTTTTTGGGGGGCTGGTGAAGTCATGTGACATTTTTCCTCATTACACTGCTTTGACTACATCCCACTGTGGATTCTAAAAGAGATTAACATCCATTAAAAACTCCACAGTGGACTGACCGCGGAGACCTTCTCACAACAACACAGACTAAGTGCAATTAAAGCTCTTCGACAGTCTTTGTCTAAAATTCGACATGGTGGCAGAGGGGGACATGACTGCGAGCCTATTGTTTTCCTGGTTTTGACGGAGGATACGGCTTAGCACAAGTGGAGCTTAACATTCCATTTGTCTAGGAACTGAATCAAACATCGGGTCTTAATGCAGTTGTCCTCCTTCAGAGCCAAGAGGAAGCTGGCAGACTCTGAAGGAATGTGTGAGAACAGGTCTACAGGAAGGAGTTGATCTGCATTTGTCTCAGTGAATTAAGACAATGAGGACATACAAGGATATGATAACTGGCTCATTTTTTTAGCAGATATCGGGGCAACAAACTGTGCATTTGTTTGTGTTTTCTGCTATTTTACCCCCTAAATCACTAAGCTATTGCACAAATTAGGTAACAAGCAAAGTAGTAGAGCTAAATATAATTTACACATCACAATTTCTTTTGCAGGCTCATTTTTTACTAGTCCAGCAGATTACAGCAATCTGGCGTACTTTACTGCACCTGTACGATGTTACTCCACTATAGCGATTCAAACACAAGAACTGGCTCTTTAAAATGACTTTAAAAGTGTGCTTGACTACCTCACATCTAGATACATGCCTTCATCATTTGATGAATTACCGCTGCTAGGATCATTAGAACATAAACACAAACATCTCATTTTATTAAAAGTCTGCTTTTAATTGCCTCCTAAATTACTGACAGCTTTCTGTGGGTGGTAATACCGAAATGCTAATTACGCCAATCAAACAACTCTGACTTATTTGAATTCCGTGCATTCTATAATAAGCCTCATTTGCATATAAAGGACAACAATGATGATGAAATAATTGACGCATGCCTTGTGCAGCGTTAAACTGGTGCATTAATGTGTCTGGTCAAGTGGAATAAGCTTTGGATAGAGAATAATGCAGCTTTAGTGGAAAAAAAAAATGTGAATATGTATACTCTGCGTGAATAGTATCATATTTACACAATAAACATATCAATCAAAGTTTTCATATCAACTTTCTAATGATAGTTATAATTAGGTTTCTATTAAAATTCGTTGTTGAAATATAAACATTTAAACGTGGCTGTTTTAACTTGACAGAATTACTTAAACCAGCATTAAAAGATATCACAACGGATAGAACACATAGGCTATATTTAACAAAACGCTTATTTGTCTAGCTAATAATGAGTTAAATGGCTTTCCTGAGGTAAATGTCTACAGTACGTGACATATTGCTCACAAACATTTCACTGACGTCTTTCTTCGGTTGAAACATGATTACGTGAGAGAAACATGTCAACAAGTTGTCTTTCAACATACCTTGTGATGTTCATTCGTGTTGTGTTTATTATTCGCTTTAACAAGTAGTACTAACGCAGAAGTGATGATCACGTGCGCTACGTGCTCCCGTTTGAACTGAGGTAATCTGTTCGTCATATTAAAGAGCGCCAAAATGCATGTATTAATCGAATATCACAATAAAACGGCGGATTTTGAAAGCAGAGACTTTATTTGTTATAAAAAAAAAAAAAAAAAAAAAACTTACAAAGGAGTAAGCATATAGCCATTATTGGATACGAGGTGGGCTGCAAATAATATATAGTGAAGTTTTATTTGCTCATCATCTGAAAACCCTTACGAAAATTAACCATGATTTTACTGAAAACCAAAAAGCCATGGTTACTATAATTCAACCATGGTAACCACAAAGTAGCCATGAATTTGCTATACCAACCATAGTATTTGCAGTAAAACTTTGGTTATACAAATGGTATTCAATATGCTAAAAATAAAATAAAATAATAATAATAAAAAAAAAAAAAAAAAACATTTAATACAATAAAACCATTCGCAAGGATCATTTTTTAAGCTAAACCACTGGCAAGAATGCAGAGGTCATTGTGGATGGTGACATTTTCCAGCACAATTGGTAAGTCCAAAGCTTTTAACATTTACACAGTAATCCCAAAATGTACCTGAACATTTAAGCCAAACTTAAGAGGGACATATCATGAGGAATTAAACTTTAATCATACTGTGAAAACATACTGTAACTTCCAGAACTCAAAACTTCCCTCCTAGTACAAAAAAAAATACATAAATAAAAAAAAGTTTGACATTTTATCACTTATTGACATTTAAACATTTTCAAGTGTACGTCATATATGGGGAATGTAACATTTCTTGGAATTTGGCATAGGGACAGCTATTGCTCAAATGTATGGAATGTGCAGACATCTGCCATGAAGACAGACTGAAACAAGGCTGGAATTTGAGCAGGCCAGTGCTTCGCCCACCCAAACAATTTGGTGCAATGATGGGCGTTCAGAAAAATAAAAGGATGGTCCATCTCCAGTGGGAGCGGGTGGGCCTGAGGGGCATGCTGGAAATCTGAGTAAACAGCGGCTGTCTTTTGCCTTGCGCACAAGTGCGAGGCTGGCTGGGAGATTTATAGTTGTCAGGCTTTGTGTAAGAGGCCTTGGAATATGTTCCAATTTCAGCTTCCCAATCAAACCCAGCTAATGTAATAGTCCCATCTCAAGACCGCCCGCGCCCACCTACCAATCCCCGACCCCCTCCACCCAAAACAAAATCAGTGGCCGCGGCCAGCTCGGCGGACCGCAGGTGCGCGCTCGGCTATAACTCTCATTTTCAGCAAGCGTGCCGGCGAGTGGGTGAAGAATGGAATCATGGGAAACAGCGGTGGCTCTCATAAACATTTTACAAGGATGATTACGTACTGGTTAGACTGGAGAAATCTCCTGCCACGGTGAAATCAATCACAGATGGACCCCCTCTATCGTACCCGCGAACAATGCTGTACACTGAGCGCGTGTATTTTGGTGTGTTTAATGCAGGCATTGTTGCGTAATATTTGTGTCAGTGCATTTGTGGTGCAAGCAAACAGATGCTTTACGCATTTTGGGCTACTGTGCTCAATTAGGGATGGTTTCTAAATATAGTATTGTTTTTCCTGATGAATGTATTCGGAAATAGATGAGCAAAGTGCTTTTCTTCAAAAAAAGCACTTTTTCTACCCGTCTATGAGAACACTAGCTTATTCAGCTGTTTAAAAAGTGGGTTAAATGATAAACAAGGTGGTTAAACTGGTTTCTTTTGATGGTTTTAGAACAGTTTTGGATGCTTAAGACTGAGTAGACCAGCTTAACACCGGTTTGCCAGATGGAGAAAACGGCTAGACCACCTTAGGCCGGTTTAAAATATCTGTAAAAATGTCCACATTTGGTTTATCAGTAAAAATATGAAATGGTTTGGTTTATCCTACACATTAAATACTCATTATATACACTTATCATGTTTCAAGCATTAGCATTTGTGCTACATTTAATGCAGTGTTTACTTCTCCAAACAACAACTGCGTTATGTTTGCAGTTGTTTAACTGTCAAAAGTGGCATCGTCTGGCTACTAAATTATGTAGGTTAAATGCTATGCTAGCATGTTATACCCATCTGTCTCTGCGAAAGTGTCTGCAAACTTTCTGAGTTGAATGGAACCTAGCATTAGCACATTATATGCTAATGAGTGAAGAAAGAGTTGATAACAAGAAAGAGTGTTATCATACTCAGTTTTTGTGCTGGATTGGTTCTGGCTTTGTTCTCAACCAACAAGGCTGTCAAAGATAAGTAAGAATATTCCACAACCCGACTTTGAATAAAAAGCAGCATGAGGCCACTTGTTTCTTGCATGTCATTCAGGTAACCAGTCTTGTCAATCTAGCATGCCAATCTTGTGTCAAAACAAATTACAGGCTGTTTCACGGTGGTAATTTAGTTAAGGTGAAGAAAAGTCTAGGTAAGTTTTTAAGAAACTTTTCAAGAAAGTTTAATGTACTCTGTATTTTTATGTATGTTGTGATGGACAAAAATACAGAGGTCCTAAACCTTATACTGACACTTGCTGTGGAAGAAGCATTGCACAAAATAAAATTGTTTTTGGCTACGGGTGGTATTGTAGAAATACTCTTCTTCTGGTGTATTTGTCAACCACTACTAATTCCTCAAACAGAACAAATTATAAACAAAGATATGTTTTCTCTTGTTATTGAATAAAACAGTAGGCCTGAACTTATTACTGACACCTACTGACGTGGATGTAGCATCACACATAAGTTTTCAGTTACCAATACCATTGTAGAAATGCCACATAGAAGTACATCACATTTTATATATGGGTTGTTGTAAAATGGCATTTTCACTGTCCCACCAGATAAAAGTGAATACAATTAATATTGTTATTATTTAAAATGCAGTAAATTAACATTTCTTTGTCCTAAATGGACCTGTTGTTTTAAAAGCTGCAGTGTTATTACATTTTTTTAGCCAAATCTCAAAATTGTCCTATGGTGTGATTGTCCCGAGCATGGTTCAATAAATTACAACTTTTTATAAATTAAAAAAGAAAAGCATAAAAATGTTAATAAATACCTCCAGCATAATGGCATGAAGTGTCTATTTTAGTAAATGGCAGTCATTTTTTTTTTTTTTTTCATTCATGTATTTCTGAAAGCGTAGGAACTTTAAATATTTTGTCTCTGAAAACCATGTCCTCTGGTGTGACACCATATCCTCATTTTAAATCGGCCAAATACTGGGAAAACTCTAATTAGCTGAAGGACGCCATTCATGGTTGTGTTACTGAAGCCCCCTGTGAAGCCCATGACGTGCACATGGTCATTTTTTTGTGACAGAAAATGTCCTCCGGTTTGACGCCTGTACTGTCACACCACAGGACAAAGATGTCACACCAGTGGACAAGGTCTTTTTAAAAAGCATTTTAAATAAATAAGATTTGTTTAACTTATTTTTATTATTTTTTGATCATTTTTAGAAGAAGAGTTTCAGTAACATACTGATTGACTAAGACACCACATTTTGTTGATGAAAATGTATATATATGTTTTTTTTTTGTTTGTTTAAAAAACGTTGATACTGTTTGTATCAATATTAAACTTTCTTTCTCCTTTGACATGTTCAAAACTACATAGAAATACTTTAATAACTACCATTTCTGTCCTTTAGTGTGTTACGTAATGTCCTCTGGTGTGACACATAAAATAACAGTTGCTGTATTGCAATAGGGGAGGTATAAGTATAATTTTCAGCAGTTTTGAACGGATGACTTTCTTTCTTCTTAATGTTTGTAATGTCACACCATGGGACAAATTATTATTGACAAAAATACAAAGGCCTTAAGCCTTATACTGACACCTGTTGGTGTGAAAGAATCAATTTTTGTTACCCATGACTAATATATTCAGCAACCACAATTAATTTTCTGATTTGTCTACCATACATGCCATACCGACACCTACTGGTGTGGATGTAAGCGTCACGCAAAGACAAAAGCTTTCAGTTACAAATACCATTGCAGATATTCACTAATTTGATGATAATGAATTCTTACATTAAGAATTTACTAATATCTTTTGAATTTTCACAACTTTGCATTTAAGATGTTTGCCTCTTAAATTGCAAGTAAGTTTTATTTTTACTACAGTTCTGTTTTTTAAAAGACTCGACCTGACTCGACGCATTATCTTGAGCTCTCCAGAGATAGTCAAAAACCCGCACAGTGTGGCAGTATGTATGCGAAGAGAGAGGATGATAAAGAGAGGAAGATAGGGAGACGGTGTCCTTTGGGAGCAGGCAAAGGTTGTGAGCACAGTGGAGACAGACAGACAGTAGGTGACAAAAAATTTATGATGCAGCAGAGCTCCAGGCACAAAGGTCCCTGACAGGTGAGACCATATTATAGATGAGCTGTGCATGATGATGTCGGCAGGTGTGTGGCAACTGGATTTTTTAAAGACGGTGGTAAATTATTTATAAACACAAGCATAAGTATATGAGAAGGGGCCTCATGGTTATACTGTAAAAGAAAATATTTGTCATTTTTAGGCAATTTACTTAAAAGCAACTCACCTCTGAAATGACTTTGCTTTTACTTGTAGATGTTTCCACCTAGAAATGAACCAAAATTGCATGCTTATCTTTCCTGACACTTTTATGTATGAAATGATTTACATTCTGTTTTATAAGTTGCGTCGAACTCTGCGTGTGGCCTAGTTCTCGCAAGCAAATTTAAACGCCTGCAGAATGTTTGACTGACACTCGTTGCTATGACATTTATGTGTTATGTATGTTTCTTGTACATTGTGAATTCTTGCTTTCGCCTGCCAATTGCATTTCTCACCATTCTTTTCCCGAGCACATTGGGTCTGCCTAGTTTTGTCTATTTGCCTGGATTTTGTTTTAGAAAATTGGATTTCAATTTAAATTTGTCTACCTTGACTGATGTTACCTTCTCTCAATAAAGTTGCAAATGGATTTTGAACTACAACCTGAATCAGCTAAATTACGGCAGAGAAAAATTTTGCAAGTTAACTGATGCCACCGGGTACGAGTTTCCACCGTACTATAAAATCAATCACAATGAATGTTGAGTTAAAGCGTCTCAGAGATGGTACATTTTTACCGTGAGTTTTACATCCCCTTGGTTTTCAGTCCCTATCTTCTCATTTTTCTGCTTGCTAAGGCTGAAGGAGTTAGCCCTTTATTTTTCCCTTGTACCAGCACCTGGTTGCATAAAACACACCATCTGTGTTTTATTCAACTGTTTCTGACTACTTGGAGGGAATGGAACTACTTGGCGCTTCTGTAGCAAGTACAGTAATTACACAAAGCTCCATTAAATACTAGGAGTGTGAGAAAGACCCAACACAGATGTTACAGTGAATCTGCAGAACACTAGTGATGAAATCATACAGGATGGTTGGCAGTGGGTGCGAGGAAGAGAAAGAAAGAGAAAGGATAATAGAGGTAAGTAGAGTAACCAAAATCTTATATGAAAGCATAATTAATCTAATGTGATTGCAATAGGGATATATGAAGAGTTCAGATGCAAAACCAGCTAAAAGCCATCTCGGTCAAAAATGAGATAATGATAGTGAGTGAATGCTCCTGACACATATTATACACCCATCAAATACTTTTACTTCAAACTCGCTAAATTTCAGCATCAGCCCAAACAGAAGTACCAGTACTTACATAGAAACTTACACAAAGTAGCCAGAAAGAAATGCTCATTTTAAAGAAATACGATGGATTTAGATGGTTTTGCATCTGAACTCTTCATATGTAGAGATGTTACAGAAAAAAAAAAAAAAAAATGATACAATAAAACAGAAATTAGACAATTACTGACATACAGTAATAGTATAGATCTATAACATAGAGGTTCTTATTGAAATTCTTGGTTATGGATTGCAGACTTTGGTATCTTGCCAAATTTAAGCATGGTTTGAGATATTGTTGAGATCTGACACCCTGCAGGAGACATGTTTCACACTTCAGATATCCTTTAATAAGACCGGTTTCTTGTGCCTCGCCTCCTGTTTTGAGTTGCTACCCCATGAGCGGGTCAAACAGTGGTTTTAACCCAACTGCAAGGGCTGAATCCCAGCCTCTGCTATTGTTAGCGTGGTTGATGAACTGGACTTGTATCAGCACACTGAAAGGCTGCCAAAGAAAACCAGCATGCCATAAACAAATCAGTATTCACCTTAGCGCAAGCTGCAGTTTGAAGATCTATTGTCAGAATGACTTTTCTTGAACCTTCTCTCTTAAGTGCAGTCATGCAACAAGATTACCACCCAGGCCCTCATTTGAAATGCCTCTCCCATACCTGTCAGACCAGCGGCAGATGCGCGGCTAAGCCTTCAGATTCCGAACACCATCACTGGATTTAATCCAGGGCTGAATCTGCTTTGCTGTTTGTAAGTCTGTGGTATTAGGCTCCGTTTTCCATTCGCGCCACAAAAAAATAACCCTCGAGAACAATGTGGGCCCAGCCGACAGAATCCAAAAGGAGTGCTGCAGCGAAAAGGGAGTGTGAAGGAAAATAGGCCGATGTGAAACTGTCTATTTGGCCACTGTTTTTGATCTTCTCAGCTACGTAAGCATAATCGTAAATATCTCCTGCCAATTATGGCACCAGAGCTACGAGGTAAGAGTCTTATCTCCAAGCTTTGAGGAGGCTTGATATTTATATTGTAAGTGTTATACATAACTGAGAAGTGTGAACTGCTTGTTGATTGAAGGGTTGAAATCTTCACACTGGAAAAGTGTGATTCTCAAGCATGTGGAGATTCTTACGCCAGAGCAGGGAATCAGTTCTGGCGTGTAATATGCACATTTTCTGCAAGAGAATAGATGACAGACATGTACGTGAGACCGGAACATGCATTGCTTCAATTCTCTACTGCAACACATTAAGGGGTTCAATTTGATGTGTTTGATTTCCCAGCTGTAAAGTCTAGATAAAATAAGTTCAAGGTGGTAGCTATGGCTCTAAACCAGCATAAACCAGCTCCTGACCAGCTTAAACCAGCTCAAACCAGCAGCCATGCTTCAAAACATAACTAACCAGCCTATGTTGTTTTATTCAACAGGGAAGAAATACATCAGCATTTCAATTAGACCAAAGTTAACACATGAAGGCCAGACTTCTTCAACCCTACTTTTGGAGACCCACTTTCCTAATGGAGTTTAACATCAAAATTAATCGAACACACCAGAACCAGCTAACCAGGTTGCATTGAAGGAGATTGGAATTAAACTATTGCAGGACAACAGTTCTCCAAGAGTAGGCTTGAAGACTTTTGGGATTTTGACATATTGATTTTGCGCCTGATATCATGATGAAAACATACATGTGGAAATTTTTTCACAAGACGCGAAATATGTACCACCATATACGTTTCAGGACATATTTGATGTGAAATGTCCACTGAGTGGTGCTAAAAGAGTGTTTGTTTTTTTTTTTTTCCCCGGAACAGATGAACGTATGGTATGTTTTATGTGTTATTGGTTTTGAATGTGGTGAACGTGATCGTAAAAATGCAAGCATGCGATTTTAGCTTGTTTTTTAATCTTTCAGCTCTTTCATATTGAGTCAGGATTCATACCCAAGGATTCCACATCTTAAGTCTAGTTTCTTGCTGGCTGAGCTACCGAGCAAGCTTGTTATGTCCAGAAAGCAAAACATATGGAACTGTAATCATATCTGTGCACAAAAATGATTATAAATGCTCGCTTCTAGTGTTCAGTTCTGTTGGAAACTGCAGTGATATGTTCTTATTGGTATGTATTTTGTGCCTTGTGAGAAAAGTTCCCACAGGTATGTTTTCATCATGAGATCAGGTTGTTGATTTCATAAGGTCTCTGAGGTGGTCATGATTGGAACGTTGAAAGCTGGTTGTTGTTTATTGCTGTTTGTTTCAGCTGCTCAATGTCATTAATTGGTCCAAGGTGGTTTTGGTGGTCAACCTGCTGGATTACCATCTCGGTCAAGGGACTTTTTTGAAAAAAAAAAAAAAAAAAAAAAGTGATCAAGATGGTCTACCACGTCAGCGAATGTAGCCTACCAGCTAGTGGTTTCTGGTGTCTAACTGGTCCATCTTGGCCAGTTCCTGGATGGCCACTGTGCTGTAGAGTTTGTCTCCAACCCTAACCAAACACCTGAACCAGCTAATCAAGGTTTTCAGGATAACTAGAAATGTCCGGACAAGTGTTTTGCAGCTCGTTGGAGCTAAACTCTGTAGGATAGTGGCCCATGAATCATCTAGTTGAGATAGTTGACTAGTTGGACTACCATCTCAAGGACTCTACTGGGGGAAATAGTTTATACCTGTTTAAAGTGGTTTTACTAGTCATTGGAACAAGGTGGCTTGTTTGTTGCTGGTTTAAGAAAGTCTACAAGAATAGCCAGGGTAACCTCACTTGCTGGGAGTTGAGCTGGTCAGCCACCTAAAACCACCTTGTACCAGATTATGGTTGTTGGAAACATTAGAGATGGAGTCTAGCTGATCCATGATGGTCATTAGCTGTTCCAAGATGTTTTAGGTGCTTGATCAGATGGATTATATTGTTCAAGAGCCCTGCTGAAAAAGAAAAAAAGTCATCAAGATGGTCTTTTAATGGAATTTGGTAACTATTTGTTGTTGATACAAGATGGCCTCAGCGGGATGGCAGCGGGTATAGTGCCAACAGGTAGAAGTTGAGCAGGTCTACCACCTACCAACTTTTTAAATATTTTGGTCATTTTTGGAAAGTTTCAGGGGATTTGTCTGTCCCTTTGCACCACTATGTATACCTTCTAGGAACTAGATTATGGTATCATGGCTTAAAATATGGTTTCTCTTGTCTAGCTGGTCCATCCTGGGGTTCTTTTCCCAAAAGCACTGTTAGCTAACTGTGGTCATAAGTTCCATTGAACTCTATTGGTAACAACAGAACTTGTGACCATAGTTGCTTTTGGGAAACGCACCCCTGGTTAATTGCTGGTCTATGATGGTTTAAGTCAGTGGTTCTCAGCTCTGACCCTCGAGGTCCACTTTCCTGCGCAGTTTAGCTTCATCACTAATCAAACACCCCTGAACAAGCCAATTAAGGTCTTCAGGATCACTAGAAAGTTATTAGCAGGCAAGTTTGATCAAGGTTGGCACTAAACTCTGCAGGAAAGTAGACCCCGATGGCCAGAGTTGAAAACCCCTGGTTTAGGTGGTTGACTAGCTGGACTTATACCTGTTTTTGTTGCCAGTCCAGTATGGTCTACCAGGTTACCCAACACTGAGTTGAGCTGGCTGGTCAACTAGTTCATGGTGGCTGGTGTCTAGCACAGGGGTGCACAAACTCTGTCCTGGTGGGACATTGTCCTGCAGAGTTTAACTCCAACCCCAGTTAAACACATCTAAACCAGCTAATCAAGCTCTTACTTGGCATACTAGAAACTTCACGGCAGGTGTGTTTAGGCAAGTTGGAGCTAAATTCTGCAGGACACCGGCCCTCCAGGACTGAGTTTGGTTTATATCAGTGGTCTCAATCTCAGTTCCTGAAGGACCACAGCCCTGCAGAATTTAGCTTCAACCAGCTCCAGCTAACCTGCTTGGAAGTTTCTAGTAATCCTGAAGGCCTTGAAGAGTTTGCTCAGTTGTGTTTAATTAGGGTTGTGTCTACCAGTTCAAGTTTGCTTTTAGAATTGCTGGAAGATTATCAAGCAGTTTATCAGTTGCCCACCAGATTGAGCTTGTCAGCTACCAAAACCCTAACTTTTTCAGATGGGACTGGCACATAAGAAGAAAAAAAACAAAACAAAAAACAGGATATATCCGCAACTATTAAACCTACTGTATGCACCTGTCTTCAGTTTAGTTGATGCAAATCAAGCCTTTTTTTATTTTAACTACATCTAAGATGCAATGAATGAAGGGAGGGGTTTATTGTCAGTAGTACCCAGAGCTTACTTTTGGATGTAAGACAACTTCAGATGAAGGGTTTGCACCCCACACCAATAATCGCCAGTCTTGTTAAATAGGTGCTTCAATGACTTTGATTTCTACTGTCTTACCTGCAAGCGCAGTTAGTTCTGAAGTAGGTATTGATTTTTTTTTTTTTTTTTCCTCCGCAGTGAGTACAGCTTCTCCCTTGATAATGAATAGCAAAGTGTAGGGCTTTCACATCTGTATGGAACCATTTGACTTCTCTGCTAGGTCCTTCAATCATTCCATAGGTTATTATGTACATTTCGAACAAACCATCTTACAGAGCCTGGACAAAAGACATAACATGTCCTTATAACTAGATTTGCCACAGCGGAACTAACATACATCAGAAGAAGCAGGTAGGCCATTATGCTACATTTCTCAACGAAAATTACCCACATATGACTGAAAGGATCAACTAAACGTCAGTATTTTGTGATTCAAGCTGATTTAATTGCAGACAATTGCTGACAAGTGTGCACGTACACTGATGCCACAGTGTCGTCATACATAAATTAGGTGTGTAAATTTAAGGAAGACTCAAAACACAGTCTGCTCAAGCTGAGTTAATGTGTTATGTGTCAGTTTGTGCCCGCTGGTGGTGTTATTCGTGGAATGGAGAAGTATGTGCCCGTGCTTTGATAACACACGCTGCTCTTGCTGATTTAAATCAAGGGTGGCGTGCCATTGTGCAGAAAGACAGGCAAACAGAGGGGCCTTTGTGTGTGTGAGGTGTGTATGTGTGTGACGAGATTAGGCTTGCCAAAGCCCACCCTCTAAAATGCTTGCAAATATTGTGCAAGCTGCCATTATAAAATCAACATGCTTAGTAAAAAAGGAGTATTCAAAAGGCTAATATTGTAGAAAGATTTAGATATCAGTGGTTTTGGAAGGTGTGTTTGACATCCAAGGTCAGGCACTTGTCTAGACAGCTTAGTTAAGTGAAGGAACTGGTTTACTGATAACATTATTAATATTATACATGATTGAAATATGTACAGGTATTAGCATTTTTTGGTTTGGAGGCATGTGAGGACATTGAAATAGATGCATGATCAAATTGTGGAAGTGCCGGATCCGGATTCAGCTTGTTCCGGCACAAATTATGCCCTGCATGCTTCCCCTTCAGGATTAGCTGTGCATGAGAATCAACACAGACAGCAAGATTTTCTCAGAAATGTAACATTTACAAGAATGATACAATGTTTACTGCAATTGTGATTTCTTTGCAAGTACATTTATGCCTCCCCTGTGCCACATTAAAGTCTGTTTAAATGCACCTTTTCACAATATATGCCTTTTTTCCGGTGTAAAGACAGCTCTAGAGAAAAAGCCTAGCCCAGATTTTTTGAAATGCAAAAGCAACCTAAATTTATCAAATTTATTTTCCATAAAACGTAATGATGTAACTTTTTGAAATTTTTGTAGCATTTTTATGCAGAAAAGAATTAAGCAGTATTTCACTAGTGTTCCAATAGTACTGGGTGATAAACCGGTGCTTTATGTATATTGCCAAAGCCCACAAAATTAGCATTGCTTAATTTTATATTGCCAGCAAAATCCTTGCGAATATATTGTGAATATATCAAATATTCAATATTTGTCTCCTAGTTCCAGAGTCCAATAAATGCTCTTAAGAAAGAGGCGGATAACAATATTGATGTCGCTCACACGTTATAAAGATCTAGGAATTCCCTAGTGTGCAGACTGGGGTTGCTATCCGATAACCACAAGCGCCGGACATAAACCATTTTCAAATGTCCTGTGGTTGTGAGAGGCATTGGGGTTATTATGATGGTGATGGCTATATCAGGAAGAGGAGGGGATCGTTGTACAAATTAATTGAATAATTTATCAAGCGAAGCCATGATTAGTCAGGTCTGAATCAATGGAGTACAGGCAAATGTGCTTGATTAGACGATCAGGCTGACCCGTAACTAGCAGACAGTCTATGATGAGCCGATATTCTGTTATGAGTGCTCATGGCAAAGACTTAAATCAGATTAAATCAGATTATTGGCACTACTACTGCTGTCATTTTGTTTATGGTGTATAGATGAAAAGATTGATAGATACTGTATGTTAGTTACATTAGTTAGATACTGTACCGAGGTAAGTAGGTAGGTAGGTAGCTAGGTAGATACTGTACGTAGATAGATAGATAGATAGACAGATACTGTAGGTAGGTAGATAGGTAAGTAGATATATACTGTACATAGTAGAGTACTGCCAGATAGATAGATAGATAGTTAGATACTGTACGTAGGTAGGTAAGTAGGTAAATACTGTAGGTAGGTAGCTAGGTGGATACTGTACGTAGACACTGTACGTAGATAGATAGATAGATAGATAGATAGATAGATACTGTATGTAGGTAGGTAAGTAGGTCGCTAGGTAGATACTGTAGGTAGGTAGCTAGGTAGATACTGTACGTAGATAGATAGATACTGTATGCAGGTAGATAGGTAAGCAGATATATACTGTACATAGTAGTGTACTGCCAGATAGATAGATAGATAGATAGATAAATAGATAGATAGTTAGATACTGTACGTAGGTAGGTAAGTAGGTAGATACTGTATGTAGATACTGTACGTAGATAGATAGATAGATAGATAGATAGACAGATAGATACTGTATGTAGGTAGACAGATAGATGCGGAGTCCTTGGGTACGAATCCTGTGAAAAACATAACTCACGTTGAAAGAGCTGAAAGAGTTGAAAGATGAGAGATCGAGCAACAAGCTATGTTTTAATAACGTTACACCTACCCCAACCATAAATTTGCCCCTTCCAATAATGCAAAACCAGTACTTATTGTACAGTACATCTGTATACCATCTAGCATTTACCATAAAACATACCAGATGTATGTTCACCTGTTCCGGGAAAAAAACAAAAACAAACACTCTTTTAGTGCCACTCATTGGACATTTCTGTTGGAAACTGCAGTTATATGTAGTTATTGGTACTTATTTTGTGTCATGCAAAAAAAGTTCTGCCAGGTAAGTTTTCGCCATGAGAACTGGGTTGCATTTCCTGAACAATGACGTAACTCACTGATTAAGCTCCATAGTACAATACATTGTTGTGGAAACGAACTACAGTCATGGCCAAAAATATCGGCACCCTTGCAATTCTGTCAGAAAATACAACCCTTCTCTCAGAAAATTGTTGTAGTTGAAAATGTTTTGGTACTCACATGTTTATTTATTTATTTATTTTTTGTTTGCATTGGAACAACACACACAAAAACAAAAAAAAAAAAAAAAAAAAAAGAGAAGAAAAGTCAAATCTGATACAATTCCACACAGAACCCAAAACATGCACTGGACAAAATTATTTGCACCCTTAACTTAATATTTGGGAGCACCCCTTTTGGAATAATAACTGAAATCAATCGCTTCCTGTAACCATGAATGAGTTTCTTACACCTCTGTACTGGAATTTTGGACCACTCTTCTTTTGCAAACTGCTCCAGGTCATTCAGATTTGAAGGATGTCTTCTCCCAACTGCTGTTCTGAGATCTCTCCACAGGTGTTCTATGGGATTCAGATCTGGACTCATTGCTGGCCATTTCAGAACTCTCCAGCACTTTGTTTGTAACCATTTCTGAATGCTTTTTGAAGTGTGTTTTGGGTCATTGTCCTGCTGGAAGACCTATGACCTCTGGTGGAGACACAGCTTTCTGACACTGGCCACTACGTTGCGCCCCAGAATTCTTTGGTAATCATCAGATTTCATGATACCGTTCACACAGTCAAGGCTTCCAGTGCCAGAAGCAGCAAATCAACCCCCAACACATCTTTGAACCTCCACCATGTTTGACTGTAGGGACTGTGTTCTTTTCTTTAAAGACCTCAATTCTTTGTCTGTAAACAGTGCCATGATGTCCTTTACCAAAAAGCTCTACTTTTGTCTCATCTGTCCACGCTCTCCCAGAAGGATTGTGGTTTTGACACATAAGTTTTGGCAAACTCCAGTCTTGCTTTTTTATGCCTTTGTGTCAGCAGTGGTGTCCTCCTGGGTATCCTACCATAGCGTCCCTTTTCATTCAGATGGAGACGGATGTAGCTGCAGTTTCAACCACGTAAGTTTGCAACGCTGTTTGTGAATGTTTGTTTGAGCTATGGTTTCGGGGAAACACAGAGTCATTGAACTATGTTGGTAACGACGGAACTTGCGACCATAGTTTGCTTACCATGCTTTTGGGAAACGCGTCCCAGGTTGGTTATCTGACATGTTTCTTGTTCACGACACGACACGATTTTAGGAGTAAATTATTGCGTCGTGTTATCTGACACAGTGACTGTCGTAACCCTGGTAGCACACACACATCTCGGAGACATCTGTTTGATGTCTGCATTTACATCTGCAAGACGTATTTTTAACGTATCTGCAATATTTTTATTAGATGTTTCCTATCAGATGTCAAATAGACGTCTATTAGATGTCTTTAAAATGTTTATGATTTAGATTGTATGCAAAACTGACATCTTACAGACGTCTGCCAGATGTTTGTACACAGCAGATGCTTTCCAGATCAAGAGATCTTTAACAGACATCTTGCAGATGTACGTGTGCTATCTGGGAACCGACAAAAAAATCATGTTGTCTGAACCACCCATGATGCTAATGGTTCTGTTTGGTGGTGTGCAGTGAAGGGTACCAGAAGCTGTTTTTCTTTTTTTTTTTTTAATGGATGTCAATGGAGCAGAGGTTTCACTACGCTCAATAAACAGCTTTTGTGAAGAAACAGATTAGATAACTGAATGATAACTGAATGAATTGACTGCCTATTGGGTAATCTTTAACTTGTTTGCCATTAAACAATGCTTTTGGATTAAACAATTTTTTGAGTTTACACCGAAACAAATGCAATTTTATAAAAGAAGTTACAGTCTTTTTGCGACAGGTGGAATTCATCTACTTCTCAATCATTCCCATGGTATCCATAAACGTCGAATGACTGCACAACTCTGGCTGAAATTCAGTGATAACAAGGCACACGTGATACAAGTTGACCGTTACGCCTTCTCCAATGGTAAGTAATACAGAACCTCGTATTTCCCAGTAATAGGGCAATCTCTGGCTCCAGAGTGCAACACAAATCTTTTTTGCTAATATTCACTTACAGATTTAACTGAGGGAGTTTTTGCTTTCGTTTGAGGTTGCTATTCACTGTGTGAGAAAACAGACATGTGGTGTGAGAATTAGCAACTCATAGATAGATAGCTAGATAGATAAACGTGAGAAACAGTTAACTAGCTAATCTTGTTAAACGCCAGCTTGGCCAGACTGGAAAATGAACTAGAACAGCTTAAACCACATAAGACCAGCAAACCACCTTAGGCTGCACTCTTAAAATCCTCCAGAAAAGCTGCATAGAAAAAAATAAATAAATAAATACATGAAAAGAAAAAACATATCTCACAAACAGGCCACATAAGCGATAACATATCTCTCAATTTCTGTTACTAGCCTGCAGCCAGGCTTTCTCCAGCCATCATAAATACATATAACAGCTACACTTACATGCTAAACCACATCGCCAAATTCAGATCTGTCCCACACTGTGAAGCTAAAACGATTTTTTCATTTTGTCTTTTTTTCCTCGACTCTGCACCAGGATATAGCTTCTAGCACGTTAACACCATTAGCCACACCACCGATTGCGCTAGCAAAGACACTTATCAATCCCCTCAGTGCTAGCATCTCGGCGTTTGCGCCAAATGCTACTTTGCTAGCAGGAGGATGGCGAATCCTTCCTGTTTTTTTTTTTTTTAAATGTACAGGCCAATGGGTATTTTTAACCACGGCATGTGCAGAGGCTATTTGTGTTTCACTTTTCTGTGCCGGTATGGCAGGAAGCAGCTAACAGTGCAAATATTTTAGTGGTGGGAACTTGTTGAAATTATAACTTTGTTGATGGTATTCATTGAGAAACTGTATGGGGATTATTTTTATCCATCAGAAGTTGATTGAATGTTGAAATACAATAATTTTACAAATATTTAGCTTTAGTGCGCCACCCACGCACATGTGCTGTGGGCAGGAATGAAAACTCAGAGCACACGGTTTGTAGAGAAGTTGTGTGCTGCTTTGTTTCTAGGAAAATGTAAATAGATTTTTTGCATGGTGGAAGATAAAATGCATCAGAATAAGAGGGCCCAAGACTTATCTAGTGACCTGAATATAACACTTGGTTCCTAAAGATAAGCTTTTAACCCTGACATATGTAGCAACATGCTAACATTCACTCACAGCACTTTAGTAAGAACATTACAGTGCCCAGCATTATATCAAAATGTATTGAATTTTCTGTAGTAAAGCACATTTAGATTTTTTTTTCTAAAAGTCTAAACTGTTAAAGTGATACAAATGACCTAATATACTACTGAAGAAAAAAAATTGAAAATGTCTTTGAAAAAATATTTATTTATTTATTTATTTATTTATTGATAAATAAAAACAAATGTAGTTATGCTGTGTATTTATTTATTAATTTACCATTAATAAACACATATACAATCAAAACTAAACCAGCTTATTTATTGTAAATATTATATTTATAAAAATATCTAAATAATAAACATACAATATAACTATACCACCTTTAATAGTTTATTTCTAACTGTTATTTATGTAAACTGTTTTATGTATGTTCATAACATACATAAAGCTAGTGTATTTAGATTTAGATATTATATATTTAGTGCAGTTATTTAAAATAGTGAGTATTTATATACTATGCTATATATTATATGTAATCATCAAAATTAATTAGCTAATTATTTTAACAAAATAAATTCTAAGAAAACGGATAAACGTTTGCCTGTAAAGGCATGTGGGACCACCTCTAAAATAAAATAAAATAAAATAGTAAAATAAAATAATTTTGTAGGCTTTGTAATGTTGGCAGGGCAAGTTAAAATAATAATAATAATAATGACAAAAATAACACAAAATAAACAAAATAAAGCAAAACAAAACAAAACAAATAAAATAAAATAAAATAAAATAAAATAAAATAAAATAAAATAAAATAAAATAAAATAAATGTGCTGATTTTATTATCTGTTGTTGGCAAGTTAAAAAAAAAATAAAATAAAAAAAATAAAAAATAAATAAATAAATAAATAAATAAATAAATAAATAAATACACATTTGTTGTGTTTTATCTAAAATAAATGGACAGAAAATTAAATTCAATTAAATTAAATAAAAAAAATAAAATTCAATAAAAATAAAATAAAATTAAATAAAATAAAAATAAAAGTGCTTGTTTTATTATCTTTTGTTGGTAAGTAAAAAAAAAAAAAAAAAAAAAAAGAAATACTGGCCTGACTGGGACAGACAGACAGACAGATAGCTAGATAGATAGATAGATAGATAGATAGACAGACAGATAAACATTTATTGTGTTTTATATGAAATAAAATAAAATAAAATAAAATAAAATAAATGTCTATCTAGCATACAGGACATACAAATAAAATAAACTAAAATAAATAAATAAATAAATATATAAATAAATAAATAAATACTAGCCTGACTGGGACAGAAAATAAATAAATAAATAAATAAATAAATAAATAAATAAATAAATAAATAAATAAATAAATAAATAAATAAACATTTGTTGTGTTTTATCTAAACATAAATGGACAGAAAATTAATAAAATAAAATAAAATAAAATAAAATAAAACAAATGTCTATCTAACATACAGGTCATACAAATAAAATAAAATAAATTAAATTAAAATAAAATAAATTAAAATAAAATAAAATAAAATAAAATAAAATAAAATAAATAAATAAATAAATAAATAAATAAATAAATAAATAAATACTAGCCTGACTGGGACAGAAAATAAATAAATAAATAAATAAATAAATAAATAAATAAATAAATAAATAAATAAACATTTGTTGTGTTTTATCTAAAAATAAATGGACAGAAAATTAATAAAATAAAATAAAATAAAATAAAATTCAATTAAATTAAAAAAAATAAATAAATAAAAATAAAATAAAAATAAAAGTGCTTGTTTTATTATCTATTGTTGGTAAGTAAAAAAAAAAAAAGAAATACTGGCCTGACTGGGACTAATAAATAAAATAAAATATGTCTATCTAGCATGCAGGACATACAAATAAAATAAATAAATAAATAAATAATAAAAAAAATAAAAATAAAAAACCTTTATATGAAATATATGCTCTAATACTCCATTTGCCCATCTATCAAGTGGTTGTGTTTGGCATTCCCACAGCGTTTATCCCACCTTCACTCTCACTTTACATTTCACAGGGGTCCTGAACGATCCAGACTTGGACGGTTTGAGAACAGACAGACCCGGATCTTTTGAAATTACAGCATCTCCCGAACACGAGCAGGCCTGCCAACTCCCCTCAAAGCTCAAGAGGATGATTAATGGGCAGGTAAAGACTTTCCGAGCCACGACTAGATACCTCAGCTAGGCCTCAGCGCGCAGATAAAAGTCAAAGCGGATCGCGGGGCCAAGCGTTCTCCTGCTAGAACAAAAAAGCCTCGTCACACAGAAAGCTTTCTGCATTCTCTGCAATCCCCGACACGTTCAGGCAGGTAACGGATATGCCGTCGAAAACAGCCAGAGGACTCTGTCAGTGCTGTTCTCGTTACATCAATTTGGTCCTGAAGACAGTGACTTCACCCCGTGTGACTCTGAATAGAGTGAAGCGACATCAAAGACACACTGAGCAAATATAAGCTATATGCAAACGAGTGACTGGCGCTTGCCAGAGAGACGGGTTAATTGGGAAAAGCAGAGCTCCAGCAATCTGTTTCATTGCTTTTTGCTCTCTGCGCGGGAAAGATGAAAGACGGAGCCTGAGAGTTTCCACCTTCTTCTGCGCTTGTCGGAGCTCAATGCGGCTTGTTTGTTGTGTTGCGCTTCTGTATCCGCAGGACAGAAGCGAACGGTTTGTTCAGAAGTTGACTGTATGTGGAGTTCACAGGCAGGTCTTGATCTCCACACTGAGAGCGACTCAAGCAGGTGTGAACTGTCTTTGAGCGAATGAAAGTGTGTGTGATACAGTCAGTGAGAGATTCTGTCTGTCTATCATTCTGTCTTTATTTATCATACATAATAAAACAAAATTAGTTATAGTAATAAATACGAATAAAGTTTAGTTTGCTAAATATGTACATCTAAATGTACATGATGAAATAGAAATACATAGTAAGTAAAATCAAACTAAAACAGCTATTAAGTTAGATTGTCTGTTTTTACATTTATTACATTTTATTAAAAATATTACGTTATTAAAAATAACGTAAATAAAGCTGGTGTATTTTTCGATCAATTCTAAATGTACACAAAAATGATATTAGTAATAATTACACACTAATTCAAATGATATAGTCACTGTACTTAGATTATTATACATGTAGATATGAATTGATGTAAACAAATAATACTAATAAACTACGCCTAAATAAGTAATAGTAATTAGCAATACATACTAATAAATCAACATGAACAAATTCAAATAGTAATGAACTACAACAGATTTATTTATTTCTTTGTGTATTGATTTATTCAGAATAAAAGCTAATAATAAATAATAATAATAATAATAATTATAATTATAACAAATGATGGTAGCAATAAAAACAATAATTCTAATAAATAAAATAGGTTTATTTACATTACTTAATAATAAAATATAATAATAATAATAATAATAATAATAATAATAATAATTAGCAATAACAAATGATGGTAGCAATAAAAACACAATAATTCTAATAATTAAAATAGGTTTATTTACATTACTTAATAATAAAATAATAATATAATAATAATAATGATAATAACAAAAATAAAAAAAATAGTAATAATTAAGTAATAATAATTAGCAGTAATAAATGATAGTAGCAATAAAAACAATAATTATAATAATTAAAATAAACGTATTTACGTAATAATAATAATAATAATAATAATAATAATAATAATAATAATAATAATAATAATAATAATAATAAAAACAATAATAATAATAATAATCAGCAATAATTCAAATAATCTGAATTTTGCTGCTGGAGTTAGATTGATTTGATTTAATTGATTGATTGATTGATTGATTGATTGGTTGATTTATTTATTTATTTATTTATTTATTAAACAATAAATATTAGTACTGAATAAGTAATGGTAATTAGGAATAATTAATTATATTTGTAATAAATATTATAATGTGAGATACATTATTATAAATGTACATACTATTAAATCAAGGTAAACAAATAATAGTAATAAACTACACCAGATTGATTGATTGATTGATTGTAAAAGCTCATAACAACAACAACAACAACAATACTACTACTACTACTATTAAATATTAGTAACAAATAAGTAATATTAATTAGCAATAACTCTTATAGTTCAGAATAAAGCTCATCTAATATTGCTGATGTAGAATTTTATTTATTTATTTATTTATTCAAGAATTAAACAATAAATAAGTTATAGTAATAAATAATTTTGACATAGTACTGTATTAAAATGTAACAAAAATATAATAATAATAATAATAATAATAATAATAATAATAATAATAATAATAATAATAATAATAATAATAAATAAAACACAGAATTGTAATTTTGACCAATGTATTCGTAATACTTTTAAGACTGATTCATTAAAATGACCTGCAGCAATCAAGTGATTCATTCACGAGTTGGAAAGCACATTATTCTGTATATGAGAAAGAGAATGACTGCCAAAATGTTATGTCTCTGTCTCGTTATACGCTTCACAAACTCAGCTAAAAGACATATATTTTGCAAGACTCAGCAGTGACGCAGCAGTGATCCTGAAGAGCCGTGCAGGAAAACAGGACTCCTGCATTCAAACATGTTTTAACCCCGAGGTCTATACTGCAATCACAGCCTATTCATTAACTTCCACTGGAGGACCTGGATGAAGCCTAACACACAATTAAATTGATTTAATCCCTGGATACGGTCTCATTATTTTGCATTAGAAGTTGTGGGAGAGGTGAATTGGAGTGGAATTAATGTGAATTATTCTAAAAGTGAAAAACACACACTTGGAACTAATTGACATCCCACATGGCAAAAATTAAAAATAAAAGAGATGTGTGGAGAGGAGCTGATTGTGTAAAAGGGAAGCGACACTATAATTTTAGATCATTATCAAACTATCTTTCTTAAGTCAACATGAAAAGCTATTCGGAACCCAATTTACGTTAAAAAAACAGGTTATTCATCAAGAAAAAAATATAGAACGGGACTCGATTTATATAATTATTTTGTGGAATAACATGTACTAATAAATCAAACACAATCAAGCCAGGAATATTCATTAAGGAAGTAAATGGGGTCAAATCTGATTAGCTATAGACCATACATACATACATACAAACAATGGAGAACGAAACATAAATAAATAAATAAATAAATAAATAAATAAATAAATAAATAAATAAATAAATAAATAAATAAATACACATATTTCCGCATAAATAAATATATAAATAGTTAAATGTACAAACAAATATAATAATAATAATAATAATAATAATAATAATAATAATAATAATAATAATAATAATAATAAAATAGAAGTGTTTGTAATAATACAAATAAGTAATACATAAACTGATTATAAACTGATTTTTTACTATTAGTTGCAATGTTTTAAGTTCAAAATAAATGAATTAATAAATCAATAAATACTGTGTTGTTAAGAAAGAAAGAAATTGATTATAAATTGATTATATTTATTTTTACTATTATTTGCCATTTTATTATGTTTAAACAAACAAACAAACAAAATAAGTAAATAAATAACCTTTTTATTTATTTATTTATTTTATGTACATAGTAAAATAATGTAAACCACTCATAGCAAAAATAAATAAACAAATAAATAAATAAATAAATAAATTAAAATAATTTATAATCATTATCATCATTAACATTTTTACTCTGATTAATTTACATGGTTCTGTTTTAATTATTACGCACATTTATTGTAAACAAACATATTTATTTATTTTATTTATTTATTTATTTATTTAGTGCGTTTAGATTGTCTAATTATGTCTCATAAATAAACTACACTGACAATATTTTTTACTATTAGTTATAATATTATTTATATTAAAATATTTATGTATTTGATCTATGTTTGTAATCAATCAATCAATCAGTCATTCAATCAATCATTCAATCAGACCCCCTAAATAGATCTTTTGTACAGTCCACATGGTCCTAACCAAAAAAAAAAAAAAAAATTAAAAAAAATCAGAACTATATTAAAATGAATGGGTTAATTGCATATCTCAAATTGCACAGCCTACAGGTGCCAAAGAGGCCAAAAATAGTGCAGTTATCATCAGGAAACAATACGGACTGTAGTACAATGCAACCAGTAATTTAGCATTTTTAGCCCACCAGCATGACAGAAAATTACTGATGTATTCATATTAAACTTTCAGCTCTTCTAGTTGGAAAGGAGCGTTTCCATGGCAACCACACAAAGACTGCGCTCCTGAGAACCGAACCGAGCGCTTCCCTTTCTCTCTCCCAGACTCTCTTTCTAGGTAATACATATTCGCTCGGAGGTGACGTCACTCGTGCTGCTTGCTTCGGAACAAACTGACCAGAATGTACGGGGAAATTATAAATAGGTTCTACTCAAAAGCCATCGTAATGGAGATTCCTGTGCTTGATTTGTTCAGAAAATGTTCATGTGATGTGCCCATTCATTTTCAGAGCAACTCAAGGGCTGCAGAAAACTTGTTCGGATCAAGAGGTTATTTATTTATGTATTTATGTATTTATTTATTATTTAAATATTATTTATTTATTTACTTTGTATTCTTATTTATTTATTTATTTAATCACCGAATAGTCACAGTGTTGGTCAACAGGATCTGTTTTTCCACAGAAAGCTGGAATTTTGCACAACACATAACATCCCCATCCATAGGCTTCTTTGGGGGAGCAGCTGTGGACTTTCACAGGCATGACCCAGATCCTCAGATGGTCAGTTGGGTCTGGTTCCACACGCTTTGTCTGGGTAATTACGTTCATTTTATGCTTTACCATTGCCTCTGAAATGGTGTCATTGACCAATCAGAATCCATGAATGCTTTCTGTTTGTTCACATGAAGTGATTTTGAGCCCACATTGTGAGATGTGGGACACAAAATAGAAACAGTTTTCATGGCTGAAATACTCTACATGGGGAGCAGGGAATGTCTGACATTAGCATGTTGCTAAGCTAACAACTAGATTTCGTCCAGTGTTGCCAAGTCTGTCATTTTCCAGTGGAAATGGGCTACTTTAACACTGTTGCCATGGGTTGTTTTTGATGTCATATTTAGCCCCTTAAATATGAATTTGCCAGGAGAACCCTGACAAAAAACCTTGTATTTTATCCCCTGGAACGTGATTGGGCTAGTTTTGGGCCAGTTTTGAGTAGCATTTGGGCGGGGTTCGTTGTGAAAACCTGGCAACCCTGGTTTCATCCCACTTTCAGCGTGCTTGGCTTCCCATATGTACAGCTAAACAGCGGTTCTCTTGCTCTCAGTTATGTTGCTTCTACCGACTGTTTATTGCTGTAGGTATGCAAAGCAGAGATGTATACGCTACGCCCTCTTCTGAAGATGGGGCGGGAATATGCAGCTCATGTGGATTTAAAGTGATACACACCAAAACAGCTCTTTGTTGACACGCCCCAAAAATGACATTTTCCACATGTTATGTTAAATTATCGGAGCCGAAATTTCACAGACACTTTTTGGGGACACCCAAGAACAATATTAAATCTTGTACAAAGATGTTCTCTTTAACAAGGTGGCTGAAATGATGCATTTGAACTGCATTAATCCATTTATTACTTATACTTTGACTTCATCTGCCTTAATCTTTAAACAGCATTATAGGTGGGCTTTATTCATGCAGGATGTACACTGTAAAAAACAGTTTGTTGAGTCAACTTAAAATAATTTGTAACCTGGCTGCCTTAAAATTTTAAGTTCAGTCAACTCAAAAAAAAAAAAAAAAAGTGTATTCAACTTGCAATGTTAAATTATACTAAGTGACAACTTAGATATTTGAGTTGAATCAACTTAAAATGTTAAGGCAGCTGGGTTACTTACCCATCTGATAAGTTTAGCAAACACAAATATCTAAGTTGTTACTTAGTACAACTTAACATTTCAAATTGACTAAACTTATTTTAGGTGACTGAACTTAAAATTTTAAGGCAGCAGGGTAACAACTATTTTAAGCTGACTTAACATATTGTGTTTTTTTTTTTTTTTTTTTACAGTGTATGCTATACTGCTTTGTATTTTGTCCATAATGAGATATCCAAAGAGGCCCAATGGAATCTGTGGAATTTTCTGCCATATAAATGGAAAATATTCCTTTATGTTATGGTAGACATATTACCAGAGCCAGATTTCTTTTGGAAAGCTCCTGAAAGTGTAAAAATGACTTTTTCCCTGTCTGCTGTTTTTGATGTCAAAGAATCATTGACTTACTGGCCTCAAGCAATTCAATCAACTCAATGGCTCATTGAGAAAAACGCGCCTGTGGCGACATCTGTTCGTTCTTGTACGTTCTGTGACACATTCAAAGTAAAATGTCCAGTGAGTGGTGCTAAAAGCATGTTCAGTTTCATCCAAAACAGATAAAAATCTGATCACTTTTTTTTTTTTTTTTTTACATTGGTTGTTGTATGTATCATGCAGTTTTGCCAAGCCTGTGGTTTTCCTGTGGAATTGGGCTACTTTAACACTGTCATCGTGGGTTTGTTTTTGATGTCTGCGGGTTGAAGCGTCCCCAATAACATCATATTTAGCCACTGAAATACAAATTTACCAGGGGAAACCTGACAAAAAAAGTGTGTATTTTATCCCACGGGAAAACGATTTTTAATGGGGGACCCTCCTCGAAATGCGATTGGGCTAGTTTTGGGCTAGTTTTGATAAGCTCTTGGGCAAGTTTTGTTGTGAAAACCTGGCAACCCTGGTATCATGGCAGTTAAAAAATGAAGTGTCGCTAAAAGATCACTGCTCTGTTATGTTTGAAAATAATGCACTGCAAACACTAAACCAGACCTTAAATCTAACCAATGGTGTTAACAAAAGCAAATGTGAGGTGTAAATGCATTTTAGATCTTTTTCTTGTGACTCGTGTTTCACAAGACTCGTACCCGAGCATTTCGGATCACAAATGCGACATTGAACCGGGTGTGCTACCGAGCATGCTTATTAAATTAGAAAAGCCGTACATATGGAGCAAAATGTATTATTATGACAATTATCTTAATATTGGTGAATATTACTAAAATTTGTTGATGTTTCACTGCCTTTAGGGTTAATTTTAGCTGGAAACTGCAGTGAATTGTATGTTTTTGGAGCCTATGTCGATATAAACGCACCATAAGGCAGGATCATTTTAATGGCTTCCGTTTGGGCCAGCATCTATGATATCGAAAAGTGTTTCCTGGGTGGGCAGCTTACTTAAGTTCGGCGCCCTAGTGAACCTGAGATCTGTTTTGAAGTTGCTGTGATAAGAGCGAACACGATATGAAAGGAAAATCAAGTCCTGGATATGTCTAAAAGGGCAAATTCTGTATTGTGTGTGGAAATCCCCCCTTGGTTTCCTTTGCTTTCCTCAGCTGTCAGTTTAGGCCTCTGAATAGCACAGCTGCGCTCCTACCTGCCCTCGCATGAACCGCACGTCACCTCACAATCAGCTCTGTGCTGCTTCCCGGGGCGGTACAAAGTACAAAATAAAACGCTAATCATCCATAACCGTCCCCCTCCATGTCACGGGGAGAGTAAAGAGACCATCCAACAAAACATAAATGATTCATCAAGGGCTTTTTCTCATTTGCGCTCTTATTTTCCGCTTTCCCCATTCATTTTATGGCATCTTTTTTGTCCTTCCTGTTCGGGTGGAATCACAGCCTCTGTTTTCACTTTCGTGTCAGCGGCAGGCAGACAGCTCCAGTTTTTCGCTGCTCCATTTTCGGATGAACAAAGCCAATCCAGCTGTGTTGTCAGAAGGAGATGATTCTCTCTTTCTTTCTCTCGCTCTCTCTTCTATTTGTTTCTCACCACCCTCCTCTTTTTCCATGCAGTTAACACACACTCTTCTCGACTTGGCAATAAATTCTGTCAGATTTAATAAAAGGCTACATCTCTCACGCCGTGTACAGCAGTTTGGAAGACTCCTGCTGGTTTGGAGAGGACCCACCTGTCCTAAAAACAACCTAAGGCTGTGACCTCTCACCTATTCTTGCTATAAACCATATTTTGACCCTAAAAGGGTCATATTAATGAGGAAATAATGTACTTTAAAGGTGTTGGATGTCATTTTTGACTGTACTAAAGCATAAAAATACCATAATATTTTTGCAGATAAAAAACAAAAAACAATACTACAAGCATTTATTCTAACTTGAATGTGCATTCGGTGTCGGAATAACTATTTTTGTTTTGGACTGTGTAATTCCACCCACTGCCAATTTAGCCAATAGGCATTTCAACACCCCGGGTTGCTAGTTACCAGTGGAAAACACAACATACTGCAGCCATGGAAACCAGGAAATGAACTGGATCGGACGTCACAGATTCTACCCAACTCAAAAGCTCTGTGACCAGAGCCTTCCATTGTTAACTGTGCTAACAACTCTCTCCAATATTTTCATTTGATTGAAACATTTTACTGCAGTATATATCGATATATTGTAACACTCATAAACATCGACTCCACTGTATATCCAGACCATTTATTTGTGGTGTTAACTAAAGTAACCAAATCCATACCAGCCACTAAGCAAAAAAGCCTAAATAGCAAAAATCACTAACTACTATTCAGAAAACATTATCAGACACAAAGCAATGCCCTAATAACCACCCTAAACACTTTAGCAACAACTTATTAAAGCCAAGTAACCACTAGAACATTCCAGAAATCTCATAGCAACACAATAAATATTCTAAATGCCACTTAACCACTTAAACTCTCTACCAAACATTAAGCAATAACCTAGCAACCACTCAGAACACCTTAGCAACTGCATAACATTCTAAAAAAAATAGTCAGAACACCCTAACAATCACATAAGTACAAAGAGAACTTTCAGAACACGTTAGTTACCACCTTAGCAATCACCCAGAACACTCTACTACCACTAAGCAACACCCTAGCAAACCCTCAGAACACCTTATCAGCGACACTAACACCCTAGTAACCATCCAAAACACTTTAGCAAAGGCCTACTGATGTCCAAGCAATTACCCAAAGCAGCCTAGCATAATGTTAATGTTAAAATAATAACATATTAACATTCAGGACACCATAGTTACCGTTTAGTGATACCCTAGCAACCACCCACAACACCTTAGCAACTGCATAACATTCTAAAAATACTCAGAACACCCTAAGAACCACATAAGAGCAAAAATATCTTTCAGAACATGTTAGCAATGGTTTAGCAATGCCCTAGCAACACTATAACAACCACTAAGCAATACTCTAGAAAACCCTAAGAACCTATTATCAGCTAATTAGCAACACCCTATTAACCACCCAGAACATTATACTAACCACTAAGCAATACCCTACCAAACCCTCAGAAAACCTTATTAGCCACTTAGTAACACCCTAGCAACCACCCAAAACACTTTAGCAAAGGCCTAGTATTGCCCAAGTAATCATCCAGAACACCCTAGAAACCACACAGTAACATATTAACATTCAGAACACCTTAGTTACCACTTAGTAATACCCTAGCAACCACCCAAACACCCTCGCAACCACATAGTAAGATATTAACATTCAAAGCACCTTAGTTACCATTTAGCGATATCCTAGCAACAACTGCAACCATGCAAACACACTAGCAACCACATAGTAACATATTAACATTCAGAACATCATAGTTACCATTTAGTGATACCCTAGCAACCACCCACAACACCTTAGCAACTGCAAACCATTTTAAAGCTACTCAAAACAACACCCTAAGAACCACATAAGAACAAAAATAACTTTCAGAACACATTAGTTACCATTTAGCAATACCCTAGCAACCACCCACAACACCTTAGCAACTCCATATCATTCTAAAAAATAAATAAATAAATAAATAAATAAATAAATAAATAAATAAAAATCTCAGAACATCCTTACAACCACATAAGAGCATAGGAACTTTCAGAACACCTTATTTACCAACTTAGCAATGGTTTAGCAATGCCTTAGCAACCACCCAGAACACTATACCAACCACTAAGCAATACCCTAGCAAACCCTTAGAACACCTTATCGGCCACATAAGCAATACCCTAGCAAACCCTAGCAAACCCTTAGCAACCACCCAAAATACTTTAGCAAAGGCCTAGTAATGCCCAATCAATCACCCAGAACACCCTAGCAACCACATAGCAACATATTAACATTCAGAACACCTTAGTTACCATTTAGTGATACCCTAGCAGTCACTGCAACCACCCAGAACACCCTAGAAACCACTTAGTAATATATTAACATTTAGCACACCTTGACACCAGCGTGGACGTTCTGAGAACGTTCTGGGAATGTCAACTGTCCCGAGAATGTCCTGTGAAGTTCTCCAAATAATGTCCCCCAAACCCTTTAAGAACTCCACATCATGGAATGTCCTGGGGATGTTACTAGGCGATCTCCTTGACACCAGAGTGGACGTTCTGAGAATGTTCTGAGAACATCATCTTTCCAAATAAAATATGGTCCCCTAAAAGTCCCGAGAATATCTTGAATGTTTTGTAGGGGTCCTCCAAATAATGTGCCCCAAACCTTTAAAGAACTCCACATCATGACCGTCTCAGAACATTCTGTGGACGTTCAGACATCCTTGACGTGAGCGAGGACGTTCCGAGGATGTTCTGGGAACGTAAAATGTATAGCGGGGTGGTTACCATTTAGTGATAAGCAATCACTGCAACGACTTAGAACACCCTAGCAACCACATAGTAACACATTAACTTTCAGAACACCTTAGTTACCATTTAGTGATACCCTAACAACCACTGCAACGACCCACAACTGAAAATACTCAGAATACCCAAACAACCACATAAGAACTAAAATAATGTTCATAATGTCTTTAGTTACCACCTCAGCGATGATTTAGCAATTCCCTAGCAACCACCCAGAACACTATACGAACCGTGTAGCAATACACTAGCAACCACCCACAACATCTCAGCAAAAGCCTAGAATACCTTAGTTACCATTTAAATTCAGAACAACTTAGTTACCATTTAGTGATACCCTAGCAACTACCCAGAATACCCTAGTAACTGCATAGCAACCACCCAAACCCCACTAGCACTGGAGTTTTTGCATGGCCAAGAGTCACTCATATTTTTATTTCAAAAGTTTCCACCAGCCAATCAAAACAGAGGTCATTTATATAGAGAAGTCTTAAAGGTACAGTATCAACAAATGTTTACATCCAAGTGTGCATCAAAGCCATGCGAGCAGCCCGTAAACCCTCAGAACTAAATTTTCATGGTGTTCACCTTCTAGACAAAAAAGCTGCGAGACTTTTCATGACGCACAAGTTCGTGTATGCACGTAGCTACCCGGAAAGATTAATTATTGTGGTTGACTTCACAATGATGGATGGTGGAGCTTTATCACAAAATTATATAAAAAATGGTTAACTACTGCCGTTTTGGTGACGTTCCCAGACCAGGTGGTAATGAGTCCTGACCGGTCTGTTGTGTTTTCTATGGTTTCCGAGATGGCTGACACAATGCAGAAATAATTGCTAACCTTGCAGTTATTTTGTTCAAAGAATAGAGGGAAAAACATCCAATTAGTCGCTAAATTCCCTCATTAGCAGACAATAATTGCTTAATAATTCATTGAATCATGGCTTTTCGCAGTTTTGGGAGTAATCTTCGGGGAAGGTATTGTTTACAAAGATGTAGCAAAGAAATACATCTCCGTGCAGGGATACAACCAGCCCTGCGGAGATATAAGGACGCACTGGCATTGAAAAATTGAATGTTTTGTTCTCCACCGCTCACCTGTCATCTGCCTTGTCATTCCTCGTCTCAAAGCTCACCTCAATCTCTCTCCCCTCCCTCCATATCCCTCTTTCCCTAGTCGTACGTCATTGAGATGTCCTCCGATGAAGAGAAATGGAGCGCAGCCGCTCACCCCTTCATCTTCCCTGTGTTTGTGTCTACATCATCTTCGGGATAGAGAAACCGCTACTTCATAATGACCTGACACCCGGATCACCGCCGAAAGACGGTTTACGACTGGAAGAGAGAGATGTAGAAGCTAAAAAACCCACAAACAAGCTAAATGTGACATGCATTCGGAGCTGGAGGCTATGATGAAAAGTTAACATCAAAATGCTCTTTTCTAGCTGAGGTAAAAATGCTTTCTCTGCTTATTAGCAGTCCCCGAGGAGAGCCGCACGCTGGCAGAAAAGCAAATACAATATCGCTCCAGTAACCTTAAAAGACCTGTGGTTCTTGAGTAAGTCAAGCAAGCATCTGCAAACAAGAGTGCCAGCCCACAGACTCGGTCTGTTTGGCGATTTGCAGCCGTCCTTTTTGTGCGAGCTGCTTCAGTCTGGTGGAAAGGCAGCATTGACAGCTCGTTTGAAAAACGCCTGCGAGGCCCCGAATAAAACGTTCGGTACTTGACATGATTGCTTTGAGGAGAACAATACGCACACATAAACACTCCTTACAGGAACATTCGAGTTGTGATTGCTGATTATAAGGTTGTTGTATTTTGTTGTATTTCAAATACAATCCTTGCTGGAAAAACAAGGTCAGCGTTCCAGTTTTTGATTGCTCGGTGTCTACCAGACCCTACCAGCTCGACCAATCCACCTTATTTTTAACGTAAGAGCGACCGTGGCCTTTTTTAATATGAAAGTGCGAGGCTACCGGTGTCATCTGCTTCCAGTTAATATAGCTGTACAAAAACAGTCCGCTATGCTGCTTGATACTGCAAAATGGAATTGCTTATATTATTCGAATATAACTATAAACACACTGGTTTGTAGCTCTTTCTTTTTTCTCTAGTTATTTACTCATAGCGACTGATGAATCAGTCTCAGATGTTCAGACAATACTTTACTTATAATAAAGTGGACATGGCCTATCTGATTGAAATCTGGATGTAGCCCACCCATCTGAACCGAAATTAACTTGAACGTGAACACGAAATAGAGTTAGCATGCTAATTTACTTGCGTAATGTGACATATTTATAGTTACCCCTTAATTTTATGCATTTTTAATTAACCCTTTCACGCGTGAGTTTAAAATATTCTAGCTGAGCCCCCAAGGTGAGTTTTTTTAGGCGACCGTTATTTTAGAACGTATCGCCTTATTGTTTCCATGGCGACACGTTGTGTTTGTCACGTGACACAACGCAGCCACAGTAGCGCTGTATGACACATGTATTACTTTTATATTGTTTTTCCTTTTTTATTATTAATATTCACAAACGCGCTCACTGTATTATGAAATATCTGATATTCCGATTCTGAAATATGTGCAAGTAATATATTTGGAAGTTTAAACACTTTTATAATGAGCGTGTTAGTTGATCTATACCGGGTGATGGGCGCCGCCATGTTAGTCCGCGCTGAATCCGAGCTGTGGGATTTACAAGACGCAAATTCATCCTCTCCTTCCGAAAAACATTAAAGTAAGTCTCTGGTGAGCTGGGAGAAGAGCAGAGTAAACTTTATAGTTACCTATAACAATGTGTATATGATATCAATAAAACATGTTGTCAGATAACATTTGTAAGGATCATTACTGCCGCTTCCATAGGCTTTGGCGTGTATTTTGCAAACTATAAATGCATCGTTTTACTGGTGCTTATGTGTATTTAAATGTGTGATAGTGGAGAGCTTTTAACTGGAAAGCTTTTAACTGGCATTACTCTCCTGTGATGTGTAATTAAATGTGTGATTGTATGCGTGAAAGGGTTAATTTGATTGCGAAATGTCAGTGCAACGAGTGCTATACTGTACAAACTATAAACAAATACTTACCTGGCAGGGGAGACACCATGATCAAGAAGGTGGTTCACCCAGGGCGAGGCTCGTCCATTGCACTCCGGCCGTGCCGACCCCTGCGAATTCCCCAAATGTGGGAATCTCGACTGCATAATTTATGGTAGTGGGGGACTGCCTTCGCGCTTTTTTTTTTTTTTTTAACACTCTCTCCACCCTCAATACCACGACTGAGGTGAGTCCCTTGAGCAAGGCACCGTTCCCCCCAATTGCTCCCCACTATGGCTGCCCACTGCTCCGGAGGTGTGTGCGTGTGTTTGTTCACTGCTCACTACTGTGTGTGTGCACTTGGATGGGTTAAATGCAGAGCACAAATTCTGAGTATGGGTCGCCACACGTCATGTTCTTTTCTTTCCTTTTTCCCTTTCCAAATTAACTAAGCTAAAAGCTATCCATCAGAGAAAGTACACTGTAAAAGGTTTTCACCAGTTTCAACTTAAAAACTTAAGTTCAGCAGCTGCCTTAAAATTTTAAGTTTTCAACTTAAAAGTACAAGTCATTTTAACTGATTACAATAAAATGAGTCAAAATGACCACTTTTAAGTTAATTTAACTTGTGAGTTGAAATTACTTGTACTTTTAAGTTGATTTAACTGCTAAAGCAGCTGCTAAACTTAAGTTTTTAAGTTGAAACTGGTGAAAACTGGTTTTTACAGTGTAGCTAGCAGCACTACAAGCTACACTGGAAAAAAAAAAAAAAAAAAAAAAAAAAAAAACACTCTACATAATGCTATTTTCTGAAAATAATTAATAAATAAATAAATAAATAAATATTTCACAGTGGTACCCTTGTAAATCAATCAAGTAGCTTTGCTAACCCTAACTCTAATATTTAAAATGTTGTGACGTTACCGCTATTGAAAAATGTAAACAATACGGCATTTTAAGCAACACCTAAAGTGCTACCTCAGTTTTTGACACAAACTCATATTATATGTGTACAGCTGAATGCATAGCCTCTCAAAGAAGACTTTAGCTCCAACTTGCCTCAACACATCTGCCGGGAAGTTTCTAGTATGCCTAGTAAGAGCTTGATTAGCTGGTTCAGGTGTGTCTAATTGGAGCTGGAGCTAAACTCTGCAGGACACCGGCCCTCCAGGGGCACCCCTGCTCTATTTGATAGCATGTGTGAAAATAGACACTCGACACATTCGCACTAGAAAGAATCATCTTTGTTCAGCAGTATTTCTAGTTCCCAAAAATAAAGAGATCATTTTTTTTAACATTACAAATTTATCAGAATGCCAAATAGTGGTGTAAATGTTTAGCAGTGTAACTCTTTAGCGGTTGCTAAACTGTACAAAGTACTCTATAGCGTTGGTCCTCAAATCCAGTCCTCGGGGCCCACTGCTCTGCACATTTTGTATGTTTCTGAATCTGACACACTCAGTTCATTTCATGGTTCTTTCTCATAGTGAGCTGATGATCTGAATCAGGTGAGTTAAATGGGGGAGCTAAAAGCTAAAAGCTACCTTTCAGATAAAGCTTCCTGCAGCACTACAAGCTACAAGAGAAAAAAAAAAAAAAGTACGCTACATAATGGTACTTTTAAAAAAAAAATAAAAAAAATAAAAAAAATAAATATTTTACAATGCTACCGTGATAAATCAATAAAGTAACTTTGCTAACCCTAACACTAACATTTAAAAAAAACTAGCGACAATATCACTTAGACCAGCAACATGACCATCTAAGGACCAGCATAAACCAGCAAAGGACCAGCTTAAACCAGCATCAAACCTACCTAACCAGCATCCCAGCATCAAAACATAGCTACCAGCATATGCTGCTTTTTTCACCAGGGATTAATCATATTTTACAATAAAATACAATTTGTTGTTACTACTGTAAATCTATAATAAATTATTATGAGATCTCCTTCAGTGTTTTCAGAATCTGTACCTTTTAAAATTATTTTGTTTCTGTATTTTAAAATATATCTTTTACATCAACATAGTCTAATGACAGTATATCTTTGCTAAAGTTTTTGTTTTGAACAAGTATCAATTTATACATTAAAAAAAAAAAAAAAAAAAAAAAAAAACATTTTAGTTTGTATCAAAGTATTTGTATCAATACTGTGGATCAATTTGTATCAATACCCCTTGCCACATCATACATTTCTGACATTTTTAAACAAAACAATGGCTAAGAGTCGCTCGTATTTTGACAGGAAAAAATATCATTTACTTGTAGCGTGTCAGTTCTGCATGGTATGTAAGCCTCTCTTGCTCTGTATCTTTCTTTATGTGTGTGTGTGAGACAAAGTGACGGCTAGTCGTGTGCCTTCACATTAGAGTTTATGGTGTGTCAAATACAGGCAAGTTGTGCATCCATTCAGATGAACTGAAAAATACAATTCTAATAATATTCTAAGAAATTATAGTAACGCCACAATTTATTGTCAGTAAAGGTAATGGTGTTATAACGGGGAAAACAGTAATTCGTTTGATTACTTGTTTCTGAAAAAAATAATGCCGTTAGTAACATCGTTATTCGAAAAAATGTACAAATTGTACTGGAATTTGTTTAAACTACACTTGTGGGAATCTTTTAACCCCCTCACACAAGCGCTCAGCATCTGTTTTTGTGTCTCTGGTAGTTTGTTGTTGTCCTGTCTCAGCGTTTTCTTTCATGACTGTGAAACAATAACAGTGTTGCCACCTTGTGGAAAAACAAATTAGCACAAAAAAATATGCGAGCTGAGCAAACAAAGTACATATGGTTAAAAATATCTGTACAACTAAAAATTAAAGTAGACTTAACATTAGATTGGTGACGTCAACGGAAACAGTGTGAATCGTAGCTTGTGTCAGTTCCTGATCCCTATTGTTTTGTCACCTCTCTGTCATCCTGTTACCAAAGGCCAAAAATGAAAAGAAGGTTTCCTGGGGGAAGAAACCCTAAGGGTGAGTCTTTTTGCGGGGAAGCTCTCAGCAAATGTGAGGTCAGAAGTGCAACTCTTTGAATATCCATGGTGACCAGTCGCTGTTCCTCTACTATGTTCACAGGCCGAGTCAATTTCTACTCAGAAAGAAAGACCCCACAGGCAACCCACAGCAACCAAAGTGGCATGGAGGGAAAATAGAGAGTGAGAGAAGAAGATTAAGACAACTGGGGATTGAGCAGATTGTCCTTTTTCAACCTGTCACTCCGGACACATGTTGTTCATTGTGGGGAGGTTGTGGATGATTGAGAAGGCACATGTAGAGGGGGAAAAATGTGTTTTTTTCATGTCTTTACAATGATATGTGTACATGCTTGTGTGTGTCCACTGTTTTGGTGGATGAAGGCTTATGGTTGTATGGCACATATGGCCAAACTCACTGGAGCAGCTGAAATGACGTGTTGAGCAGCAGCTGCCCGTGGCTTTACCCTGCTAGGCGGCGCAGGCGGCGGGCAACAGGCCACTCTTCTTCCGCACTGACAGGAGGATCTTCAGATGCTGCCAGGCTAGTTTACTCCTCTGGCCTGAGCTGCAGTCGTTCGTAGCCATGTTCTGTCACAACCAATTGTTGTGAGATCAGCTTCCCAGAGCTCCCAACAGCAGATATCCACAAACAATCCAAGCTGCAGTTATCCCATTATGCATCTTAATGTGTTTACAATGCCATACTACTCCTTCTTCTGCAGTACACAGTATGTATGGTATAGTATGTATGCTACTTCAGACAACAAAGCACATTTTAAAGAATATATGCACTGTTATATAATTGTATGCACTGTTACACTGCTATTCAGGAACTATAGTTTGATATAAATTTGATTTGAATTTACATTTAATTCAACAGAAGACATGCAATTTGTCTCATTTTATTTTATTTTATTTTATTTTATTGTTGTAATTAATTTTAAGTGTAACAATTTATTCAATTATTTACATTTACATTTAATAAAATAAATATCTAAAAATAAAATAATAATAATAAAAATATTATTTGTCTCAATACAACATATAATATAATAATATATATTTTTGTGTTTTGATGTGTCCCAACATTTTTTTCCCCAAAACCTTTTTCTATATCATGTAAATCTGTACATTAATTAAATGTAATAATTTATTAAATAATTTAAAATATTTGAATATAAATATAATCACTGAATTATATTTCTCAGTATCTACTTGTATCATAGTTTGTCACTATAATATATAATATAATATAATATAATATAATATAATATAATATAATATAATGTACTGTTTTATCATGTATATCTATATGTTAATTAAATTTATTAATTTATTAAATTATTTTAAATGAGCATTTAATTATTTGTCTCATAGTTGGTCTCAATATATTATCTTATATTATATTATATTATATTATTATATTATGGCCGTTTCTCAAACGGAAGGCTGCATCCTCCAGAGGTCGCATTTGTAGGCTGCATACGTCATAAAGACGTATTTTACAATATTAACAGTTATAAATTTGACCATTATTCTTAGTGAAGCATAAATTGTTGTAATATGCTTATGTAATGCTCAGTTAACTGCAATAAACCAGGCCTGATGATGTATGCAGCCTGCAAATGCAGCCTTCCATTTGAGAAACGGCCTATATGTTGTATATCTGTACACTGATTAAATTTATTAGTTTATTAAATTAGTTAAATTTACATGTACTATAATATAATATTTGTACATTAAATATGTAGATTAATTAAATTAATTAAATTATTTAAATGTACATTTAATTACATGTACTATAATATAATATGTGTACATTAAATCTGTAGATTAATTAAATTAATTAAATTCTTTAAATGTATATTTAATTATTTGTCTCATAGTTGGTCTCTATATTATGTTATGTTATGTTGTATATCTGTACACTTATTGAATTTGTTAGTTTATGAAATTAGTTAAATTTACATATACTATAATATAATATTTGAACATTAAATATGTATATTAATTTAATTATTTAAATGTACATTTAATTATTTATCTCATAGGTGGTCTCTATATTATATTATATTATATTATATTATATTATTGACATATAATATAATATAATATAATATAATAACGTATTCCTGTATGATGTAAATCTGTATATTAATTACATTTATTAAATTATTTAAATGTGCATTTAATTACTTGTCTCATATTTGGTATCATTATATTATATTATACTGTATGTTGTATATCTGTACATTGATTAAATGTATTAGTTATTAAAATTTGTTACGTAATATAATATAATATAATAACATTGTTATTTCAGGTAAATCTGTATATTATATATGTTAATTTATTAAAGTATTTAAATGTACATGTAATTATTTGTCTCATTGTTTGTCTCTGTATTACATATTGTATTATTCATTGTTATATATTGTATATCTGTACATTGGTACTCAATAAATATTTCTCATAGCTCGTCTCAGTATAATATAATATAATATAATATAATAAAATATAATATAATATAATATAAGTTATATTTATAATATATATTTATATCGAGTTCATTTGTCATGGTTGATTTGGTGTGTTCCAACCCCTATTTCCAATATATATATATATATATATTCCAATATTTATATATATATTTTTTATTATTATTATTTTCTTTTTATATATATTTTGTGCCAAGTTTTAGCTGTTTTTACCACATCTCGCAGCATATATGAGACGTCTTGTCAGATTAAATATAGATTAACTTTTAGAAACACATTAAGACCCCTGTGGTTAGTGTCACGCTGCTGCATCGCATAGATTCAAACACAAGACCACATCCTGTGTGAACGGCCCCTTAAATTTGTTATTTCCAAACTTCTTGATTATGTAAGCACTGTACTCATGGACTCATTTAAAATGTGATGAGGAGGCCAAACTTCCCAGATACGGGCAGAGATATTCCAAAAGCATCTCAAGGACATAAATATGGTACGCCAGCCGTGCCTCGCAATGGAAGTTTAAACGCGAAGCATGCACCAGGCTTACTTTTATCCTCTCAGCCATTTTAAGAGGACATCATGAATAAATAAATAACTAATAAATCCTGCTCCTCGTAGTAATTTACACAACCTGCCAGCATATTGAATTTGCAGCCTGGTTTAGAAATTCTTGCAAATCCAGCTTTGGGGCTGATTAACATTATACCTCCCTCCTCCCCGCCACCCAAAACACAACAAAAAACAACCTGATCAGCACAAAACGCTTCCATAACTCAAGCGAAGCTCAAATGGAGATTTTGCTCACTGACGCCCATGGGGCTTCGAGTGAGGAGAAAAAAGGCAGTTTTTTCTCCCCCCTCAGTCTCTCCTCCTTCATCCTGGGAGACGATATTGTGTTTAGCAAAAAACATGATGACCGTAAATCAATTATCTGACATTTCCACTCAGCGGCTTTCTGCTTCAGGAGGACGGGTGGAGAGCGGCAAAAGGCTAGTTTGAATTACATGCAAAAGAACGAGACCTGCAGACTGTTAAACGGACGACCAGAAAAAGAAACGGGTTCATTGAAAAGGCCAGACGGTCTGCGTGTTCCCGCCGGTTGTATCCTCGTTTGTTAATTGGACTCCTGCAGATTTTTTGCTCCTTCATTCACTGATGGTTGCTTGGCACACCTTACGTATTAAGAGTAAAAATCTCTCAGGTCCATTAGGGAGTGAGAAACCAGGTAATCAGGACAGGAGAAAACCATGGGGGTCCTTCTATGAAAACGGTGCAATTCATGTCATTCGTGGGTGTAAGAACTTGCTTTGGCAATGTATAGCTAATGCCAGCTTTTACTGTTTTACTACCCATTTACCTTGACAAAGAAATATGCAAATTAAAGCTAAAATTGTATAATATAATATAATACAATATAATATAATATGTCTTATATGTGTCCATTATCCTTCAACCCTGTTTTGAAGATATTTTAAGTAGTCCATAAATAAACAGAATCAAATATTTCTTTTTGCTTTAGATCTTCAAAGAAACGCAAATACCTCACATTGTCTTGTGGTTTGCTTATGCTTCAACGCTGTTACTATATTGTATTCCATAAATGAACAAAATAATGAAATCATAATTAAGTATATCTTTACATTTTCAAAATCCTTAAGAAAAAGCATTTGTTTAAGATTATCTTAAGGTTTGTTGTTTAATTGTGCTTCAACCTGTTAACATATTTTTAAATATTCTATAAATGAACTAATTAAGTAAAGCAGAATAAATATCTTTATGCTTTAAAATCTTCAAGGAAAATCAAATACCTCACATTGTCTTGTGTTTTATGTTTGATTATGCTTCAACTTTGTTACTATATTAAGTATTCCATGAATTATACTTTATCATAATCATAATAAAGTATATATTTAAGCTTTCAAATCTTCAAGAAAAAGCAAACGTCTCACATTATCTTACATTTTGTTGTGTTTGATTATGCTTCCCCCATTTCAACCATATTTTTAAGTATTCCATAAACAAACAAAATAAATAAAACATAAGAAATCATATCTTTATGCCTTCAAATCTTTAAAGAAAAGCAAATAACTCAAAATGTCTTATGTTTTGTTTATGTTTGATTTTGATTCAACCCTGTTACTATATTAAGTATTCCATAAATGAACCAAATATTTAGGTTATAATAAAGTATATATAATAATATTTAAGAAAAATAGTCTCACATTATCTTCTGTTGTGTTGTTTGATTATGCTTCAACCCTGTTACCATATTTCTAAGTATTCCATAAATGAACAAAATGAATTAAACTGAAGAAACAGATCTTCAAGAAAAAAAGACACTACCTCACTTTATCTTATGTTTTGTTTATGCTTTAACACTGTTATTATACTGAGTATTCCATAAATGAACAAAATAATTAAATCATAATAAAGTATATCTTTAAGCTGTCAAATCTTCAAGGAAAAGCAAATGTCTCACATTATTTTGTTTTATGTTTGATCATGCTTCAACCCTGTTACTATATTTGTAAGTTTTCCATAAATAAACAAACTAAATAAATCATAAGAAATCATATATTTATGCATTCAAATCTTTAAAGAAAAGCAAACACCTCACATTGTCTTATGTTTCGTTTATGTTTGATTATGCTTCAACCCTGTTACTACATTAATTATTCCATAAATTAACAAAATGATTTGATTATAATAAAGTATATATTTAAGCTTTACAATCTTAAAGCAAAAGCAAATGTCTCGCATTATCTTACGTTTTGTTGTTTGATTGTGCTTCAACCCTGTTACCATATTTTAAGTATGAATAAATTAATAAATAAGTAGGGCTGCCAAACGTTTAATCACGATTAATTGCATACAAAATAAAAGTTTGAGTTTTCCTAATGTATGTGTGTGCACTGTGTGCAATTATTATGTATATATAAATACAAACACATTCATGTATATATTTAAGAAATATTTGCAAGTATAAGTATTTATTATAATTTTTATATAATTTATGTTATATATAAATAAAAATGTTTTGTGCATACATAACATATTTCTCCTAAATGTATGCTTTAATTTGTGTGTGTGTGTGTATATATATATATATAAAATTACACACAGTACACACACATATTCTAGGCAAACTCAAACTTTTATTTTGTATGCGATTAATCGTGATTAATCGTTTGAGAGCCCTACAAATAAATAAATAAATAAATAAATAAATAAATAAATAAAAAGCATGTATCACGTTATCTTATGTTTTGTGTTTGATTGTGGTTCAACCCTGTTACCATATTTTTAGCTACAACAAAAAAATAAATAAATACATTTAAAATAATAATAATAATAATAAAATAAAAAGAATGGATTATGTCTTTATGATTTCGAATCTTCGAGGGAAAGCAAATGTCTCATGTTATTTTATGTTTGTAGTATTTATCAGAAGAACACTGACACTAATAACCCTGTTATCATGGTTTTATTTACCAGATAACTGATAATTTGACAAAGCTTTATTCCTGACATATATTAAATTTATTTAATTTAGCATGAAATGGCATGAGGCAGTTTACTAATACTGTACCTAAACAGTATTTGCCCAATATAATATTTAAACATACTTCACAAATCATCAAACTAAAAAAGCCACCTGGTAGAAATGTTTCCACTCAACTTGTCGCCTCATGAGTGGTCTCTTTTGCTCATGCCGAAAACTCTCATTAAAAATGAATGACTTTTGAATGCTTCGGCATGACAAATTATTGTGAGTGTGAACGCCCCTTAAGGACATGTAACTTTTTGATGTGATGACATGAAACTTGAAAAATGTTAATTAAAAGGGACAATCACACTGTAAAGGCATAATCTGGTATGCCTATTCTAGAACAAAGGTCTTCAGACCTTTTGATGTTAAACACTACAAAATATTTTGAACCACTTGCAAATGCTCACAATTCTAAAAATACAGGCAGTGATATTTATATTTTGTGGATATAAAAACCTGATTAGATGGTGTGAGAAAAATATTAAGTGTGATTCTGTGATTCTAAAGACACAAAACTGAAATAAAGTGGTTACCAAAATGAACACATACCACCATAGCTGGACCAACCAGAACAAAACCCTAAAAAAAAAAAAATAAAAAAATAAAAAAAATGTATTTTCGGATGTTTTTGTTTGCTTTTTTCACCACATAATCATAGCCTTAAGACATAAAGGTAAAATAGTACTTTTATTAGCATTTGTGTCTATAAAAAGGAGTAATTATCGAACACCTGCAGTGTACTGAGGTGACTATTAGAGTGAGTTTCACAATGGAAAACAAACCCTGCATGAAAGCGATTCCACAACATTCCAACACTTTCTTGAATTTAAATATTCAAGGCTGCAAGCAGAGGGACCGACTAACAACAGCATCATTATAGAAAAAGCATTATTATTACCAGACTGTTTGTTTAAATAAACCCCTCGGGCTGTAATTTGAGGAAAAGACGATATGCGGTTCACACCACACAGCAGTAGAAGACTACTTAATTTCTCAAGAAGAAAAAATGGGCTCATTACAAGCCAAAGGAAAAGTCCTGCCTTAGCACTTTGTCCACCAGGGGCCCAAAAGTATGTGCGCAGGGGCCTCTGGGAGAAGAAGTGGAACATTGGCAGGCTCCAGTCTAGAACATCCGGCCCAAAACCTGGCCTTGCCATTGCTGAATTATCCAATTGCTTGGCTTGAGAGTAAACAAAGATTACGTAGTCAGTGTGTACATGTAAATCTGAGAGAAAGGGAGCAAGATAATCAGGAAGTAGAAAAAGGCTGCGGCCAGCTGGTGTCTCCGACTGTAAAACTGACATCTTAAATCAGTGTTGCCCGTAATTAACACCCAGCACCTTCGGGCATGATGGGAAAGGAAGAGATTATTTCATGCCTGGGGACGTTACACCTCTCATCATTGAGATAGAATGCAGTGAGGGCTTTGTTGTGGTATGAATGACTTCATTTTCTCTCAGGCACGTCCTTGAAAAGCAAATATAGAAAATTCAAAGCACCGTCAGCATTTGTGTTTGCAATGAAAGGATGGATAAGTCTGATTTGTTTAATGTGAAGAAAACATTCTACTCGAAATCAAATCTTTTGTTTGTTTTAGTTTATTCAAAACTTGTTGCGATTTACATTTTTACCAGAAATCGTACATTTAGACCAGACAAAACTATACACAAGTGTGTTTGAACATAACCTCCATACTTTAGGGGGCAATAGAGTTACTTTCAAATGCCTCCGACATTAAACCAAATGTATAAGCTAGTAAGGTAGCAAGCTACAAAAATAACAAATTTAACTAACAAACAGATTCTTGTCAAACTGTTGCACCACATTCTAGTACCTCACCTGAAGAAGAAATTAACACAAGATTATGTAAATATTGGCTTCTAGCCTCAATCCTGACAATGCAATGCCCACTTGCATTGAGTTACGAATTGTAACCTTTCACAATGCAGAAACGGCAACATTCATTTGCGTAAAAGGCAACATTCACAGAATATGCATTGTTACGTTATACATTGTTTGTCCGCTATGTAATTTCTTGCCGTTCTTTTATTGTGTTGTGAGTGCTATGTTTTTAAAGGAGAAGTCCACTTCCAGAACAACAATTTACAGATAATGTACTCACCCTCTTGTTATCCAAGATGTTCATGTCTTTCTTTCTTCAGTTGTAAAGAAATTGTGTTTTTTGAGGAAAACATTTCAGGATTTTTCTCCATATAATGGACTGATACGGTGCCCCGAGTTCGAACTTCAAAGTTCTCCCTCAACTTCAAAAATCATTTCAAAATCATCCCACATCCCTGCAGAAGTTCCAACCCAGTCTATACAAAATGAACATGCGAGGAAGATCAAACACGAAAATACGATCTGAGTTTTTCGACATACCCTAACTGTCATGAGGCAGAATAGCATTTGGCATCAAAGAGAATATAAATTGTATCGATTGTTACGCTAGATAAGACCCTTCTTCCTCGGCTGGGATCGTTTACAACCACATTTGGGATCATTTGAAGCCGCATTTAAACTGCATTTTGGAAGTTCAAAATATATGGGGAAAAATACTGAAATGTTTTCCTCAAAAAACATAATTTCTTTACAGCTGAAGAAAGAAAGAACATCATGATGACAAGGGGGTGAGTACATTATTTGTAAATTGTTGTTCTGGAAGTTAACTTCTCCTTTAACGAACCAAATTTTTAGTTTACTCAACTCAAATATCTCACTTAGTACAACTTAATTGACTAAACTTATTTGAGTTGGCTAAACTTAAAATTTTAAGGCAGCAGGGTAACAAATTATTTTAAGTTGACTCAACAAATTGTGTTTTTTTGTTTGTTTGTTTTTTACAGTGTACCGCTAAATGTAAAAATCACCAACAATGGTAAGAAGTGTCATACCATTAGTCCGTAGTAAGATTATCATTAAACTGTTGCGTTGCTATGAAAATACTTGATCTGAAAGAAAAAAGAAAGATAATTAAAGATGTTCATGCTAATATTGGCTCCTTGCAACAACCCTAACAATGTAATCTGACACATTTCGTAATGAAGAAACACACAATCCAAGTTTACATAGCTAGACGAGTCTACATTTGTGTACTCGCGTAGAGTATGTTTGAGCAAAAAAAGAGGACATTTACAGAATACGTATTATTGCGTTATATCATTCATTTGTATAATTGTTGGAACATGTTCACAGATGTTCATTTCTCCCCATTCATTTAGTGACATTAGTGCTATGTTTTTAAGATGCCTTGTCAAATTATGTGCATATGTGTTCCAAAAAGCCAAAAAAGAAGTCCATAAGTCTCAAAATATTTTGTGTGAGAAATGGAGATAAATTTGAAATGTTTTATTCACACTCAAACAAGACCTGTCAATTGAAAATATCTGCTTGAAGACTATGTAAAATTACTCTCATCATGTTCCATGGATAATAAAAGCCAAACAGGTTTGGAACAACATGAGGGTGAACAAATGATCACAGAATTCTCATTTCCGTTGCCAGGTATGGTTCAATATGATAACAGCAAAAGATTGAAGGGTAAAATCAAACAGCGCCTGTCACTGACCTGTCCCTGACCTCAACTAGGCCTTTAATACCTTCAGCTATGAAACCACTAATCAGCCGGCACCAAAAGGCCAGAGCTCAGAGATATAGCCTTCAACCTCAAACTTTCCCTCTCTCTCTCTCGCTCTGTTTTCCACCTGCCAGTCATCAGGGCTCCTCTGCCGCAGAAGCTTCCCGATAGACCTGTGGTCCGTTCCATCCACTGTTCAAATCAATTAACAAGGCAGCTATTAAGACTGTGTTATTCTACACATGGTGTGTAATTGAAACAGAGCAGTAATTGAAAAGCTCACAATGGGGAAAGAGAGAGACAGACAAAGACTGAAATGCAGAATGAGAAGGAAGAATGAAGCCTTGCTTTGACAGATTGCGAGACATCAAGCTTTGACAATCACAACAATGAAATAGAAACATTACTGTAGAAGTAGTAGCTTTTAGCACACTATACTTTAGGGATTCACTATATGGAAGCCTGTCAGATTGAAAAAAGGGAATTGCACTTTATGTCTCACATTTACAAGATTATATCTTTCAGCTTCCAACTTCAATGTCTCATAAACGCAACTTCTCAAACAACTGGTTGTCTTTATAACTTCTAACTGACTTTATTTCTCGTAATTGTGATACTTTTTCTCTCTGTTAAACTTGCATTGAGTGAAATAGTTGCAGTTGAAAGTTTATGTCTCACAATTGTGTCTTTATATCTCTCAATTCCAACTTTATACTTTTTAATAACAACTAACTTTCTCTTAATTGCGACTATTTCTTTTTTGCGACATTTTATCTCCAGATTATGACTTTACAACATGCTAGTGGCACTTTATTTCTTTCGATTGCTATTTTATATCGTCCATTTGCAATTTTATACCTCCCAGTTGTGGCTTTATTTCCGTTACGACATATCTCCCAATTTTAACTTTATTTCTCGTAATTGCGACTTCTTATTTTAAACTCACACAATTGGCTTTTTAATTTTTTTTCTCTGACTTGGAAACAGGCTTCCATACTTTTGCCTAGAAAAAACAAACAAGTCGGTTTTTCTATTACCCACAACATTTCTTTAAGACTGAATCCTACTTTTGGGTCCATCTATCAGTTTCCAATCTAAATTGGATTGCTTGACACTAACCCAACACAAACAGACCCCTAACTCCATTTCCATACTTACTTTTTAAAAAGAATATTTAGATTTCCAGACTCTAACCCAACCAATAAATACCTGTCATCCATTACTAGGAGTGAGTGTACACTTATATATGCTTTCTTCACCTTGTCACTGGGGAAGAGGACCCCCGGGATGCTTGTTTATATGCTTTTTGCTTACGCAAACATGAAGAGAAGTGCGACTCCAGAGTCAGTATTAGCTGTCACTTCCTGTCAAGTCATCGACGAGCATTTAGCGGTGACATGACCACATATCTCAGAGCACCATACTTGTGTTATTTCCCCAGTGAGAGGCAGGTGAATTTAATCAAATTAAGTCTCTGAATTTCCTCGTCTTTAAGGTGACAGCCTCTCACAAGCTTTACATGAGATCCTGAAGTGTTTGAGAAGTAAATTTTTTTTTTTTTTTTTTTTCCAAGAAAGAGAAATGCATTAAAATTCTCCTTCCATTTTATCCACTTTAATCTCCCTATTTCACAGTTTACTCGCTTGTGCATCTTACAAGTCAATTGAAATGGGGATATTGGAATTGCAGGCAAATATGTTTCAGAGGAAAATTGCGACTCATCAAAATGCTCCACAAACAACATCCTGTTACAGCAGTCTGGACAGGTATCGCACACTACAGGCAGGCTTTTAAAAGCCAATGGTTGTGTTTTAAATGGTTTCTAGAGTGTAGGTAGATTATATTTGCCCAATTCAAAAAAGTTCACCTCCAACTCTACGATTTCATCCCTTTATGTGGCTTTAGCTCCTCCATCCATGAGATTTTTTTTTTTTTAACTGTTTTATCAATCACCATTTAAAAATTGCAAGTCTGAAGGTTTCTAAAAGTAATAGCACACCTCAGCCCCAACGTGATCTCATGATAATTTGTATGAATTTTACATAAAATGTGGTTCTACAAAACATACTTACATTTTTACAGGCACTAAAACGTACAAAACTGACGTATTTTCAGCATCTAAGCGTACAAATACTTACATATTTTCAGCATTTAAAAGTACAATACAATATTGAAATGGAAGCATTACATTTATTATTGTTGATTTATGTTGTCATATCAAATGTCTTATTTTTAATAATTGCATTATTAAATTGTTTATTCATTTACTAAATATGAAATGATAATTTTTTTTTCTGTTCTGTGTGATTTCTGCTGCCAGCTCGTTTGCAAGAATAGGCCTACATAATGTTAAACAAGACTAGACTTTAACCCCCCTAAAATAAATAATGTTTCTGCAATTGTTTAACCATTCATGTAATATTTACTTTGTTTGCCATAGGCCACAAAAGGCGTTTGTGTGCTGTGACTAACAATAAAACCATAAAATATACCAAAAACGCAACATAATTACGAAATCAAACCATTTTATTTGTGTGCTGCAATCCAAATCTTCAGAGTCCATATGACTAAGGAACAGACGCAAATTCAAGCCATTATCCAGCGATCTTCATCTCCATCCCGAGCAGCGAGTCCAGCGACCGTAAGCAGCAAAGCCCGTGCTGACTGACGCGCTCTTTACAAATTCAAATGTTGCCGCTTCAAACCACAGGTTTTACGGCAGGATAATCGAACGCTCATTGGCTCTCGCCTGCACTCGCCACAGATTGCAACTTGCTGTGTTTCTGGTGAGGTGTGTTTGAATGATGCGCGCGTGCCGTCACGGAGTGGATCGCCAAAATAATCTGGATAATATTTTCAGCCATTAACAATTTAAATTCTGGTTTGCACCTCTCACAAACCTACTGTATTCTACCAGAGAGGACCGCGACTGCAACGCATCGTCATTTGGATTACTTTTGGTACTGCTGTTGACATTTATGCAAAAAAAAAAAAAAATAAATAAATTACTGTAATTGCATTTATCTGTGTGTCATGTTTTTCTTTATACTGTGCAGAAATAGCTATGGTTAGGTTTTGAGGTAGGAGTGGGATTAGCGACTGTAAAAATATTTGTAATCCTATATTGTTACTAAAATGGTCATTTCCATGCATATTTTGGGTTAAATAGTTTTATATCCTTTTATATTCACTATTAAATGGGTAGGTTTAGGTTTGGGGGCAGGTTAAGGGGTCTAAAAATCTAAATCGCTTATTGATAAAATGATAAAAATGCATTGATACGATTATACTAATGATATAAAAGATATGTATATATATATATATATATATATATATATATATATATATATATATATATATATATAATCAATAGAAACCCCTGATAGCACACGTACATCTCTGAGATGTCTATTTGACATCTGCGTTTACATCTGCAAAATGTATTTTTTAGATTATTGGCTTGTATGCAAAACATCTATAGGACGTTTCCTGTCAGATGCCAAATAGACATCTATAGATGTCTTTAAGATGTTTATGATTATGAATGTCTGTAAAATTGACATCTTATAGGTGTCTGTAAGATATTTGTGCACAGCAGATGCTTTCCAGATCAAGTGATCTTTAACAGACATCTTCCAGATGTATGTGTGCTATCTGGGATGTACAAAAATGTACGTTTTGTGCTTGTGAACGTTATGTATTAATATCAACGTATAAACAATGAGACCAAACTGTCAGCTCAATAAACCACATGATTTGAACTATTATTACTCTGTCAGAAAAAAAAAAAAAAATTTCAAATTTACAATTATAGATATTCATATATGCATCCCAGATAGCACACGTACATCTGCAAGATGTCTGTTAAAGATCTCTTGATCTGGAAAGCATCTGCTGTGTACAAACAGCTGACAGAAGTCTGTAAGATGTCAGTTTTACATACATTCTAATTCATAAACATCTTAAAGACATCTAATAGATGTCTATTTGACATCTGATAGGAAACGTCCTATAGACGTTTTGCATAAGAGCAAACAATCTAAAAAATACATTTTGCAGATGTCAAATAGACATCTCCGAGATGTATGTGTGCTATCAGGGATATAACTACCCAGATAGAACATGTACATCTGCAAGATGTCTGTTAAAGATCACTTGATCTGGAAAGCATCTGCTGTGTACAAACGTCTGGCAGACATCTGTAAGATGTCAGTTTCACATACATTCTAAATCATAAACATCTTAAAGACATCTAATAGACGTCTATTTTACATCTGATAGGAAACGTCCAATAAATGTATTGCAGATGAGCAAACTACGCAAACAATACGTCTTGCAGATGTAAATGCAGACAGACCGACTTTTACCAATCCAATATGGCAAACGGCTTGCATATAGATGGCCACAGATACAGCCATTAATAAGGCATCTACAGATACATGTCAATGCTTCCAACCACCCAATTTTACATGATGATTTACACCTTAAGTTCAAATTTCCAACTCTAAATATAGGCATTAGTACTAGTACTGCAGCCAAACTTTAACCTTCTTTGTTACGGCAATACATTCAGGTAATCACCATAAAAGCCCAGAGAAACTGATAAAAACGCAAATCAGTTTTCTACCTTCTTTCATTCTGGGTATCTCGACTTTCCACACACACATGCACACTTGCAATTACAGGTAGAGAAAGAGTTGGTTGCAAATATCCTTTGATTGTTTCTCTTCTCGTCTCACACTACAGGGTGGTCTAGCACTTTCCATGTTCTCCACTAAAATGTGCCATTTAAAAGGCCAAGTGGCTTTAAATTAGCCGCAGGCCATCTCTCCGGGCGGAAAGGGCACATCTTCACATTTTTAAAGAGATGTTTTCAATTAAATCAGTATTGGAGAGAGCATATGCTAATGCCATGAATATTTAATGTATGTTCTGAGAAATAGTTAAGACCCCTCTGGTCACAAGGCTCTTTTCCTCACAATCAGTAGGAAAGACGAGAAAAGTAAAAGAGGAACTAGAAGAAGATGTCGACAGCTCTCGGGGCAGAGTGGAGGGGAGGGAAGATAAAGGACGGGAAAGTGGGAAGAGATAACTTGGGCTTTTAAAAGCTGCTTTTCCTTCTTCTCTGTTTCTCTCTGTCTTTCTTTCACTGACTAGACTTCTTGTGTCCTGAGGCGCACAGGTCTGGTATGTTTAAGAGCTCGGTGACTACGAGACGAAGAGTTTGAGGTGAAATCTGACGGGAATGCCAACAACCCCTTCTGTTATCAGCCACCACCTCAAGCGTCCGGGACCTTTTTAGGGCAGGAGGCAAATTTAGAAAGCTATCGGAGTGACAACTGAATATCTATTACCGAATGTAGCGCCTGTGCCCCAGTCAACTGCCTGCAGATTGTGGATTGCAGACAGAATAGTTTCAGAGTCATTCCACTGGGTTCAGGTCAAGGTATCATGGTGGGGCACTAGGACAAGACTGAGGACCCGTGGCTTGGACAGAGTTTTATTTTAAATGGAAATATATACTGAAAAGGGATTAAAATGTCCCTGGGAAGCGGCGAATCGGAAAGGGGAATGGTGTCCGCATGTTTCCTGGGTATGTCAAGGGCAGGCTGTGCCGATGCACAGCAGGTCTGTTAAGTGGCCTAGCTATGCCTTCCTTGGACCTCAAGGACACCTTGAATAAATTAAGTTTTTTCGAGTTGAATATTTGAAACATGCAATCACGAAACATTTATAATCAGATCTCATAAAATGGGGGAATACTTAAGAAGCCGGATGCTGTCACAGCATTCCCAACCACGCTCCTGGAGCCTCAACTCTACACATATTGCAAGTCTCTTTTGTCTAACCTGTTTCAGGGGCCTGTCCAAATATCCACACCTGCGGTCCTGGACACTTGAGAGCACATGCATACAACAGGAAGTAAAGCAAAGATTTTAAGGCCGATTTTAAGCCTGATTTGCACCCTGAACTCAAATCGTAACATTTTTTTAGTTATATTTACGACTCTTGATCGCTTCCTTTGGCTTTCTCTGTCATGATACCCGTGATTGCCAATGAGAGTAAGCAAGCGTGCACGGATGTTGCATGCTTCTATAGCTGAAGCTTGGCAGCCACAAACATGCCACAAAAGTAGAGTACTGAGAAAGAACATCACCCATATTCTATATTTCCATTTAGTTTTTTCACGGTACAACAGAACACACACCAGGAGAGCCAGCTGACTGTCGATTGTCCTCCATCCATTTTTCTTCTCTAGTCACGTTTGATCTTGTGAGTCTATGTGAGATCTCGCATCACTGTGAAATCGTTCCTAGAGTCAACAAGTATGTGGTCTCGTGGTGTGGTCTAATCATCTAGTGTGCACGTTCAGAGGATTATACAGCTAAAAAACGGTTAAAACTATCTTCATGTCTGTGGTCTCCACCAGTTTTAAAATCAGTTAAGATGTTCTGCAAAGTTTAGCTCCAACTTGCCTCAACACACCTGCTGAGAAGTTTCTAGCATGCCTACTAAGAGCTTGATTAGCTATTTCAGGTGTGTCTAATTGGGTTTGGAGCTAAACTGTGCTGGACACCAGCCCTCCAGGACTGAGTTTGGGCCCTCCGGTCTAGTGTGTCCCAGGCATAAGTGTGCAGGATTGTCCCAGGTCTAAAAATGTCAAAGTGCAGTGCCAACAATTAATACAATGTCTTCTGTTATAGAGATTACTGAGCAGACAAATTAGGGGCTTTCGCACCACGTAGTTCTATGAACTCAATTCTAGAAACTAGCCAGCATGGTGGTTCCTAGGGAATCAATTCCCCCTCCTGACATTTTTCTGGCTGCATTCGGACTGGCAGCAGGACCTCTGAGGCTGACAGCAACGTCTTTATTCGCAGCATTTATATACACAATTTATGCGATTGAAAGAGCATGAAAATCTGACAAAATCTCCTATAACAACTTGTAGTGTTACATATCATTGAGGCTAAGAAAAGAACGCAGCGCTGAACACTGCAAATAAAGCTTGTCTTACTTAGCATTTTTTGTCTTGTTTCTAGTCAAAATATCTAAAAATTCTTAAATTAAGATGCATTTACTAGATAAGCAAAACAACATTAGATATTTAGTCTTGTTTCCAAGACTAAAAAAAAAAAAAAAAACTAAATTAAGTTAATTTAGCTTAAAACAAGACTAAATAGCTATCATTTTGCTTATCTAGTAAATTAATTTTTAAATATTTTGACTAGAGACAAGACACAAATACTAAGTAAGATAAGCCTTTTTTTTGCAGTGAAGAAAACAGGTAGCTAAATGTTGTTATCGCTGTTGTCAATGTTCGTGGAGTAAATGTTTTTACGTGGCTTTTTAAAAATGGCCGGTAGCCAGTGTTTCCTATGTGATTGGCCAATCTGTGTACACTTACATCACTGGTAGTTTCTATAGAACTTAGTCCTAGGAACTAGCCAGCTTAGTGGTTCCTAGAGAACCAATTTCCCCCTCAAGCCATTTTCCTGGTTGCATTCGCACCGGCAGCAGAAACTCTGAAGAGGCTGACATTGACGTCTTTATTCACGTCATTTACAAATGTCAACAACTGGTGAATGGAGGATGCTGTGATCAGAGCTATTTTTGTTGTGTGTCTTGGGATTCGTGATAACGGTGATGGAATGTAAACGCACAGTTTATGTGTTAAAATCTGATTAAATCTCCTATGACAACTTGCAGTGTTACATTTCATCGAGGCTGAGAAAAGAACACAACACTGCAAACAACAGGTAGTTAAATGCCATTATTGCTGTTTTCCATTATCATGGAGTAACTATTTTACATGGCTTTTTAAAAATGCTGCGTAGCCAATGTTTCTCATGCGTTTGACCAATCAGCATACACCTACGTCACCGACAGTTCCTATAGAACTTTTTTAGGCCCTTCTCTAATTTAGTTTCCCCAAATAGAGTTCCTAGAACTAAATACATTCCTAGTTTCTGCAGTGCCTACATGCCAAAAAATGGGCACTTCCGCCAATAGATCAAGGAACTATGAAAAAGCTCCTCCACTATGAAAGACCCTTTAGAACTCTAAAGAACTCAGAACTCAGTTCTAGGAACTAGCCAGCATGGTGGTTTATAGAGAACCAATTTCCCCCTCAAACTGTTTCTTGCATTTGCACTGGCAGCAGTAGCTCTGAAGTGCCCGTCAGTGACGTCTTTATTCGCGTCATTTACAAACGTCAACAACCGGTGAATGGAGGATACTGTGATCTGAGCTGTTTTTGGTGTGTGTCGTGGGTTTTGTGATAGCGGAGATAGAATGTCAACGCACAAATAGCGGTTGAAAGAGCATGAAAATCTGGCTAAATATCCTATGGCAGCTTGCAGTGTTACATATCATCAAACCTGAGAAAAGAACACAACACTCCAGACAACAGGTAGCTAAATGCCTTTATTGCTGTTTTCCATGTTTGTGAAGTAAATATGTTTACATGGCTTTTTAAAAATGCTGGGTAGCCAGTGTTTCGAATGCGTTTGGCCAATTAGGGTTCACCTACGTCACTGGTAGTCCCTATAGAACTGTTTTAGACCCTACTCTGAAGGAGCGGCTAATTTAATTCCGTTAAATGGAGTTTCTAGAACTAAATATGTTACTAGTTTGTGGGGACATCGGACACCAAAAACTATGAAAAGGTTCCTCATGGTGTGAAAGCATGTTTAGATGTTTATTTTAAAATGCAAAGTATTGAAAATCAAAATAAAGCTCTGCAAATATTTTACAACACTATAAGTGTATCCTATCAGGCGATGAAAAGTTCTACACACACGCCCACTTGAACACTTGGGCCAAATACAAGAAATGCATAATGTAAGTAGACAAGTGGTCAAGTACAAAGACTGCAAGTGTGGGGTATTTTGGACAGGCCCCAAGTCTTGGAATCTCTACTAATGAGCTAATGAGTTGATGTGTTTGATTAAGAAGACATGCAAAATGTGCAATTCCAATACAACTACATTTAAGGGGTGTTTACTAGACAATATTTTCAACTAAAAATGGAAACCTTTTTATGCATTTTGGCCATTCATTTACACTACAATGTTGTTTTGGGTACCTAAAAATGCAACCTTTTGAAAACAGGTTTCAAAGTGCAAGCTTTTGTAAACAAAGCCATTATCATCTTGATGTAAAAACGCAAATTTCTAGGCATTTCTAGGCATGTATTTTATTTATTATTATTTTTTTTTTTTTTTTTTTCAAATTAACATCACCAGCTACTGGCCTGGCATGCATAATACAATGTTTTCAGTCATTATTGCATATTCCGTGCGAACAGGGATCGTTTTGGCAACGTTCATCTCATCACGAAAACGTAACTGTAGGAACTTTTTGCAAGAGGTGAAATATGTACCAGTAAGTACATATCACTGCAGGTCCCAACAGAAATGAACACTAGAGGCGTAAAACTGCGAGCACTTGTGATTGTTTTCGTACACAGTTATGATTACAGCTCTACATGTTTTGCTTTCTGGATGTAACAAGCTTGCGTGGTAGTTCAGCCGGCACGAAATTGGATTTAGGATGCGGAATCCTTTGATACGAATCCTGTGAAAAACATAACTCTTGAAGAAAGCTGAAAAGATGAAAGATCGAAAAACAAGCTAAAACGCCGTGTTTTTACATCACATTCACAATATGTACGTTCATCTGCTTGGGGAAAAATAACAAGCACACTTTTAGTGCCACTCAGTGGACATTTTACGTCAAATATGTCACAAAACGTACATAGCGGTACATATTTCATGTAAAGTGAAAAAGTTCCCGCAGGTACGTTTTTGTCGTGAGATCAGGTTGTTTTTGTCTGAACTTTTCAACAATGTAAGGGAAAAGCGTTCTGTTTTTAGTACATCGTTGTCGTATAAACATATCCTTAGTGTTACTTACCCATCCAAGAGTTGCCACTGTGATCAAGAATGTTGCATTGCAGCTGTAAAGTTGTTGACTAGTGAACGATTCTTTCATTTTAAAGAGAGCGATTCGTCTCGGAGAGCGATTCGTTGTTGTTCTCTTGACTACGCTTGCGCAACATCCTTTCGTGCATGAACAAAATGACTCTGGAGGTGAATTAATCAATTCTGTTTCCTGTACAGGTCAGTTTTCAATGCAGGAAACATTAATGATTAGTTGACCTTCCTAGTCTCCAGGTCCGTGCTGCTCATTCTTTCATCACGGGACGGCTGCATAGGCTATGTACTCGAAAACAGAATTGATTATACGGGTGACTATGGCATTTTACTGTGATTGATATTTTAGGTCCTGCTTAAATGTACATTCTCATTGAGAAAAACAAGCTTCTAGAGTAGGTCAACTATAATAATTTCTTTGTTATTTTCATGTGACAAAAGAAGAATGACTCGGACCTGACGCCTCTCAGTTTGTACAAGTAGAAGTTTTGGGGGAAATTGGACTTGAATGAAATGTCTTGAATAAAGATATGTTCATTTTTTGTGGTCAAGAAAATGGCCTGAACTTTCCATCAATAGGTTGTTCTGGGTGGGTGCTTAAAAAAAGTAACTTAACAAACAGTGATCATTCAGGTTTCAATAATATCACTGGCATGTAGAAGCGTTATGCATCAAGTTTAAAACTTAAAGTTAGGAGTAAAGCAAAGTAATAGTGATGGTTGCTTTAGCACCGCTAATGAAATTTCTGAAAATGAATAAAAATCAATCGCACGGCTTTAGAGCACAAGCAAATGATTTATTGCTGAATTAATAATTTATCAAGACCTTATAAAAGGTTTTGAAATATGGCTATGAAAGAAACAGCCACCAGGCTTGGGAAAATAAACTGTGACAGATTTACGAATGTAAACAAAGGACCAACTAATTTCAGCTTTCAAAAGGTTCCCTGCGGAGCTGCTAGCTCACCAGCACCTTTATTAGTAGTTAGCGTTTGATTAGTTCCCAGTGTTGCTCACAGTCTTGTAGGTCACGGAGGCCACGGTACTGAAAACAATCAAGCTCTTTAGTGCTTGCAAGCCTAGCGTTAGCTGTCTTTTGGAACCTGGTAGTTTTATTTTTTTAATTTTATTTATTTATTTATTTATTTATTTTTCCTATTTAAACAGTTTTTTTTTTTTTTCAAGCATACAACATTTGGTGATGTTTATGCTTACATTGAAATTTGAGATGTATTATCTGACAAACAAAAATTTTTATTTAAAACTTTTATTTTGCAGTTTTGCTTCCTTTTTTTCTCTCACAATTCAGAATTTACATCACACACACAAAATACCTTAATTGCAAGAAGTTTATAAATTGAGAAATGCAAGATATAAACAATTTTTTCACATAATTCTGACTTTTTTTCTGTGAATTTAAGGTTATGGTTAAGGTTATGTTATTACTTTTTTTTTCTCTCTTTTTATGTAAATGTTGACTTTTTTATCTCACAATCTCTCTTTTATCACATGGGGAAAAACTCAGTTGCGTAATGTAAGTTTATAAACTGATAACTGCGAGATATAAACAATTGTATTTCACTTTTTTTTTTCTTTTTTTTTCCATAATTGTGAATTTTTATCTCACAAAGGGGGGGAAACAACAACAACAACAAAACTAAATTGCAAGATATACATTTATGAATTCTGAATTGCAAAATATGAACTGATTTTTTTTCGGAGAACTTTTAAATTGTATTTCACAATTTTATCATTTTTTTTATTTTTATTTATGGAAGTATGAGTTTTTATCTCACAATTCTGAATTTATATCACACAATTCAGACTTTTTGAGAGATAGATAGAGATAGATATAAGTTTAGAATTCAATAAATTCAGATTTTTTTCTTTTACATAATTCAGACTTTGTTTTTTGAGAATTTTGAAGTTGTATTTCACTTTTTTTCATAATTTTGAGTTTTTTCCTCAGAATTCTTTTTTGCAAATCTGAGTAAAAAAAAAAAAAAAAAAACAGAATTGGAAGATTTCTGAATACATGAGTTTACATCCCACAAAACTAATTATTTCACATAATTTTGATTTTTTTTCTGAGAATTTTGATATTGTATTTTACAATTTATACATAAATAAATAGGAAAATAACTAAATTGTAAGATATTAGTTTATAATTTAGAATTGAATAAATTCAGGATAAACTCACCCTTTTTGCGTAATTCAGACTTTTTTTCTAAGAATTTTAAAATTGTATTTCACTTTTCTTTCTTTTTTTTTATATTTTGACTTTTTATCTCACAATTCTGAATTTATATCTCACAGTTCAATTGCGAAATATGCATTTATAAATTCAGAATTGCAAGATATAAACTGACTTTTTTCACATAATTCTGACTTTTTCTGACTTTTACTGCGATTTCTGAGATTTTTTTTTTGTGACTTATCAAGTCAAGTCACCTTTATTTATACAGTGCTTTTTACAGATAGTGTCAAAGCAGCTTTACAGTATTAGGTATTTGTCATTACAGTTACAGTATTACTCATCTCACAATTGTGACTTTTTTTTTTTTTTCAGAAATGCAAGTTCATGACTTGTGAAATATAAACTCAGAATTGCAACAAAATTGTCTGAATCATGATAAAAAGTCACAATTATATTCATTCATTCATTCATTCTGTGCTGAAACCATTCAGGCTTCCATAATTAGCCCTGCTTCATGGTTGATTACTTTTAGACAAAATAAAAATACTCATTAAAAAAAAAAATAAAAATCAATATAAATGAACAGCTTAACAACTATGTTTGAAAACCTTTCTGTGGGTAGACCTTTCTGTAGCTGTTTGTTCCGCAAAATGACTGCCTGCGTCGAGTTATCGCTACCCACGTGCTTGAGATTTTCAAAGCAAGGCTAATGCCAACGTCTGTGACTTCTCAAGCTGAACTTTGCCCTTTTAAGGTACTCAGAAAATCCCTCCTAGCGTGGCAGCATTATCACTCTGCTCTTTCGCTGTCTCATTTTCACTCTCTCTCTCTCGGTCCGCAGAGAAATTCAGACATCCTTGAGCTGCGCGCTTGTGTTGGTCTGCCTGGCTGCTGCTTTGAGTTTTATTAAGAGTGACCTTCAATATGCCTCAGCTTTCTGCAAAATGTCGCTAGCAGCACTAGGGCACCGCGAGGTCCTCTGGCTCCGCAGACTGTCTCAACACGCCGCTTTCTTTCCCTCGCATTGTTTTGCTCGAGATGATTGAAATGGTTTGTGCAGAGATGAACGGGGTGAACACCGAGTTCAGGAGTTGGGAATATTTTGGTTCCAATTGCTCATGTTTTCCATCTAGAGATGACACTGACAATAAGGCCCAGAATAGATCTCAATATGATACACTACATGTGCGGCAAACTTTTATTAACAGTACTAGAGAAGAAGGGCAATTGTATAGCATGGTAAGGCACGGTAGGTCTCAAAAATTTAGGAATGACAGTACAAAAATAAAATGGAACAAATACATTATTGACTTTTTTCTTTTCTTTTTTTTCTTTTAAATTTAATCAAAAACAGGTTAAAAAAGAATTCATAGATACAGTGGTTTTATGGTTACAGTAAAGGGTCATAAAGTAAAATAAATGTCAGGATGGTAAAACTCTTCTGATACAGGGTTATTGTAGTTAACTAAAACTGTGTATGAGACGCCAAACCGGAAATAATTATATAATTATATAGTCTAAATATATTAATGCAAATTGTGACTATATAGAAGTAGATCAGAATATATAGTTGTAAGAAGTAAATCAGAAATCAGTCTGAATACATAAATTGCGAATATGTATATTATAATTCTGAATATATAAATGTAATTGTGAATGCAAATTGCAATAATTAAAAAAATGATTGCAATACATGTAAATTACAATAATTATTTTATATTTATATATTCTGACTTATAACTACAGATTAAGATTTACTTCTACTTCATGATTTCATTTCCATATTCTGATTTATAAATGTATATTCTGATTTTCTTCTATATATTCAGACTTACAACAATATATTCTGAGTTGCATTTTACATATTCTGATTTATAAATGTATATTCTGATTTTCTTCTATACATTCGGACTTACAATTATATGTTCTGATTTACATTTATATATTCTGATTTATAAATGTATATTCTGATTTTCTTCTATATATTTGGACTTACAATTATATGTTCTGATTTACATTTACATATTCTGATTTATAAATGTATATTCTGATTTTCTTCTATATATTCGGACTTACAATTATATGTTCTGATTTACATTTTATATATTCTGGTTTACAAATATATATTCTGATTTTCTTCTATATTTTCAGACTTACAACAATATATTCTGAGTTGCATTTTACATATTCTGATTTATAAATGTATATTCTGATTTTCTTCTATACATTCGGACTTACAATTATATGTTCTGATTTACATTTATATATTCTGATTTATAAATGTATATTCTGATTTTCTTCTATATATTTGGACTTACAATTATATGTTCTGATTTACATTTACATATTCTGATTTATAAATGTATATTCTGATTTTCTTCTATATATTCGGACTTACAATTATATGTTCTGATTTACATTTTATATATTCTGGTTTACAAATATATATTCTGATTTTCTTCTATATTTTCAGACTTACAACAATATATTCTGAGTTGCATTTTACATATTCTGATTTATAAATGTATATTCTGATTTTCTTCTATACATTCGGACTTACAATTATATGTTCTGATTTACATTTATATATTCTGATTTATAAATGTATATTCTGATTTTCTTCTATATATTTGGACTTACAATTATATGTTCTGATTTACATTTACATATTCTGATTTATAAATGTATATTCTGATTTTCTTCTATATATTCGGACTTACAATTATATGTTCTGATTTACATTTTATATATTCTGGTTTACAAATATATATTCTGATTTTCTTCTATATTTTCAGACTTACAACAATATATTCTGAGTTGCATTTTACATATTCTGATTTATAAATGTATATTCTGATTTTCTTCTATACATTCGGACTTACAATTATATGTTCTGATTTACATTTATATATTCTGATTTATAAATGTATATTCTGATTTTCTTCTATATATTTGGACTTACAATTATATGTTCTGATTTACATTTACATATTCTGATTTATAAATGTATATTCTGATTTTCTTCTATATATTCGGACTTACAATTATATGTTCTGATTTACATTTTATATATTCTGGTTTACAAATATATATTCTGATTTTCTTCTATATTTTCAGACTTACAACAATATATTCTGAGTTGCATTTTACATATTCTGATTTATAAATGTATATTCTGATTTTCTTCTATATATTCGGACTTACAATTATATGTTCTGATTTACATTTATATATTCTGATTTATAAATGTATATTCTGGTTTATTTCCATATATTAAGATTAAAAATGATATATTCTGATTTACTTCTATATATTCAGACTTACAACTATATATTCTGATCTACTTATATATATATATATATATATTTACAATTTACATTTATATATTCAGACTTTATATATTTATATAATTATTTCCTGTTTGGCACAATAAATCGCAATAAAAACATGATAACATGACTATATAAATGTAACTCAGAATATACAGTTGTAAGTCTGAATATAAAATTAAAAATCGTATATGCAAATGAAAATAATTTAAATAGTAATTGCAATACATATAAATTGACTTATAACTACATATTCATAAATAACTAATTAGACTTATAACTATAAGTATATATATATATATATATATATATATATATATATATATATATATATATATATATATATATATATATATATATATATATATATTCTGATTTATAAATATACATTCTGATTTATTTCCATATATTATCACAAATATATTCTGATTTACATTTATATATTCAGATTTGTATTTATATATTCTGATTTACTTCTATATATTTGGACTTACAACCATATATTCTGAGTTGCATTTATACATTCAGATTTGTATTGATTTATTCTGAGTTACATTCACATATTCAGATTCATATTTAAATATTCTGAGTTATTTCCAAATATACAGTATTTAGATTTACATGTATATATTCTGGTTTACAAATATATATTCTGATTCAGTTTGATTTACATATTTATATTCAGACTTTAAATAATTATTTCCTGTTTGGTGCTTCAAAATAAAATAAATAAAAAATATAGAGACACATGAAAACATCAAAACCTAATAAAAATGACAAAAATAAATAAGTAGCATTACTGAAAGAAAGAAAGAAAGAAAGAAAGAAAGAAAGAAAGAAAGAAAGAAAGAAAGAAAGAATAAAAAAGAAAGAAAGAAAGAAAGAAAAAGAAAGAAAATTAAAGTGGAAAATATTAAAATAAAAATTATTTAAAAAAGTAAAAACTGTGATAGGATCTTAATGATACTAAGCACTGTTCTGATATTAAAATTGTAAGTAAACAAATAAATGAATAAACAAAATGAAATCATTTAATAAATGTTTATTACATCTTAAAACAGTGGAAGTCCTTCAAATATTACAAATATTTTTCTTTTAACTTTTATAGTTATGTAGTTAAACATCAAATCTGCTCTGTTCCCATAGAAAAACTATAAGATTGGTGAACAACAGTTCTAACAAGTCAATTATACTTCATTCAATAATTCATTCAGTACAGAAAATGATCTATAAATGTCACCCCCAAAACATATTTGTGTGTCATACAATATGTAGTTTACCATTTTAATAATTACTTTTATTGGTTGGTGATTGTGATTTGCGTATATTTTTTAATTGAGTGTAAGCGACACATACGTTCCAGTACATTTCATTACTGGAGTCCAGCAAGAGAGACTGTGACAATTATAACTCCATAAACTACAATGAAAAGGTGTTTAAATGCTATTTAAAGGTACATAAACTGCATTCACGAGCATTTATTTCCTATTACATTGCTAGTCGCATGGTATGTAACACCGTATCACCGAACCCTAGCTCCTCTTGAGAATCTCTGTACTCTTGCACGTTGCAAGTCATTACAAATGCCATGCCTGAACCGTTTTCGGTGACCCCAAGGCCTCACCAAAGTGATTTCCCCCTTTTAGAGGCCAAAACGCTGATAAGCCTCATGCTAATACGTTTACTTCTCAACCCTATTTCAAATTTCCAGAGGGCTGGTTTCTCCAAGGCGGCATTTCCAGGCCACAATAGATAAGACAGCTAAAGTGTTTATCCTTTTGGTAATCCAGCCTCAATATAAATCTATCCAGAGGTGCAAGTGACATCAGACACGCCGCCAAATTCTCCTTCGCACCCCCCCGTTGTTCTCCAACTCCAAAATATCTGACCTTTTACATTGCTTATTCTTAGCTCAAGCTAATATTTCATATTTGTCGCCTGTCCTGTACAAACAGAAAGCCAAACATAACCAGTAATTACTAAAGCCCTAATCAACTTTACCTTGTCAGGTCTAAATTGGATTTGTTAATTTATTCACGCTAATTGCTAGGCAACTGATCACTGTGTGCTTATTCAAGGCCGTTAAGTGCTAAGTTTGCGGTAGCTATAGAGGCCGTCTAAAATGTAAGTTCAAAAGTCATTGTCTTCACTGCATTATGTTTACCAGGCCAGTGTGACTCATGAGGGTTGTCAATGCATAAACTAATTTCTCAAGAGAATAATGAGAATTTGGAGGTTGCGGGTAATGATACGTAACCTCAAGGCCGTAACCTCACAGTTCAGATGAGCTGGACTTCAGAATAGTTTGACAACTCACTGTTAAACGCTGATTTAAATTATTTTCTTAGTCTAGAGAGAAGCACTCTCTGTCATTTTGGTCTAACTATCTATCCACCTACCCACCCATCCATCCATCATTTTGATCTATATGTCTATCCAACTATCTACCAATCCGTCCATTGTTTTTGATCTATATATATATATATATATATATATATATATATATATATATATATATATATATATATATACTGTATATATCCACCTGACTACCCATCTATCTATCCATCCATCCATCCATTTTTTTTCTATACATCTATTCAACTGTTATTTTGATCTGTATATCCACCCAACTATATATCCAGCCGTTCATCTAAACGTCTATCCAGCTGGGTTTTTTTTAATCTGTACATATGTACAACTATTTATCTATACAACTATCTACTCATCCATAGATCAAAATATCCAACTGTTATTTTGATCTATATCTGTCCAACTATCTATCCATCTAACCACCCATCTATCATTTTGATCTATATACATATCTATACAACTATCTGCCCATCCATCCATTGTTTTTGTTCTATCTATCTATCTATCTATCTATCTATCTATCTATCTATCTATCATTTTGATTATTATATCTATCCAATTATCCATTCATCCATCGTTTTGTTCTATATATCTATGCAACTGTTCATTTGATCTGTATGTCTATCTAACTATCTATTCATCTAACTACCCATCCATAGCTTTGATCTATGTATCTACCCAACTATCTGCACATTCATCCATTGTTTTTGTTCTATATATCTATCCAGCTGTTATTTTGATCTGTATATCTATCCAACTATCTACCCATCCATAATTTTTGTTCTATATATCTATCCAACTGTTATTTTGATCTATATATCCATCCAACTATCTATCCAGCCATTCATCGGTCTATACATCTATCCAGTTGTTTTTGATCTGTATATCTATCCAACTATTTATCTATCTATCCATCCAGCCAGCCATCATTTTTTGTTCTGCATATCTATCCAACTGTTAGTTTGATCTATATAGCTATTCAACTATCTACCCATCCATCCATTTTTTTTTCTTTTTTTTGGTTCTATATATCTGTTCAGCTGGTGTTTTGATTTATATATCTATCCAACCAACCATCTATCCAGCTATTTATCTATCCATCCATCCATTGTTTTGTTCTACAAATCTATCCAACCATCTACCTATCCATTGTTTTTGTTCTATATATCTATCCAACTGGCATTTTGATCTATATATCTATCCAACCAAACATCTATCCAGCTGTTCATCCATCTATCCATCCATCCATTTATTCTTTCTATCTAACTGTCATTTGATTGATCTCTCGGTCCATCCATTTTATTCTATATATCTGTTATTTTGATCTATATATCTATGCTGCTCTATCCATCCATCTATCCATCCATCCAGCCTAAAAGCCTTTAAAATTCAAGGTTTGTTAAAAAACACATTCAAAGTTGGTCTTGGGAAAAAAAAAAAATGAATAAATTTAAATAACATTTGAATACAAGTAAAATTAAATTAAAGTTCATTTAAATTCAGCTACAGAACTGGAATTTATTACTCAGTACTGAATAATGCGCAACAAAAAGTTATTCGATTTATGCTTAAAACAAGAAAGAAAAACTTGTGATGTTCCATTTCCAACGACAAACTCTAATGACAACGTTCCCACTTTAATTTCATATTCCATATGCTCATGACCCTCTTTATGTGATGATAAACCCCTGTAATGGATCTTACTAAACTACCTCATCAAAATATGACATTGAATATCCACCTCAGATTGATTCCCATTTTCCAATTGCTCAGGATTTTCAGCTTCCTGCCTGCTCGCTTCCAATGTTTAACATCTCGGCAAAGGCTCGAAACACGAAGATGCTCATTTGCGAGATTGAAGAACACTAGAAATGATTGCAGAATGCTCGTGATTAGGGGTCAAATAGCAGCTTAATGACTTTCAAGTGGCAAAGCCTCATGGGATTGAATATGAGGCCAGATGAATCCTGATTGATTCTCTATCATCCTGTCACAACCAGTGTCTCCCTGCCTTGTTTATTGGATTGAATTTATTACTCGAAATGATGTAATTTTTATGAGGCTGGAACAAAAAAGAAAAAAAAAAATTACATCATCCTAATAGCGCTATTAGAGTGAGGCCAAGTGCATTACAAGACTGAAAATGTTGCCCTGTTGACATTATAACACTCGGTTTTATGTTTCAGTTGAACTTCTAGAGGCTTTGCACTCACAAAGCAACGTAAGTGTTGTTTTTATGCCATGTCAACAAACAACATGAACAAAGGGCTTGTGGACTCTGCTAAAAGAACAGTTTCATATACCAATATAATAGCTAGTGTTGGGGAACAACTAACTGAAAGTAGCAATGCTGCTATTTCAACTACATTTTCAGTAGGAAATAGTTTCACAGTAGCGTTGCTTAAAAGTTACTTTTTCCATTGACTAACAGAATAACAAAACGGCTGGTTGGCTTTTGTAAAATTCTATCCTATTCTATTCTCATAGCTTCATAGCAGGGTCAAAAAGCTCTCGAATTTAATAATAAAAAAATCTTAATTTGTGTTCTGAAGATGAACAAAGGTCTTACAGGTTTGGAACGACGTGAGAATGAGTATGACAGAATTTTCATTTTTGTACGAGCTATCCCTTTAAATTAAGATCCTCGTTCTTTTATCCCAGAGAAATACTATTCTGATTAGAGAAGTGAGTTATATCATCTGACAGTCATTTAAAAAGATATGTTAACAGTTTGTAGTTCGGCTAAAGCGCAATTTAATTACTTCAAATTATAAGTAGCGCATAGCTTGGCAAGCTGCCGTTTAAAGTCGTTTCTCCTTTCTCTTCACAGACAGACACACGTCTCGGAGAAACGGCGGGAGCGCGGCTGGTAATTATCTCCATAGGAGTGCTGGGAGCCATCTCCTCATCATCATCTCCCGGTGCCGGTGTTGAGGAGCGCGGGAGGATTACTCCCTCCTCTGCTTCCCATCAAGACAATCTCTACGCGGGACGAGCGGCATCTACGCGGACCCCGGGAAACGAGATGGTGAACCGTGTCTCAGTGGCTCTTTAAAGCTCCTTTCCACGGCTCAGCGAGCACACGGCGTTTCATTGTCCCGGCCCCCGAGCTTCATAAATCCACTCGTATCTCTGGAGAGCAGCCAGGAATGCCGCAGTCCTCACTTTAGCCGCGATTCTGCCCGGCACAGGCCATTATATCCGATATGAATGTACGCGACCTAAAGATGCCATGAATACAATAGACGGAGGAAAAGACAGCGTGGTGCCCAGGGGCGATGGAGCCCAAGTCGGGTCTGAGCTCAATAAACTGAGCCCACCTGCCGGCTAAAGGATATGAGTGTGTGTTTTATTCTATAGAAGCATATAGACACAGTAAATATCAGCTTCAGGTGAGCCCGTCACAAATGAAACCACAGCTGGAGGAAGCCAGAAATGCAGATGAACATGACATTTGCTGTGTAAATGCTAATCTGTCCTAATGCATCCGAACAACATGAAGGAATCGCCCACTCACACTGCAAAACTCGTTTACTTGTTTTCCAGTACAAATGTCCAAACATTCATACAACAAGATGCATTCTAGTAACTTGCTAATCATGCTAAAACATGCTAACAAAATGCTAGTGACATGCTAATCTTGTTAAAATCATGCTAGCAACATATGCTAATCATGCTAGAAACATGCTAACAAAAGGCTAATCATGCTAAAACATGCCAGCAACTTGCTAGTAACTTGCTAATCATGCTAGAAATATGTTAACAGGCTAATTAGGCTAGAAACATGCTAAACATGCTAACAACATGCTAATCATACTAGAAACATGCTAGCATATTAAAATATGCTAACAAACTGATAATCATTTTAGAAACATGCTAGTAACTTGGTAATCTTAATATAAACATGCAAACAAAATGCTAATCATGCTAGAGACATGCTAAAACATGCTAACAAAATGCTAGTGGCATGCTAATCATGTTAAAATCATGCTAGAAACATGCTAACAAAATGCTAATCATGCTAAAAACATGCCTTTAACTTGATAGTAACTTGCTAATCATGCTAGAAACAGGTTCATACATGCTAACAACATGCTAGTGACATGCTAATCGTGTTAAAACATGCTAGTAACATGTTAATCATGCTAGAAACACTTTCACAAAGTAGTAATCATGGTAAAAATACTCCAGTAACTTGTTAACTTGCTAATCTTGCTAGAAATATGTTAACAACAGGCTAATTAGGCTAGAAACATGCTAGCATGTTAAAACATGTTAACAAACTAATAATCATGCTAGAAACATGCTAGTAATTTGTTAATCACGATAGAAACATGCTAACAAAATGCTAACCATGCTAGAGACATGTTAAAACATGCTAACAAAATGCTAGTGACATGCTAATCATGTTAAAAACATGCTGGCAACATGCTAATTATGTTAGAAACATACTAACAAAATGCTAATTATGCTAAAAAAAACATGTTAACAAAAGGCTAATTAGGCTAGAAACATGCTAAAGGAAAAGCCAGTCCAAGTGCACACATCCAGTAGGCCAAAAAGCTCAATGTGGGTGCTCCACATGTATAGCTTGGACATCTATTTGATGTCTGCATTTACATCTGCAAGATGTAGTTTGCTCATCTGCAATAGGTCTGTTGGATGTTTCCTATCAGATAGATGTCTATTAGACGTCTTTAGGATGTTTATGATTTAGAATGTATGTAAAACTGACATCCTACAGACATCTGCCAGACATCTGTACACAGCAGATGCTTTCCAGATAAAGAGATCTTAAACAGACATCTTGCTATCTGGGACCACACAAAAAATGTAACTGAAAAATCAAAGTAGGCACACCACAGCTCCAGAAAAATATTTATGTTCTCACCACATTGTGACATTAGATGTTGCTAGAAACATGCTAACAACATGCTAATCATACTAGAAACATTCTAGCAACATGCTAGTAACTTGCTACCCACATGGAAAGAACCTATATGAGGATATATGCGCATATATGAAACCTATATGCAGTATATAGGCACATATATGATAATATATATGCTGCATATATGCGTATATATGCCACATATAGGCAAAATTGAGGTGCATATATGTGCATATACAGGCCATATAGGTCTCCTGTATTGCTTCTTTATATCCGCAAAAAAGCTGTATATGTACATACAAGATATGTCTCCTATATAGCTCATGGCAGGATCTGGTCATTTTAGCTCATATCTCACTTTGGCAACTGTCATACATGATGCCTAGCTCATATTTTCTGTTATCAAGGCAATAACTAAGAACTAACTAAAAAAAAAAAAAAGTGCAAAAAACTTATGTGCGAACACGTGAAATTGGTATCACATGTAATTGGCATGTTATGGAATTTAACTATGGCAAATAATGAGAGAAGATGGAAAGCTGTCTACACGTTTTCCTGAAACATTTACAAGGTCAATTCTTTCTTGTATGAAAATAGTGGAAAAGAAGGAAATGTCCCACACGGAAATAACCTATATAAACATATATGTTTTAATATAGGTTTTGATATAGGTTTTTAATATATGTGACATATATAAAATTGGCCGTTTTCCTATATTATATGTACATATATGCACATATATGTGTACATATATGTACTTATAATATAGGAAAACGGCCAATGTATGTGCGTTCACGAGAGAGTGGCATTCCAGCAGATGATGTAGGCGTAAACTCACATTTAATTAAATGTGTTAATTGTCATTTCTTTGTAATTGTAATTGATATACATCTTCAAAATATTATTTTACTATCTTATTATTATTATTGTGTTTTTTTTATTTTTTTTTTTAAGTGATACGTTTATAAATACGTTTTTAATTACGACATTTTGGGTTTAGTGAGTCATCAAATGGTGTGGACACAAACGACACTACTATGTTGACATGACTCATCCACTTTTATTATATGTAGAAAACATGAACAAAATTCCACCTTTTCATTAATAGTAAGAATAGAAAAGATTTCTCTCTAAAGCAAAGTGATGAAGTCAGCATAGTAATGAATGAAGAATGAAAACAACTCAAGGTAAAGGAGAAGCTGCGATGTGTCAATGTGATTGGATGATCAAATGTGCAGGGTAGACAGACAGTGCCAGTGGACAGGGATGTGAATATTTATCTCTCGCAATAATATTAGTTATGCAACAATGGCGCTTCCCAGGGATTCTTGACTAAATTTTGCCAGGCAGCTTCGAGGACAAAGCTGGTTTTGTGATTTTCCGAGAAGCGGCCGTCACCTGAGGGCAACTTCTTCGAGAGACTACTGATGCCCGTTTCTCTCTGGATAAAACGATTGAGGAATTATTCCTGGAATCATGTTTTGATGATGACGGATGAATTTACGAGTCATCAGAAACGTGTCTTCAACATCTTGTTCCTGGCCAGAGGGCTGGAGAAATCAGAAATATTAAACATGATAAATGTTCGGCTGACAAGTACAAAATGAACACTTTTGGTTTCACTTTCAATTTGCATCATGCTGTTAATCTAGTAAAAATGTTAAATCCTCAGTATCCTAATTTAATTATATATATATATATATATATATATATATATATATATATATATATATATATATATATATATATATATATATATATATTATATTATTTATTTATTTTTTTTTTTACCTTGTCAGCATGTACGTATTACTTACCATAATTACAGCAATTTTATCAATATCAAATGTGCATATCTCTCCCCAATTTAAATCCATTTCATGCCAGGTGGAACTTATGAAGCCAATTATTGACTGTGATATTTCTAACAAGGAGTTGGTGCTTATTATTGCATAAAATGGACATTTTAGGGTACTCGGCATATTTAAGTTGTATTAAATAAGAAGACATCAAACCAAGTGACAAATGGAAATAAATCATGCATATTTGTTTGATTGTTTTATTACATGACACTTCCATTGACAAATATTTAATCAGTTTAAATTAATAAATAATCACTTAGAAATGTGTAATATTCATCCATTCGTGAATCAGACTCCGCTTGCCTTGTTTGTTGTTCATTGTTAATAAGCGGAGCAATCCAAGAACCATTAATGAACGTCATAAAATATTAAATATTAAACTTGAAAAGTAAAAAGTCACAACACAGCATAGTTTATAGAACAATTCGAATGCACTGACATTCATGCATTTTAAATTGTGTCCACTGTAACTAATCGGGCCGAATGGGATTCCGTAATGTTTTGCTATGCACCATATTATCCGAGCATAACTCAATTTTAATAACTGTTTATCTTACCAAGCTTCGGGTTTATTTGACATGTATTTAAGAGATAGGCGTTAGTGCTGACTCACGGGGCTTGTTGATATTGAGCTGTTTTTTTTTTTTTTTTTTTTTTTTCATTTTTTTCATTTGTTCTATTGAACGGAATAAATAAGGTCACTGAGACACCGCGGCCGGAGTTATTATTTTACAGCAGTGGAGATCACTGCAGGCTGCTTAATAATGTTTCCAACCAATTTGCACAATGAAAACAGACGCCGTAGAGCAGTGTTTTTCTTTACTTAGATGATTGCACTTCAGAGTCAAGGGTCGGTTTTCGAAACAGCATTATTATTCAACGTAGTGACGGTCCTGATAGGATTAACTTGTGTATATTTTAATCCATCTTCACTGGACTATTTCGCCATTGCAAGGAGAAATACAGCTGAAGTACATAATTCAACATGTGGACAGGTAGGGCATATCAATGAGGAGAGGAGAGAGCATAACTCAAGCGGGTTCACAAATAGGCCAGTCATAATCTGGGAAATGGGTTTTGAGGAACACGGAGAGGCAACGCGGAATACAAAACGTAATGAATCCCGCGCAGTGAAACCGGCGGGAACTCGCGCGTTACTCACCCGAGGGGATTGAGGAAAAGTCGAGGTCACGCAGTAGTAGCTGGGTTCATAAGCTCTCGGTCAAGGTATAGCCTGAAGCAAAAGCCTTGTTCGTCTTAAAATCGTTACCGCGTCTCCTTTCTCCGTATGGCTGAGTAGAAGCGATAACCGGTTTTCATTACGTGCACAACGTGTAAATTACAGTAGACAGAGTTTTCGCTATTTTTTGGCAGTAACCAGTGGTCACATACATTCGTAACACTTTTGGAGATGGATGTAGCTGTAACAAACCCTGCGGTACTAAGACCAAAAATGTCTCAAAACCAGCAATTGCTTGGACTGTTTCTGAGAAGTTAATGAAATAAAGACAGCATTGTGTGATTGTTTTAAAAGTTCAGTAAAATATTGTGCAACTTACATTTTAGACAATATTGCCAGATGTCTTTGTCTATTTTGCTCCACTAAAAAGGGAAAAATTTGTTCTTGAATGAATAAACACTTTGGAGTGAACTGCTAATGAAATGACTCATTCATAGTTTCTCTTTTTTGATTCATTTTTTAAATGAATCAGCATTTTTGAAGAATTGGTTGGGTAAATGATACAGTGACTCATACATAAAGGCAGTCATTTTTTTCCCTGAATAAATTAGAGTTCTTGAATGATTCACATGACTCACTCATAAAGACAGTCATTTGTCACAATAATGTAACTGGCAGAAAAATGTGTAACCTCCAGTTTTGTCAGACTGTATTTCAGCTCTCTTGCAATGCTTGAAATCTGTTTAAAATCGGATTTGCACGTCGTGATGGGTGAAACAGAGCTTTTCAAATCTCTGAATCAGTCAAACCACTGCGTTGCAAAATGATTCACTGTTTCAAAGCGCTTCCATCGGATTGCATATCGTGATTCATGTGTTTCAGTTTAGGACTTCGAATTGTGTATCGCAAATCTTTTGATTTAGAACGGAATGGGAATGGAATCATTTCACAAATTGAATGATTAAAATTGAATGATATGCAACAGTACTGTGAGTCAAATGATTCACGATCTGCGCTCAGAGTCCTGATCTGAAATAATGGTTCACGACTCATTATTCACATTGGGATTTAAGAGTGTGGATCTCGAATCTTTTGATTTTAATTTGAAACTTTGCGCATTGTGAATCATTTGATTTAGATCGGAATGGGTTTGTGAATCATTTCGCAAATTAAATGATTCAAATTGAATGATTCAATCAAATGATACACAACGTAAGTCAAATGATTCACAATCGGCGCTCTGAGTCCTGATCTGAAATGATGGTTTGTGAATCATTATTCAGATTGGGACTTCAGAGCATGGATCACAAATCATTTGATTTAATTTGGAACTTCACACATAGTGAATCGTTTGATTTAGATTGGAACTTCGTGTATTGCGAAACATTTGTTTCAGAACGGGACTTCAATTTGCATATTGTGAATCATTTGATTTAGACCGGAATGGGTTTGTGAATCATTTTGCAAATTGAATGATTCCAATTGAAGAGCCAAATTAAATAATGCACAACATAAGTCAAATGATTCACAATCTGCGCTCCAAGTCCTGATCTGAAATGATGGTTTGTGAATCTTCATTCACATTGGGACTTTAGAGCTTGGATCGTGAGTCATTTGATTTCATTTGGAACTTCGCGCATCACAAATCATTTAATTTAAATCTGAACTTTGCATATCGCGAAACATTTGTTTCAGATCGAGACTTCAAATCGCATATTGCAAATCGTTTGATTTAGATAGGAACAGGTTTGTGAATCATTTTGTGAATTGAATGATTCAAATTGAATGATGCAAATCAAATGATACACAACGCAAGTCAAATGATTCACAATCCATGCTCTGAAGTCCCAATGTGAATGAAGATTCACGAACCATCATTTCAGATCAGGACTCGGAGTGCAGATTGTGAATCATTTGACTTATGCTGTGTATTATTTGATTTGGATCTTCAATTTGAGTCATTCAATTTGCAAAATGATTCACAAACCCATTCTGATCCAAATCAAATAATACACAACATAAATCAAATGCTTGAATATCTGCGCTCCTAGTCTTGATCTGAAATGATGGTTCGCAAATCATTATTCAGATTGGGACTTTAGAGCGTGGATCGCGAATTTGATTTAATTTGGAACTTCACGCATAGTGAATCCTTTGATTTAGATCGGAACGGGTTTGTGAATCATTTTGTGAATTGAATCATTCAAATTGAATGATTCAAATCAAACGATACACAACGCAAGTCAAATGATTCACAATCCGTGCTCCAAGTCCTGATCTGAAATGATGGTTCGCGAATCATTATAGCGTGGATTGCGAATCACTTAATTCAGATTGGGACTTCGGTGTGGGTTTGCGAATCATTTATGTATACAAAAATTTTATACACAAATACAAATCCCTTAAGAAAATTAACCATGGTTTTACTATAGTAAAAGTGTAATATACTTTGTAATAATTTAGTAGTAATGCTTTGCGTGTGCATGCTTCCCTTTATTTTTGCCATTTTTTATCAGTAGATTTTTTATCTATTTCTCCTTTTTAGAATTTGAAACAGAAGACATAAGTGAGATCTCTGATTGAAAATCAAAAATCAAATCCTTGAAAATCAAAAAAGTAGTGCTTGAAAAGTCCTTGAAAGTCCTGGAATTTCATTTAACAGTATCTGTACGAACTGTACCAAAAAATTTATAAATAAATACAAAACTAAAACAGGTTTTAGTTGGTCAGTGGTGCAATCGTTTCAGTTAGCTCAAAATAGAAACTCACCAACAAATCGCCTGAACGCACCTCGTTTTCAGACCAGCACGTCCATGAGCGAATAAAAGGGTGCAAGTGCATTTGCTGTGGTGTATGATAAGGCCCAATAAGTTTAACTAAACAAATGTGCATCCTTAATTATTTCAGAACAGTTGGTTGTTTATGCAACTGCAAATCAACAGCAACAGAAACTTCTCCTCTCCCAAAGTGTATCATTAACCTACAGGCCCCAATCTGAATCATATTTTTCCCTTTGATCAGCCACACAGCTTCAGACCACGCAAGCTAGCCGGTCATCTCAGCGACCAAAGAGTGGGGTCAGGGAGTAATTACTAGCTGCAAGTTAAGATATCTGGGTAAACAGGTCTGACCCCATAAACTTGACACTCATGATAAGGTGGGAGGAGAACAAGCCAAGCAGAGCAGTATCAGAGAGAGATGGACACAATATTAAAAATTAATCAAAAGAGGGGTGGGCAGTGTGATCACAATCTCAAAATGTTTTTTTTTTTTTTTTTTTTTTTTTTTACATCTTACAGTCGAAATTTACATACAAACCGAAGTGCATCCTATAAAATTGATATGTTGAAGAAATTGTTTATCCAAAAATTACGATCTAATCAAGATTTACTTCCAGGCCATTTAAGATGCACATGAGTTTGTTTCTTTATAGAAACAGATCTAGAGCATCACTTACTCACCAATGGATCAAAACATAACAATAATCCACAAGTAATCCACACACTACGCCAGTTAATCAGTTAACATCTTGTAAAGTGAAAAACTGTGTTTTTTTTATATAAAACAAAACGATCATTAAGATGTTTAAACCATCGCTTCTTTTCAAAATATTAGTCCATTATCTATAATAACGTTTCCTCCAGTGAAAAAACGCCATCCCTTGTTGTCCTTGCAAATCGAAATCCACCAGCAAATTTGTTTAGAGCTGTTTTGGACGGTTTTGGTTTGTAAATAGTGCTTGATTTGCACACATTTCTCTCCTGATTCAGACAAGACAACTCTTTCCACTTTAGAAAGCAATATTTTGGATAGAGGACTCATATTTTAGCCAAGAAAATATGAAGAAACAAACTCATCTACATCTTGGATGGCCTGAGGGTGAGTAAATTCAGCAATTTTTCATTTTTTGGTGAACAATTCCTTTAAATTGACAACCCCAATTGTCAGTTGTCACATTTTTACTGCCGCATTGTATATACCGTCAATTCCCGACTAAAATTGTAGGAAAATTCATATGCTACCTCTACGAATGAGGGGTGAGTCATATGGATGTGATTGATGCCAAGGTAGAATAGTGTGCAAAAATCGCTGAAGAAGAGAGAAAAGGAAATGTACTGTAAAGGAGATGATTACCCACTGGCACTCAACACGTTTTGCTTCTTAAGTTGGCATCACACCGGTTGCCTTCTTAATTTTCAGTTGAATCTCCAGAGCCCTCCATTTGTTTCTGTCTGGATCGAGTGTGGAGGCAGCGGAGCTCTCCCTCACGCTGGGCTGCCTACGCCCGGCCGCCCCTGTCGGGTAGATTGATGGCGTCCACCCCCTGGAGGCTGCGTGATGAGCTAATGATGGCTGCTGGGATATCGGCAAGACCCACCCACCCAAACTCCTAATCGTAACTAATGCCCTCTGTGATCTTCCTCTTCACTTCATATTTTACCGCAGGAAAAGACGCCCAAACATGGGAACAGATATAGAACCGAGAAAAATTAGGGTTTATGGTGTCGAGGTTTTATTTTAGAGATATAAATTATTTTTAGTGGCTTTTGCCATAGACAGAGAAGCATCTGGATGAGGAAACGATTCAAACTCGAGTTTGCTCACACGTGCACCAAGTTTTAAGGAATAGTGCACCAAGTTTTAAGGAACAGTCACCATTTACTTACATTTATGAATGAAAGAATGTTCAAAGAATGTTCATGCTGCTCTTTTCTATAAAACAAAAGCATACTGTAAGTGACAAAGAGCTTTCAAGCTCTAAAAAGTCATCATGAATGCAAAAGTGTGAAACGGATGGCAGTGGAATAAAAGAAAATCTCTATAGAAGTGATTTTTTTTTAAAGCTTGAGTTATGTTTTTAAAATGAATTCTGTGTGAACAACCCTTAAAAGTGGTCCATACAACTTGTGCACTATATTCCAAGTCAACTGAAGCCACAATATGGCTCTTTATTGAACTATAACTTAGTATTTATGCACATATTTGAGAATAACAATGGATTATCAGTGGATAATGACTTTCCGTGCCACTAGTGGAACAAAATGGTATTGCAGTCTGGTAGAGGCTTGCCTTTGCAACATACTGTAGTTCAACCAATAGCTTGAATTTGGGGCGGTTTGCAAAACTGTTTGTCTTTAATGGGAACCCCAGGTATTAAGACTTGTATGGCTTAATATAATGTAAATGATGTCTCCTTTTAAAATATGTAGTAGAAAACCCATAAAAGATTTACGTTCTTTAAAAAAATCAACATCGTTACATACATATTTTGGACTATGGGGGGCGCCATTATTTCGATTATGTGAATTCTGTGAGCTACTGGCACAACCTGTTGCTATTTTTATGGCAACACAACTCACACACAAAGTAAAATACTGATACGATGACCATGACCTACTGAAAGAGCCTACAGGTGGCGATGGATATAAACGTAGGCTTAAACCAAACCTTTCCCCACAAGGAGTCTAAACTCCCATGGATATCAAGTGAAATCCACGCTGAGGAACTGCTTTAGTGGCTTTGGTGTCATTAAGCATTGGCATGTTTACATCCTGCCAGGATGGCATCTAGCGTTTCTTGTCTCTGCCCTTTGTAAGCTCTTTCAGTAGCTGTGGTCTACTAAAAGCCTCAAAGGCATCAGGGCTAAAGTGGAGAGAACGAAGACACTGGTCTTTAGGAAGTTTTATTCGTCCACAGGCATCTTCCCATTCTTTTCTTCTTTTCTTATCACTTGGAAAGCAGTGAAGACTTACATCACTTCTCTTGTTACTCTTCGACTGAAAATCACAACAAAAAGCCACACAATGTGGCGTCATATAAGTATTTATTGTGTATTTGTGTATACACAACTCTGAAAATAAAATACTGATACGATGACCACAGCTACTGAAAGAGCCGATATGTGGCAATGGATATAGGTGTAGACTTAAACCAAATGCAATCAATTTTTCCCCACAAGGAGTCTAAATGCCCTCTGATATCGAGTGAAATCCACAATGAGAAACTTCTTCAGTGGTTGTGGTGTCATGACAAGCGTCAGCATGTTTACATCCTGCCAGGATGGCATCTAGCGTTTCTTGTCTCTGTAGCTGGAAGTTTTATTCATCCACAGTCATCTTCCCATTATGTTCTCCTCTTCTTATCGCTAAGAAAAGCAGTGAAGACTTACATCGCTTCTCTTGTTGCTCTTTGACTGAATATTAAAACCAAAAGCTGCACCATATGGCATTGTATGAGTATTTTATTTTCCGAGTTGTGTTGTGGTAAAAATAGCAACAGGTAGAGCCAGTAGCTCACCAAATGCAACCATTTACATCATAATGGTGCCGCTCCATATTCCAAAATATGTGTAAAATGACACAGAATGTTTAAATAACGTAAATCATTCGTTTTCTACATGTTACAGTAAGAAACATCATTTACGTTATATTAGACCATACAAGTCTGCCAGCAGCTCACTTAAGTGTGACCATTTACATCATAAACACTCCCCCATAGTCCAAAACATGTATAAAACGACGTGGAATTTTTAAATAACGTAAATCTTTTTATTGGTTTTTTACTACATATTTCAATACGAAACATCATTTAGGTTATTATCTTAATACCTGGGCTTCTCTTCATGTATGTGTGAAATATGCAGGTTTTATATACAGTAAATATGTGTGTGGTGATAAGATGACTTATTCCATGATTTTTTTTTTTTTTCCGTTTTCAAGGTTTAAGCACAAACATCACTGATTTTGTTAGATTCATGCATAAAACATGGTAAATGATTGTTATGCAGTGTGATATTTCCAGGTTTACCATGACCGTGGGAACCTTGAATAAACCACAGAACTTAACATACGGTTCACGTTTAAATAAAGCTCACAAACAGTTCAAATCATTTTGCCATCTGCTGCACAAGGATGCTGAGGGAGACCCTGCAAAGCAAGTCATCACTGCGACTGTGGCAGAAGAGGACAGGAAGCTGCTATTTATAGCCCACTGTATGTGACAAATAAGGTTAGAAAAACATCCGCTCGCGAGTGAATGCAGAAACCACTGACGGATGAGGTGGAGAGATATAAAACCTAACCTGTTTTCTCCCCTCTTCGCACGTTATTAACCTTATCGTTTTATTTAATTACTGCGTACATTGCGTTAATCCAGTGATTTTATTTTCGATTGATAGGCAAACTGATCTTGCTCGTGTATCCAAATTATTCCAGAACGGATGCATTATAATAAAATCTTAGACTTCAATTCAAACGACATGGCTCTTTAGAGGTAAAAGGACTCCAGGGTAGAATTTTTTTTGCATGAAAATACCAATTAACAGCATATGAGCCATTTCAATCAAACGAATCTCATTTTAACTCGCAAGTTAGCCCTCTTAATTAAGTTATTCACTGTAAATTGCCGACATGTTCAATGCTTTGCTGGAACATCGGCGCATTAAATTGATATCATGTAGGATATTAAAGCCATTCTGTGTCATCTGGTTTTAACAATAGAAATGGAACATTTTCGGATTAATCTGGCTGTGTAATTTGACACCTGAGGTTCCTATTCGAAAGCGTTTGTGTATTTTAACACTCTAATGCCACAGCACGAACATTCAACCTGGAATTATGATCCGGTTCCGACGGCGGGGCGGCATTTTGCGCACTAACAACTTCTGTCATCCTTAATTTTAGGTAAATCCTTCAGAAATAACCTTCTTTTACTCCCTCAAAGAGTACTTTACCCACTTACGGTCTGGGTGAAATGGATGACTGAAATCTCTAGTGCTTATTCGCTGGCATATTAGCCACTCCACTCGTGGTAGAGAACCATCAAAACATAAGTGAAACCCACCTCCTGTCATTACGTTCTTTATACGACAAAGTAAATCCCATAAGGGCCCGCATTAGGAAACAATCTCAAGGCAGTCGACCCACAGTGCAACCAGCTCAGTATATCTATGCCATTCTCTCACAGAAAAGAGATTCTGAATTGAACGGATGGCACAAATAGCCGTATTGATCATGAGATAATGGAATTTTGTCCTCGCTGTTTTTCTTCAACAATTTCATTTCCTCATCTCTTTTTTTTTTTCTCCACTGCTCCCCCCCACCCCCCACCTGCGCGGGAAACTGAGGGCGCTCGTATTTAACTCATCACTCGTTCCAGTCCTCCGCTAAGTGTTTAATTACATTAGCATACAAGAAACTGGGCCAGTGATGTGTTATGATTTGGATAATTTTGGTAATTCGACATCCGTGGCCTCTCGCGGAGAATCTCGCCGAAGTACAATTAAGCGCTTGGAAGTATCACCTTCACAGACAACGACTGCACAATCTTTAATGGGTTTCTGGAGAAAATTTGAAAATATCTAAAAACAGGTCTGGCGCACGATTAAGGGTGAAGGTGTGCTGGAGGTAAAAATATCCACGTGGGTGCACATCTATTCTTTGTTTCCTTTCCAAGCTATTTAACTTGTCAAACTAGCTAGTCATAATTTAAAGTATATTCAAGCTATTGTTTTAAACAAGTAGCTAAACTACAAGGTACTTGGGTACAACAAGCTTACCACAATGAAGCTACTTAAGCGCAAAATCTTTAATAAGTATGCAATAATATCAATACTCGACAACAAAATAGACCTGGAATGCCATAGCAAATTGGAATTTTAACGTTCTCACAATTTTAAAAGATAATGGTGATTTTTTAATGCAGAATTCCGACTTTTTGCGCAAATATGAGTTTATATCTTACAATTCTAACTTTTCTTCTCAGAACTTTGTTTATACGCTTTACATTTTGCAGTTCTGGCTTTATATTTCACAATTTTATTTTTTTTCTTATATTGACACATTAACCAACCATCTTCAAAGTATGATTTTTTTTTTTTCACCTGCGGAAAATAAATACATAAAACAAATAAATAAATAAGTTTTAAGTCCAGCAAATTTAATCTACTCTCCTGTCTGATTTTTTTTTTTTTTGTTGTTGTTGTTGAACAAAATTTCAATCAAGCTGTTTGTGAAGGGTCAATTGTAAGCTTTTATCTTACTTTTATCTTGGCTTTTTTCCACACAATTCTGATTTCATATGTCACAATTGTGAGTTTATTTTGCAGTTTTGACCTTTTTCTCAGAATTGTGAGAACAAAGCGGTAATTGTGAGATATAAACACAGAATTGAGAGAGGGAAAAAAAAAAAAAAAAAACAGTTAACTTTTTACATTTTTTTTTTTTTTTTGCGACAGAAAGTATACAGAAAGTTTGAAAAAGCTCATTGCTTTTTTTCAATAATAATAATAAAAAAACATAATATTGAATAAAAACATTATTTATATAAAACAATATTTTTTATAACAGTTTCCAGTAAAAGCAGAGCTACTGTTAATAAATCAATTCTTCTAAATTTCCATCTTAGAACTGCATGTTTATATCTCGCACTGTATATTTTGCAGTTCTGACTTTATATCTCACAATAATCTCACTTTTTGACTATTTGTTTGTTGAATTGAGACAAAAAGTTAGAATTGTGAGATGTAAACATGCAGTTGTTTAAAAAAAAAAAAAAAAAAAAAAAAAAAACGATGGTAACCATAACTGTAACTGTAATTTTAAAAATGGTAACTGTAATTTTGTTGATGTTGTTGTTGTTCATTTGCGAGTTTTTATTTTACAATTTGTACTTTTTCCACACAATTTTGATTTTATATATGACTCTTGTGAGTTTATATATCACAGTTTTGACTTTTGTTCTCAGAATTGTGAGAACAAAGTAACACATAATTGTGAGAAAACGTCAAAGCTAACTTTTTTTAACAGTAAAAAAAAGCTAATAGAAATAAGCTTATCTACCACTTTTGCAAGAACAATTTTTCATTTATTAATTTTTGTGACATTCATTTTGTGTTAAGAAATTTAGAAAAAGCTTTTTTTTTTTTTTTACAAAAAGTTCTGTTTTTTTATTGTGTAAAAAACTTTTTTTTTTTTTTTTGCTTTTTACAGCAGTTGTAATATGCAGAGAATAGTGTTGTTTTAATTAAAAAAAGCTTTTTTAAAAAAATAATTGCAACGTTTTGTCTTAGACTTCTGACTTTTTGCGCAAGTGTGAGTTAATGTCCTACAATTCTAAATTTCCTTCTCAAAACTGCATGCTTATATTTCACACTTTATTTTCTGCAGTTCTGACTTTATATCTCACAATTTTGACTTTTTTTATATATATCTCACAATTTTTGACTCAGAATTGCAAGACAAAAAGTCAGAATTGTGAGATATGCAGTTGAAAAAGTCAAAATAAAAACGGTAATGCTACTTTGTGAAAATAATTGCGACTAATTGTAAACAAAAGTTTACAATTTGACTTCATATATTATAATTGTGATTTTATATCTCACAGTTTTGTCTTTTTTTTTCTCAGAATTGTGAGAACAAAGTGACAGTTGTAAGACATAAACAGAATTGCAAGAAAAAAAAAAGTCACAGTTAACTTATTTAATAGTAAAAGCAAATAGAAATACGTTTCTCTACCACTTTTGCAAGAACATCATCTTCCATTTTTTCATTTTTGAATTCTGACTTTTTGCACAAATGCGAGTTCATATCTTACAATTCTAAATCTTTCTTAGAACTGTTTATATCTCACACTTTATATACCTCACGAGAAAAAAAAGTCAGAATTGTGAGATATGCAGTTGTATGAAAAAAAGTATTAAAAAAAAGGTAATTGCTACTTTGTAAAGGTAATTGCGACATTGTAAAAAAAAAAAAAAAAAAAAAAAAAAAACTAACTGCAACTTTTTTGTGCAATTGTGAGTTTTTAGTGTACAATCTGGACTTTTTCCACACAATTCTGACATTATGTATCGTAACTGTGATTTAATATCTCACAGTTTTGATTTTTTTGTTTAGAATTGTGAGAACAAAGTGACAGTTGTGAGATACAAACAAAGAATTGCAAAAAAAAAAAAAAAAAAAAAAAAAGTCAGTTAAAAGCAAATATAAATATGCATCTTTACCACTTTTGCAAGAACATTGTTTTTCATGTATTCATTTTTGCGACAGAAAGCATAAAGAAAATTATAACAAGTTCTTAACAAGTTCATTGCTTTTTTCAGTAAGAAACACAATATTGAATAAAAACATATTTTTTTCTTTTCACAGCAGTTTAAAAAAAAAAAAAAACATAATTTGTATAGTACTGGGAAACGATTAATCGCTATTAATCGCATCCAATTATAAGTTTCCAATTATAAGTGTGCTGTGTATATTTATTATGTATATATAAAGACACACACACATACAGTATTTATTACATAAAATATATACTTGCCCATCACTAAACTTGTATTATGAGAATAGTATTTTTTATATATATAACTAAAAAAGTCATCTCATATATTCAATATACTTCTTAGATGCTGTCATCGATATAATTTTGAAACATAAAATGTTATGTTTGAATACCAACGAATGCTAATGAGCTCACATTGCTTTTTTATTGGTATTTAGCTTCAATATCATAAAACTTCTGTAGCCAGAGAGTATCACACATGCTGCACTAGTCTCAAACCCCTCACTGTCTTTGTTTTGGCTGTTTCTTTTGGCTAATTTGATTACAACAGGACATGAAAACAAATGCTCCAAATCCTTCATATTCCACACTCTCACAGCTGCTCGCTGACCTTCCTGGACTGAAGCTGGCCATTGTGACTCACCAGCGCTACATTAATCTGAAAAGCCAAGATTGGAGGAGGAAAGTCCTCCTTTTCTCTTACTAAAGGATTCACATGTCTAATCCTAAACAAATCCATTTGCATTCGGAGTTCTTTGAGCCAGCCGGCATGGATTCCAGTTTCTTCTTCCTGAGTTTCTTTTGAAGCCATCGCGGTGTCTTTGTTTTAGTGCGTTTGAATGGGAGACTCCCACTGGGTTGAGACAAACTGCCTCTACTTATGCAGATGCTCATTAGCACAGTCCTTAGTCTTCACTCATACACAAAGCCAGAGGGGATTTATGAGTCTATGGGACTCCAGATGCTGATCCAGAATGCTCAATGACACCAGAGAAAGTTGCGCATCAGTAACGTTGAGAGATTAGGCTATATGAACCGTGTTTAAATCAATGGCAGGCCCCGGTTCTTTCATTTCTGATGAAACTTCTGCGCTACGCCTGCAATAAGCGCACAGCAGTAAAGGCCAATAGTATGGAAAACCACCAGATGCTGTGAGTAACACTACACTGATCCATTTTAAGATACTTGTGCTGGTCAAAGCAGTGGCTTAGCAGAAATACACAAACCATACACACACACACACACACACACAGAGCTGGGAAGTAACTGATTACATGTCATCTGGATTACGTAATCAGATTCCAAAATTTAAGTACTTGTAATTAGATTAAATTATATTTTAAAACACTCGTAATCAGACAACTGTTACTTTATTGCATGATTACATAGTATTCATACAATAGCAATAAATTATTCATAATTTATTGATTCTCCCTAAGTCTTTTTTTTCATCTTTTAAATGTTCTTTTTTAAATAGCCTACTGCTTATATACATTCAGAAAGTCCAGTTTTGTTGACATTCACACAAAAATCAGACATTAGTCAGGTTGCGACACAGCATTTGCCTTACAAAAGGCATTTAAAGTTTAAGAAGTGATTCAACATTGCATAAACTACTGATGAATACATTCTTTTTTTTTTTTAATTATCACTCTGTAGGTTATTTAACTGTGTATGTCTTTAGAAGGCGTTTGTCTTTCAAGCATACTGTATTAAAATGCAAAAATTGATGAATTCACAAGTTCACTAACCTTTTTTTTTTTTTTTTTGTTCTCATCTGATTCTTTTTCATCCAATATATTTATTTGAAGTACCCCTGAGATGTTAAAATAAATATTTTAATAATTAAGGATGCTCTGGTTATGGTATTTTTATGTCAGTATGGTACAAGATTATCCTATTTAAATCAATGTGATAAACGAGTTATTTTATATTTTAACTAACTATCTATCTATCTATCCGTCTATCTATCTATTTATATTACACTGACCAAAATTATAAACGCAACACTTTTGTTTTTGCCCCGATTTTTCATGAGCTGAGCTCAAAGATATAAGATTTTTTCTATGTACACAAAAGGCCTATTTCTCTCAGATATTGTTCACAAATCTGTCTAAATCTGCGTTGTTGAGCACTTCTCCTTTGCCGAGATAATCCATCCACTTCACAGGTGTGGCATATCAAGATGCTGATTAGACAGCACGATTATTGCACAGGTGAGACTTAGGCTGGCCACAATAAAAGGCCACTCTAAAATGTGCAGTTTTACTGTATTGGGGGGTCCGGGGGTGTCCGAAAACCAGTCAGTATCTGGTGTGACCACCATTTGCCTCACGCAGTGCAACACTGTGATCTCCTTCTCATAGAGTTGATCATTGCTGTGCGAAGTTGCTGGATATTGGCAGGAACTGGAACACGCTGTCGTATACGCCGATCCAGGGCATCCCAAACATGCTCAAAGGGTGACATGTCCGGTGAGTATGCTGGCCATGCAAGAACTGGAATGTTTTCAGCTTCTAGGATCCTTGCAACATGGGGCCGTGCATTATCATGCTGCAACATGAGGTGATGGTCATGGATGAATGGCACAAGAATAGGCCTCAGGATCTCATCACGGTATCTCTGTGCATTCAAAATGCTATCAATAAAATGCACCTGTGTTCATTGCCCATAACATACACCTGCCCATACCATAACCCCACCACCACCATGAGCCACTCGATCCACAATGTTGACATCAGCAAACCGCTCACCCACACGACGCCATACATGCTGTCTGCCATCTGTCTTGTACAGTGAAAACCGGGATTCATCCGTGAAGAGAACACCCCTCCAAAGTGCCAGATGCCAT
>CM070028.1:7913638-7918638 GCA_036247105.1 Cirrhinus mrigala
GCTCAAAATCCCCGCCTATTTATCTCTGACTTAGTACTGTATTGATATTGATTTTCGGGATATGGATAGGTCGAGGACAAATCCCAAGTCAACAGACAAATGTTTATGATAACAGATGTTTAGCTAATGAGACTTCGCTGCCAAAATGTTAAAATACGAAGTTAAAACATTCAGTTAAAGACGAAAATATATATTTTTTAAATTATTTATTTATTTATTTATTTATTTAGCTAGCTAGCTAACAGCTAAATATGTTTTGTGTGTGTGTGTGTGTGTGTGTGTGTGTGTGTGTGCGTTCCATGGAAACAAAACTCTGTCTTTCTTTCTTTCTTTCTTTCTTTCTTCTTTTCTTTTTAGATTAAATAGTATTTAAAAAAGACAGTTCACCTAAAAAATGAAAATCCTGTCACTATTTACTCACTCTGTAATTTCAAACCTGTATTCTGTTTTATTTTTCTGTATAAAACAAAAAACGATATGTATTTGCAGAATGGCCTGGTTGCTTGTTTTCCACACAGTGTAAGTAAAAAGTACTTTTTTAATATTCAAAAAGGATCATAGAGGAACAAAAAAATAGCGAAAACTGAAATTTTCACTCACTGAAAATCTGATCTTCTGTCAAATTTTCAATTTTAAGTGAACTATGCATTTAAACATAGTTTAAAAAGAATGAATGAATGAATTAATAAATATAAATAAATAAATGGCTGTAGTGATAGTAAAAATATTTAATAATATATATATATATATATATATATATATATATATATATATATATATATATATATATATATATATATATATATATATATATATGTATTAATGTATTTGCAGAAATCCAGGTTGCTTGTTTCCCACACAAGCAACTTTTTTTTTAATATTCAAAAAGGATCATAGATGTTCTGTCAAATAAAATTTCCCTGAAAAAAAAAAAAAAATGTATGTGGGTCTGAACACCCTATTAAGTCAACTTCTGTAATGTGGTGTATTTTTGAGCAACAACAAAAAAAAAAAAGGAAAAATACTTGAAAAAATAGCAGCATGAACATTCAGCTAAATATCTTCATTTGTGTTCCACAGAAACAAACAGTTTGTATGCTATAGAAAAATTTGAAATGACAGGAGGGTGGGGAAAGAAAGAAAGAAAGAAAGAAAGAAAACAAAAACAAACAAACAAACATTCAGTCCCCATCTACTTTCACTGTATAGAAAAGAAAAGTGTGGGCAGTCTGCTAAATAGCTTGTTTTTTTGTTCAACAAATTAAATATAATAAATAAATAAATAAATAAATAAATAAATAAATAAATAAATACATACATACATACATACATACATACATACATAATTTTTAGTTTTGGATGAACTATGCCTTTATAAAGAGACCCAGAAATGAAAATTACCCCACACTGTTAGAAATGTTCCTGTATTTTTACAGTAAGTTACTGGCAGCAAGGTTGCCAGCAAGTTACTGTAATTTGTTTTACAGCAATGTATCGTAATGCAACTTTACAGTATGTAGAACAATGTACTGTATAACTATAAAACAGTATTGTACTGTATTTTTACAGTACTTTGTAATTTTGTTTCTACTGTAATTTGCTATTGTGTAATTATTATTGTGTATTGTGTAGTTGCAACGGTGCATGCGAATAGTTTGTAAAATTGTGATACTACTATAATTCAGAATAACATTACAAATCAAAAGACAAATCAAACATATTTACAAAAGTATTTTTATTTAAACATTTCAAAACATTTTAGCATGGTATTTGCTACCCAGAGTACAGTGCATCAACAATTTACAGCCATAAAAGCATTTTAAGTGTGCAAGAATATAAATGAAACAAACAGATGCATCTTGAGGGCTCGATTGGGAATCAGTGTCCTAAGAGAGAACTTGATGTATCTTAAAACTATCTAAAAATTAAATCTTAAAATTAGCAAAAACAACAACAAGTGTCTCATAACCATCACTCCTAAATGCAGGGCATGTGGGTGGTGGCAAACAAGCCACTGACCCTCTCTGTGAAGTCCTCCATTTAAACATCATTTTGGACTGAATGAAGCTGTTGACATGCAGGGCTGATGGCCATCACTCTGCACCACTGTCCTATTCTTCTGTTCACTCCCTGTCTGGCTGTAAATTTATTCCCATCAGTGGTGAAACTGAAACACAGTCATGGAACACACAAAGACAAAACCTGTTATCCACAGCAACAAGAAAAATGAACACACAGCATGGGGAAAATAGTGAACAGAAATTCTGTAGCACTGATGAAAAATTAATTAATAAATACAGTTGAATTCAAAGTTAACAGACACCTTGCAGAATCTGCAAAATGTTAATTATTTTACCAAAATAAAAGGGATCAAACAAAATGCATGTTATTGTTTATTTAGTACTGACCTGAATAAGGTATTTCACATAAAAGATGTTTACATATAGCCCACAAGAGAAAATAATAGCTGAATTTATAAAACAAAATAAAATTTATAAAAATTTACAAACGTCAGTTGTCCTCAGTGTGAAAAGATGGATCTCAAAATCATATAGTCATTGTTGGAAAGGGTTCAAATACACAAAAATGCTGAAAAACCAAAGAATCTGTGGGACCTGAAAGATTTCAGCTGGCAGTTTAACTGTTCAGGACAAACAAGGGACTCAAGAACAACTATCACACAAAAAAAAAAAAAAAAAAAAAAAAAAAAAACTCTGTGGATCATTGAGGTAACAGCACAGTATTAAGAATCAAGTGTGTGAAAACTTTTGAATGTGGCCATTTTTTTAAATTCAATTCAACTATTATTTTCTCTTGTGGATTATATGTATACATTATATATATATATATATATATATATATATATATATATATATATATATATATATATATATATATATATATATATATATGTATATATATATATATATATATACAGGGTGGGCCATTTATATGGATACACCTTAATAAAATGGGAATGGTTGGTGATATTAACGTCCTGTTTGTGGCACATTAGTATATGTGAGGGGGCAAACTTTTCAAGATGGGTGGTGACCATGGTGGCCATTTTGAAGTCGGCCATCTTGGATCCAACTTTTGTTTTTTCAATAGGAAGAGGGTCATGTGACACATCAAACATATTGGGAATTTCACAAGAAAAACAATGGTGTGCTTGGTTTTAACGTAACTTTATTCTTTCATGAGTTATTTACAAGTTTCTCTTTGTTCACAGCCATTGACATGTCGAAGAGGTTAACACGTGAGGAGCGGATTGAAATTGTGTTGATATCTGGTGAACGCAGTAACCGGGTCATTGCAGCAGATTTCAATGCAAGACACCCTACGAGACCACCCATCTCCCATGCTACAGTTAGCAAACTGCTTGCTAAGTTTCGTGAAACTGGTTCAGTGTTGGATTTGCCAAAATGTGGACGCATGAAAACTGTCACTAATGAAGAAACATCAGTGGCTGTCCTAGCTTCATTCAGCATATATATATATATATGCATTTTGTATGGTAAGCTATCTTATTTTGGTAAAATAATTAACATTTTGCAGATTCTGCAAGGTATATGTAAACTTTTGACTTTGTAAATAAAACTTAAATTAATTTAAATAATACTTACAAAAAAAAAAAAACTGCCTTGTGACAACATTGCCTTTCCCAGGGTGCAAAGACAAGTGGACCACTCTGTAGAGCTGCAAGAAATCAAATAATTTGGATTAAATAATGTATTAGCCTACTTGTTGACCATCTATAGCTAAAGTCACATAGACTGTTGCCTATACATGAGTATTTCATACACTCCAACACTACATCAGAGTTATTAAAGGGGTCATCGGATGCAAAGTTCACTTTTTCATGTTGTTTGAACATTAATGTGTGTTGGCAGTGTATGCACACATCTACCCTATAATGATAAAAATACATGCAGTGGTTTTTAATTAATCTGTAAAAATAATATCCCCTTTTTCAAACTGAGCCGTTTTCAGATGCCTGTCGGTGTGGCGTCACACAGACAGAGGCCGCTCCCACAATAGTTGATTGACATGAGCTCCTACCTTAGACCCGCCTAAATCAGCTGTAACAGTCCGACCTCCATTGTTTTGATGTAAGTTAGACAAGAATATCTCCGATTGAGCGATTGAGGTGTTGTGTTGCTGGATGTAATAATGAACATAGTGGTCGTCATTTACTCCTGACATCTGAGCCGCTGAAGATGCAGTAGATTATGTTTGTTTGTGAAGGGAATGCGCCTCCCGATCTACATATATCTGTCTATGTTTGCGCAAGTCTTTTGTGATCCAGCTTCACTTACAGCAGAAGTGAGTATAAGGGTTTTTTTATGAATCTTTGCGATCGTCTTTCCTAATAATGTGCTAGTTAGCAAGTTTAGCGGCTAAACGCGGCTAAAGTAAACAGGCTCGTCACTCCACAGAGAGAAGAGAGGGGCGGGGCGAGCAGAGCTCATTAACATTTAAAGCAACCTCGACCAGGACAGGATGATTTTTGCAGAGCTGATTTTGGCAAGATAAAAAGGGTGTTGGTTTACACAACCATTGAGAATTTTTAATCAAAGTATATTATAGACTTTTCATTAAGACCCTAAAGAATCATATCAACTAGTGTAAAATGGGCATCCGATGACCCCTTTAAAAAAAAAAAACATATTATGCTTGATATTGCTGAAGATTTTGGGATGCATTTTACTTGTCTTTGCTGACTAACAGATCATTAGCAACTGATAAAAGTAATTGTCCACTAATCATATTTTTATTATCATAATTATTTTCATCAATCCCCATACTACAGAACTGGTCTACCATCTAAATAACGTTAGTGCATGTATCGTTACCAATATCTCTGACCCCAAACCACCCATTTACATCACAAATGAAACTGTATTTCTCAATCATGTCCAGGATTAACCATGACCGTGAAGCAGTTAGCTTCCACTAACTGTCAAACACTCGTTCACAATAGAGTGGCGTTCCAGCAG